>CM056057.1:73139592-73637488 GCA_029574335.1 Rana kukunoris | reverse complement strand
ATATATATATATATATATATATATATATATAATATAAAAACATAGTTTTGTTTCAATTCTGTATTACATAAATTGAATTGAATTCAGATCAATTTGAATTTTCAGAATACAGAAAATTTGAATTTGAATTTAAATTCCATTTGAATTGCATTCAAATTCAAATCAAATCGAAATTCTAAATTAAATGTATTCTATTCAAAATTCTAATTTGGAAATTGTATATTCTCTACTCCATTCTATTTTTTGATTTTATTTTATTGTTCTTATTCTTTTCCTATTCTATGTGAATTCCAATTTTTTCTATTGATGAATAATTTTTTGTTGTTATTTCTTTCTATCCTATTGGTTCCAGGTAGGTTTGTTTACCTACACAGCAATAACTAATGCATCATGTGGTGGTGGTAGTAGTTACTCCAGTTAATAACAGATCCCTGTAAATGTATAGTATGGGGGATAATGAGTAAGGCTAAATGATAGATCTCCAACCAGCTGCTGAGGATCATGGATGATAACGCTAATTGAGAATAGTGTTGCTCTCACGAATATTCGCATTGCGAATATTCGCTATGAATATTGCATATTCGAGTATTCGCAAATAACTTGAATATTGCGGCGAATATTCGTATTTTTTCAAATTTATTTTTAAAACAGATCACATCCCAGTGATCTCCATCGACATCTAAAAGCATTGCTGGTATGATTAGAGAGAGACCCTGGCCGAGTAGCTGATGCGATTCTTTTATGTTGCTGAAAATTCGCATTGCGAATTTTCGGCAACATAAAAGAATCGCATCAGCTACTCGGCCCTTCTTTTGCATCAGAGCCAATCAGAATAACTCCCAATATTCGGCAAAAGAATATTGCGCGATATTCCTTTTGCCGAATATTCGAGCTATTCTGATTGGCTCTGATGCAAAAGAAGGGCGGAGAAGATAATCGCGCAATATTCCTTTTGCCGAATATTCGAGTTATTCTGATTGGCTCTGATGCAAAAGAAGGGCGCATCAGAGCCAATCAGAATAACTCGAATATTCGGCAAAAGGAATATTGCGCGATTATCTTCTCCGCCCTTCTTTTGCATCAGAGCCAATCAGAATAACTCGAATATTCGGCAAAAAATATTGCGCGATATTCCTTTTGCCGAATATTCGAGTTATTCTGATTGGCTCTGATGCAAAAGAAGGGCGGATAAGATAATCGCGCAATATTCCTTTTGCCGAATATTCAAGTTATTCTGATTGCTCTGATGCGCCCTTCTTTTGCATCAGAGCCAATCAGAATAACTTGAATATTCGGCAAACGGAATATTGCGCGATGTGTTTTTATTATTCTGCATATTTCAGTTTTTGTTTTGTTTGCTGATAAAACAAAATAGTTACATTAGGGATAAATAGACAGTGTTAGTCGGTGAATAAGAAAACGTTAATTTTCATGCAATTATTCTAGTATAAAACTCCATTGCTCAAATTCAGTAAACCTGGGATTATCTTGTTTATAGGTTATATTTAGCAAACTATACCACATAACTAAAACATAAAAAGCATACATTAAAGTACATATGCAAAAGCATTTATTTTTGTCTTTGGCCATATTTTCTACGTCTCCGCGTCAATGTAATGAGCATTCAAATTGCACTAAACAGGGAGATTTTTATATTAAATTGTTTTTCAGGAGGTCCAATGTGCCCTTCAAATGCTGTTGTGTTTTGTTACAGAATAAAGATTCAAAATGGATCACCTTAGTGCAAGGGTGCCCAACCTTTTGGAGAGCGAGGGTCACTTAAGCGACTTGGTAACTGGTCACGGGCCACGATTTGCGGAGCCGGTGGATGACAGCACACTGTACTCTATAGAGCCCATTCTACTCTTTTTTTGATCGGATTGGAGGTAGACATTTGTAAAAAGACAAAAGTCCATTTACATCTGCCACTCCTTAGAGGTGAATGGAGGGTCTGATTGGGTCGGACTGACTGTGTGAAGGGGGCCTGAGGCTGCATTCACTCTGATGCACTGTTGTTTACCCAAACCGCGGGTGCAGCACCCTTACCTGTGACTTTCCTGCAGGTTAGCTGCACTTTGCCATAGACTTCTATTATATCCTGTAGGTGTGGTGCACTTTCAGAAAGCTCACCAAACTCGCAGGTAATAGAAGTCTATGGCCCAGTGCAAGTAACCCGCAGGTGCACCTCTGCACCTGCGGATCCGTTTAAAAGTAGCCCAGTAACCATTGCAGAACAGATATGGCCATATATATACTGTGATTTTAGTAATAAACCGTACCTTTAAAAAAAATAGTCTTCTAATCTATTGCATTCCAGAGCAGAAGGGGGCCCCTGGGGCACTGGTTGGGCACCCCTGCCTTAGTGTGAAAGTCTGCGAGAAATTATTAAAATGTTTCTAAAGCCTAAAGTTTTTTTTTTACAACAGATTGTAATACCTCGTACACACGGTTGGACTTTTGACTGTGCAAAAGTCCGCCCTGAGCCCATTGGAAATCCGACGGAAAGAAAGAAACTATCTTAGGTCCGTCGGACTTCCGAAAAAAAAGTCTGATGGAGGCTACACATGGCCGGACTTTCCAAGGAAAAAAAAGCCCATCTGACTTTTTTTCTCGAAAGTCTGACCGTGTGTACGAGGTATAAGGGATAATTTTTTTTTTTTTTTACCACTTGTCATCTGCCCACCGTCAAATGACGGCGGGCAGACGACTCCATTGTTCTGACATCACGTCATATGACGTGATGTCCCTTTAAAGCCGCGGGCGGGCGCGCGCGTGCACCCGCCGCTCTGCGGGGATCCCGTGCGAGTGCCGGCGGCAACGATCGCCGCCGGGCACACGCGATTGCTCAGTAAACACAGAGCTGCACGTCCCTGTCAGGGAGAGAGGAGAGCGGTTGTGTCCCTTGTACATAGGGACACAATCGGTCACCTCCCCCAGTCACCCCCCCCCTCCCCCCACAGTTAGAACACTCATAGGACACACATTTAACCCCTTCCCCGCCCCTAGTGGTAACCCCTTCACTGCCAGTCACATTTATACAGTAATCAATGCATATTTATAGCATTTTTCACTGTATAAATGTAAATGGTCCCAAAAATGTCAGAAAAGTGTCCGAAATGTCCGCCATAACGTCGCAGTCCCAATAAAAAAATCGCAGATCGCCGCCATTAATAGTAAAAAAAAAAAAAAATGCCATAAACTATCCCCTATTTTGTAAACACTATAAATTTTGCGCAAACCAATCGATAAACGCTTATTGCATATTTTTTTTTACCAAAAATATGTAGAAGATTACGTATCGGCCTAAACTGAGGAAAAAAATATTTTTTATATATATTTTTTGGGTTATTTATTATAGCAAAAAGGAAAAAATATTGCATTTTTTTAAAAATTGACGCTCTATTTTTGTTTATAGCGCAAAAAATAAAAACCGCAGAGGTGATCAAATACCACCAAAAGAAAGCTCTATTTGTGGGAAAAAAAGGACGCCAATTTTGTTTGGGAGCCACGTCGCACGACCGCGCAATTGTCAGTTAAAGCGACACAGTGCCGGAAGCTTATATTTTGTCTGGGCAGGAAGGGGGTGTAGGTGCACAGTAGGTAAGTGGTTAAATAACAAACAAATCATACTTGCCCGCTCGTGGAATGGCAACAAACTTTTACCCTTAAAAATCTCCATAGGCAATGTTTTTTTTTTCCTATTTTTTTAACTTTTTACTGTTCTTTGAAAAAAAAAAAATGTGTCACTTTTATCCCCATTACAAGGAATGTAAACATCCCTTGTAATAGAAAAAAAGAATGACAGGTCTTCTTAAATATGATATCTGGGGTCAAAGAGACCTCAGATATCATATTCACACTAAAATGCAAAAAAAAAATGCCATTTGAAAAAAAATAAAAAATACAATGGCCCTTTTAGGCCGCGTACACACGACATCAGACCAGTCCGATGAAACTGGCCTGGAGACCAGTTTCATTGGACCAAATTGAACGTGTGTACGGCCCATCGAACCGTTGTCCATCGGACCAAAGTTTTAAAACTTGCTTTAAAAATCTGTCAGATGGACACTTGTCAGTCAGACCAAAACGATGGTTAGTACACAAAAGCATCGGACCAAAAACCCTCACATTCTCAGAATCAAGT
This sequence comes from Rana kukunoris, assembly GCA_029574335.1. Taxonomy (NCBI): domain Eukaryota; kingdom Metazoa; phylum Chordata; class Amphibia; order Anura; family Ranidae; genus Rana; species Rana kukunoris. The sequence continues at coordinate 73,633,344 of CM056057.1, read as the reverse complement.
CGACGCATGCTTGGAAGAATTGAACTTCGTTTTTTCAGCACGTCGTTGTGATCTACGTCACCGCGTTCTGGCCTGATGGATTTTGGACTGATGGTGTATACGCACATCAGACCATCAGACCACTTCAGCGGTGGTCCGATGAAAACGGTCCGTCAGACCAGTCTCATCGGTTGGGTCTGATCGTGTGTACGTGGCCTAAGAGCTATGGGCGGATGTGATGTTTTGACGTTGTTTGTGCCCTGCAAAGACTCGGAGATGGTGGGCACCTTCCCCTCACTTGTCTCCATGTCAGGCTAGGGACAGGTCCGGATCGCCTCTGCCGCTACCGATGGCCACGGTAAGCAGCGGAGGGCACCGAATCGCGGTGGGAGGGATGGCCTCTCTCCCCCTGCTGATAAAAGTGATCATGCAGCAAATCCGCCGCAGAGACCACTTTTATCTGAAAGAGAACCGCCAGCTCTTGAAGAAGATACCAGGGTTATGGTAGCTAGCTGCTACCATAACAACGGTATTCCTCTTCAAGGACAAGACGTATATAGTCATCTGGCGGAAGGAAGTGATTAAATGAATTGTGTCTTTTTTGCGTATTGTGTATTTTTAGACCTATTAGCCTTATTTAAAAGACCTGCTATACACTGAGCAGTATTTTGTATTTTTAATAGTGGTAGTAGTGCCCAGCTACCCTTGCCTTTCATTACCCAATTCTTGCAAAGAGGCCATGAAATAATTTTTTTGGCTCCCATGGACTTCAGTGGGGTGTGGGCATTATGTTCAAGGTTTGCATATTGTTTCAGGTGTTTCAGTGAACCAAACTTTGCTGAGCTCACTCATCACTACTGAAGAGACAATTAATTGCAAAACGTCTGTTGAGAAATTAAGTAAATTACTCCATGCTGTGATTCAATGGGTGATTTTCAGCTTGGCAGTGAGTTACAGAGACAAGATTCTCTGATTATATTCAGTTCACTGAACTCCAATATTCAGTGTCCAGCAATTTCCAGGCAACATTTTTCTGCATGTTGGGCTGATTCGCAAATTAAAGCAAGCATGCTAATATATATTGTACACTTTTTCGAGACTCTGAATGCTAAACACAGAGCTTTTTTTCTCAGAAAATAGGTGCAGGAACTCAACCACGGCCCATTTCAGATTTCAAAAACAGTAGAAGGGTCTTAAAGGGGCATTAAATACCAGGATTGCATTACATACAGAGTGCAGAGTTCAGATGGTTACACACAGGGTGCAGAGCTGTCACTTGTAAACACAGAAACCAGACTTCTGTGTTTACAAGTGATTGTGGTGAGAAGGCACCAATGAGTCTGAGCCAAAGGTGGTGGAACTGAGTTCCCCCAAGTTCCCCCTGAAAAAAAGCCCTGGCTAAACACATATTTGTCTAAAGTGGAACATTTTCTGTAATATGAGTTTGATGAAAAGCTTTGACTGGTGCTTGTTAAAATATTCAACCAAACACAAATGTTCCCTTAGGAGACGCACACTTCCCTGGGCTGCCGCTGCTGGTCTCCCACTGGGATGCTTCTTAATGAAGACTGGGCTTCTGGGGTCTACTTTGCAGCAGTTGGATCCCCTGGGCTTATGAGAGTTTAATGCTGATATGGATACATATACTGTAGCTGTCTCTGCAGATCTGATCCAGTGATCACTTCAGAATTGTTAATGGCATTTTGATGTTGAAGGCCTGGTCTAGAATTAATTTGGTTTATTATTTATAGGTACTAGCAAAAGTGTGCCCATTTTGGGCACCGGAGGAATCGTGATTGCCAGAATTCAATATTTGCTTAGTGAAGTCACAGAGCTCTGAATAGTCCTTGCATTTAGTTTATCCTCCCCTGAGAGTGGGTTGCCAGTACTGCAGTGCTGACAGCTGATAGATCAAATTTCCTGAGTAAGTGATAGATCATTCAGTTTTAGTTACCACAATAAGGTTTATTTATAAAGTACACCATTGATTAGTTTTTGCTGTGTAACATGATGTAGCAATTAGCTTTCTTTGCTGCTGCTGCTGCTGGAATAAGCAGGCAGAGTGATAGTGTTTGGAAGGGGAAAGTAAAGAGATTGAAAGTTGAATTCTATGGGGTGGATTTACTTTGTAAGGAATTTACACTTTCCAAGTGAATTTGCCATCAGCTTAAAGAGGAGGTTCATCTGTAAAAAAAATGTAAAAGTCAGCTGCTACAAATACTGCAGCTGCTGACTTTTAGAAAATGGACACATACCTGTCCAGGTCACCCGCGACGTTGGCAGCCGAGGGCGAGCAACCGATTGGCTCTCGGCTTCCCCCGCCGCCATCCTCGGTGAGGAAATCGGGAAGTAAAGCGGTTCCCTACTGCGCATTGCCGAGTCGCGCTGCGCCATCCTCACTGGTCCCCGCTTTGTTCTGGGAGCCGCGTGTTTCCCAGAACACAAACGAGGGGGGGGGGGTGACGCGAAGGGGAGGGACTCCCACGGGAGTCTATACCCAGAAGTGGGTCAAATACCTGTTTTATATAGGTATCTGCACCCCCTCCCTCCTTAAAGGTGCCAAATGTGACACCGGAGGGGGGGAGGGTCCCGAAAAGCGGAGGTTCACTTCTGGGTGAACCTCCGCATTAATTACTGTGGTGAAATTTTACTATGCAAATCATGTTTAAGGAAAATTTTAAAAACATATTTTTGCTTGCACATGATTGGATGATAAGTCACCAGAGCTTCACCTCATTCATTAACTCTGGGTACAAGGGGGCGTGGCCTAACGCGGTATGTGAACAGACATGTTCCTCGGCAGCTCCGTTCTCTCCCCATGGTGGATGGGAAAGCGGCGAAGCAAGAAACAGCAACCGCCTAAGATGAACACTGTGACACGCTCCTGCCAAGATGGCCGCCGCAGCTCCGTTCTCGAGCCTAGTTCATCCCCGGCCTCCACTCCCGATCTGTTTGGGGACAGTCAGGACTGCTCCCCTCCACCCTCCCCGGAGCGCCAGAACCCTGCAGCCGTCCTCCAGCCGGAGGCTCCGGACCCGGCGGTCGTTCCGGTCACTAAGGAGCCCACCCTGGCCAAGGTCCTGGCCACCATTAAGGTAAACCATGTGGATCTTGTGGGGAAGGTGGCTGGCCTAAAACTGGACTTAAACATCATGCGGCAGGATGTCCATAAGCTGCGCGGCCGGGTCACTGAGACGGAACAGCGCATTGGCGACCTGGAAGACATTGTGGCCCCTGTCCTGCCTAAGCTTAACTCCTATGGGGGAAAGGTCTCCGCACTGGAGGACAAGGTCAACGACCTTGAGAACAGATTACGCAGAAATAATATACGCCTGGTCGGGTTACCCGAACGAGTGGAGGGCTCTGACCCTGTCGCATTTCTGGAGAGTTGGCTTGAGCAGGAATTTGGCCGTGAACACCTCTCCTCCTGTTTTGTTATTGAGAGGGCCCATCGGGTCCCGGGACGCCCCCTAACCGAAGGTCACCCTCCCCGCACCATGGTGATACGGCTCCTGAACTACAGGGACCGTGACTCCATCCTGGGGGCTGCCAGGAGGAAGGGCAGCCTCCGTGTCAACAATGCTGCGTTGTCCCTTTTCCCTGACTATTCTGTCTCGGTCCACAACCGAAGGGCCGGATATCAACATATCAAGCAGAAGCTCCGGAACGGCGAAATCCAATACTCCATGCTGTTTCCTGCCACCCTACGAGTTGCCTACCGGGGGAAAACTCACTTCTTCCAGTCACCGCAAGATGCCTCGTTCTCCAAAGCCTCCTACCTGATGCTGTCCCCGTAGCCTGAAGGTACATCTGCTGGAACTGCTGTTCCCGGCTTGACTTTGCCTGTTTTGCCCCCTTTTTTTTTCCTTCGTTTGTTCATTGATTTTTGCCATAGACTCTTTATTTTCTATTTTTTACTACCCCCTCGATGCGGTTGATGGATGGTCACCTCTACCTCCTCTCAGTCGCTCGACTGAGGCCCTGCTGCCTCGGAGTAGTTTTTCCCCCTCCTTGTGCGGAATGCATGTGGAACGCACTTGCCGAACAGTGACTGCTGAACATTGACTGTTTTCTTTTTGATTCCTCCTATTTTTATGTCCTCTCTGTTTTCTGGACTTCTCTTTTTTGATTTTTGCTTCTTGTTATAGGCCATGCGCCCGCTGTGTGGTACAAGTTCTGGGTGTAGGCCCTCTCCTCTTTTTTGGAGCTGGGCAGGGGATTCTGTTTTCCCTTTGGTATGTGTCTGTGTGCTTGTTGTATGCTTGTTGTATGCTGTATGTATGACGGTTTGTGTGTGTGGTGATGTGACCAATACTTGCTTCTGTTGCCGTAACTGGGGAAGGGGCCTCCCCGATCCCCCCCCTCCAACCCCGCTCTCCTTGTTCTGAGGTCCACGCTATTATCCCCATGGCTGAGATAACTGTATGCTCATGGAATGTCCGTGGGTTAAATTCTAAGTTTAAGAGAGAGTCAGTATTTATGGCCTTGAAGCACATTAAACCACATGTCCTATGCTTGCAGGAAACCCACCTTGTGGGATCCAAGGTGCTGGCGCTCAAGAAGCACTGGGTTGCCAGTCACTACCAATCCACCTATTCTAACTATTCCCGGGGGTTGCAATTTTGATCCGTAGGGGGCTGCCCTTTGAGTGTCACCAGGTCACCAGGTCATTTTAGATCCCAAGGGACAATTTATTATCCTCCACGCTTCCATTCACGGGACCCCCCTCCTCCTAACCACGGTGTATGTCCCCCCTCCGGTCACGGCTGCAGTTTTTTCTCAACTCAGTGTTCATTTTGCCTCTTTGCCTACAGTTCCTATGCTTATTCTTGGGGATTTTAATTCTGTTCTACACCCTGAATTAGATAGGCTGAAACCTATGCAATCTGAGTCTATGCTATTTCGCTTGTGGTGCTCTACCTATGGATACGTGGATCTTTGGCGCAGGCGGTACCCCACTGTTAGAGTGTACTCTTGCCAATCTAGGTCATATTCGGTGCTCTCTAGGATTGACTATGCACTGGCCACAGAGGATTTTCTGCCCTGGTTTCAGTCCATGGTTTACATACCCCGGACGAAATCAGACCATTCTTTGCTACAAGTGGGCTTGAACATGGGTCACAGGCCTTCATTCCGGACCTGGCGACTCAGCCCTCTCTGGATTGCTACGCCAGAGTTCGCTGAGGCAATCCCTGGTGACATGGCAGATTTCTGGTCATTAAATGCGGGCTCCGCAGCTGGGGCTCCGTATGGGATGCCTTTAAGGCTGTTATTAGGGGTTCTTACATTTCCCGTATTCAAAATTTCAGACGCACTAAGAGGGAGGAAGGGGAAACCCTTCAGAAGGCCCTTGAGGAGGCGCGTACCCGACATTCGGGTGCCCCCACCTCTGAGACCCGGGGTATCCTTTCCAATGCTCACAGGGCAGTTCAGCTACATATGATAGACCTCACTCGGAAGCAACAGTTGTATCTCTCTGCCCGCATCCTTGAGCAAGGGGGGAAAAATGGTAGGCTTCTTGCATATCTCGCCCACACAGATTCTCTGAGTTCCTCCATTAGACTCACAGATGGTACACCCGCTACCGATGCATTGGCCATTAACCAGACTTTTGCGGACTTCTACGGCAAGTTGTATAGTAGGGCGGCGGTCCCCCCGGAGGCCGAATTTTTAGGTTTCTTCGAAACTCTTAGTTTCCCAAAATTAAGTTATTCCCAGAGGAATATACTGGATAAACCTATTACTCTGAAGGAGGTAGTTGAGGCCATTCGCCTTCTACCCCCCAATAAAACCCCGGGATTAGATGGTCTACCCTCTGAATGGTACTCCACACATATAGAGGAACTGGCCCCCAAATTACTTACAGTATATCAGGACTCCCTGGTGGTGGGGAAACTACCTGATTCCATGAATAAGGCCCTGATTGTTCTTATACCTAAGCAGGTAAAGACAAGATGCAGTGTGGGTCTTACCGACCCATATTGCTTCTAAATAATGACTCCAAAGTTCTAGCAAAAATACTCGCCCTTAGACTTCAGTCGGTCATCTTGTCCCTTATACCGCCCGATCAATCCGTCTTTATGCCTGGCAGGAATACATATGACAATATACGCAGATTATTCTTACATATCCACAGAGCAGCACGTGCGAAATGTAGTGGTCTGGTCCTCTCTTTAGACATATTAAAGGCCTTTGATACTGTAAACTGGTCCTTTCTCTGGGAAACTATGTCCCGGATGGGGATTGGCCAGTATTTTAATAATTGGGCTCGATTGTTATATGCGGCCCGAGAGCTCGGGTACGGACTAATATGGATATTTCTAATCCCTTCTCTCTTGGGCGGGGTACCAGGCAGGGTGTCCCCTCTCTCCGCTCCTGTTTGCGCTGGCCATTGAGCCTTTGGCTCTGGCGGTGCGGCAGGCGCTTGGGATAGGGGGCATCCGATCTGGCCTGCTGGAGGAGAGGATATCTCTCTACGCAGATGATGCTCTGGTCTATCTTGACGGTAGGGAGAGTTCTTTTCAGGCTCTGCTACAAGTGGTCTTGGAGTTTGGGGCGGTCTCTGGGCTTCAGGTGGGCTGGGAGAAGTCGCAGGCCTTTGCGATCGGTCCCCCGCTGCCACTAGACTACCTACAGAGGTCGAATATTCAATTGTCACAATCCTTCAAGTATTTGGGTATCCAGATACATACCGACCTCTCTAAATATGTTTTACATAATATTGACCCCGTGTTCCAGATGATGGTGGATAAATTTCGAACCTGGACGTCGTTACCCCTTAATTTAATTGGTCGTATCAATATCTTCAAAATGATTTTTCTACCGAAATTTTTATACTGTTTTCGTGCCTCCCCGGTTTTTCTCACCAAAACTTTTTTTGCGAAACTAGACGCGGCGCTTTTTGGCTTCGTATGGAACGGTGGCCAACCTCGTATAGCCCGATCCTCGCTTAAGGCATCCAAGGCGGTGGGTGGCCTCGCATGCCCGAACATGCGGCATTATTTTCTCTCCTCCCAGCTCACCTATGTCCACGATTGGCTACATTCTAACCCGCCAACTCTGGCCACTGCCCTCCTGCTGTCCTTTTTTGACCCCCCTACTTCCCTGCAAGACGAATTACATAGATTTAAGATATCCGGGGGCTCCAGACTTTCTCCTGTCGAGGTCTGTTTTATGGCCTGGGGGAGAGTGGACGTCTGTTGTCCCAGGTTTCGTCTGGTGTTTCGCCGCGGGCTCCTCTATGGCGGAATCGGAACATTCCTGAGCTTTTGGACCACCCCGATTTCAGCTGGTGGACCCGCTGCGGAATAACACACATTTCTCAGGTTGTAGTGGACAACACTTTGTTGTCATTTGAGACACTCAGGCTTAACTTTGGTCTGGATAATACATTTTTCTTTAAATACCTTTTATTGAGACACGCCCTCCGGACGCAGTTTGGGTCCCTGTCCATTGTGTTGATGGAGGCCCCTATTGAAGGCCTTCTAGCTGCTACCAAGCTGGTCACGGCCTTCAACTGCTGCCTCCAAGGGGTGGGAGCTGACCCATTTCAGAACTCTCATAGCAAATGGCTTGCGTCTCTGCCTGAGCTTTCTGAAGAGGACTGGGAAGAAGCTACGGAGGTGTGCTTTCAGGATATTATTAGCACCGCAGATGTGTTGGTACAGTTTAAGTTTATTCATCATTTGCATTTTACACCAGCTCGTCTTGTCCAGATGGGCTTAGGAAGAGATGTTGCCTGTTGCAGATGTGGTACCGTGGCCGCTGATTGGCTTCATATGTTTTGGAGGTGTCCTGGACTCTCGTCTTTTTGGAAGGCCATTTTTGCTTTTTTTGCCGACAAGCTGCATCTCCAGGTACCTCACACCCCTGAGGTTGGACTTTTGGGAGTATTGAACGACCACGTCGAGGATACTGCTGCATATTTTGTTATTTTATGCCAGGAAAACTATCTTACTTCACTGGAAAGCTGTGGGCCCCCTCTCGATAAATTCCTTCTTTAATATTGTTCATGCTCTCATTCCCAAGTTTAAGCTGGTGTATGTAAGTAGGGCTTGTCCTAAGAAGATTTACAAGGTATGGCAGCCGTGGTTGGATATTTCGAAGACATTTTGGGGGGAGATTTTATCCTCACAGCCCTCTCAGTAGATAACTGATCTCACTGCCATGTACAGCTGTAAGGTGTGCTGGTCGCCATCGCCACGGTTTGGTCTGGTCTTTTGTGTGTGCGTAGATGTGTGTGTATGTGTGTATGCTTGGTTGTTTGAATGGACTTGGGGTTCTCTTTCATATGTGTAGACAGAGGATGTGTATCTGTCTAGAGTTTGATAACTTCCTGTTTTTGCAACAGCTTATTGTGTTGATGTGTGTTTACTTGTGTTTTTTCTTTTTGGTTTGTTAAAAAAAAAACACAAAATCTAAATAAACACCTTTAAAAAAAAAAAAAACTCTGGGGTACATTCCACTGCAAGGTGCAACTCACTGAGTGTATAGTGCTATGGCTAAAGTGTAGACATAATAAAAAACAAAAAAGCACAAGGACATAACTTACAGTCCCTTGTGTTGATGCCTTTTCTTTTAGTTGAAATCCTTCTCCATTCAGGTTTTTTGTTTCCAAACATCATTTAAAGCATCACTCAGTTTTTGGATCCATTGCTTTCTAACTCACACATATAGTTGTGCTCAAAAGTTTGCATACCGTAGCAGAAATTTTGACATTAACATTGAAAATATGACTGATCATGTCAAAAAACTGTCTTTTATTTAAGGATAGTGATCACGTGAAGCCATTTATTATCACAAGGTTTTTTTTGGCTCCTTTTAAAATCATAATAACAGAAATCACCCAAATGGCCATGATCAAAAGTTTACATATCCTGGAATGTTTGGCCTTGGTACAGACACAGAAGGTGACACAAAGAGATGAGCCGAACACCCCCGTTCGGTTCGCACCAGAACCTTCGAATGACCGACCGTTCGCGCGAACATTTAGAACCCCATTGACGTCTATGGGACTCGAACGTTCAAATTCAAAAGTGCTAATTTTAAAGCCTAATATGCAAGTTATTGTCGTAAAACGTCTTTGAGAACCCGGGTCTTGCCCCAGGGAACATGTATCAATGGAAAAAAGTTTTAAAAACTGTATTTTTTTCTGGAGTAGTGATTTTAAGGATGCTTGAATAATAAATAAAAAATAATAATTCCTTTAAATATTGTACCTGCTGGGTGTCTATAGTATGCCTGTGAAAACAACTTTAGGAACCCGGGTCTTGCCACATGGAACATGTATCAATGGAAAAAAAAGTTTTAAAAACGGTTGTTTTTTCTGGAGCAGTGATTTTAATGATGCTTAAATAATAAAAAAAAAAGAAAAATTACTTTAAATATCGTACCTGCTGGGTGTCTATAGTATGCCTGTGAAGTGGCATGTGTTTAGAACTGTCCCTGCACAAAATGAGATTACTATAAGAAAAAAGTAATTTAAAACTGCTTGCGGCTTTAATGTAAAGTCTGGTCCCTGCAATATGGATGAAAATCATTGAGAAAAATAGCACAGACACACACAGTACACACACCACTTAGCTTTAGGTGCACACTGCAGAGGACATGGGCAGTACACACTATGTAGCTTTAGTAGCAATCTGCAGACACGGGCAGTACACACCAAGTAGCTTTAGGTGCAAACTGCAGAGGACAAAGGCAGTACACGCACTACATAGCTTTAGGTGCAAACTGCAGAGGACACGGCAGTACACACCAAGTAGGAAGAGCTTATCTAGCTAAACTATACAGTGTATAAATATATATACAACACCTGGGATGCATATATATCCTCTACACACTGTAACTTTAACTGACCAGCCTGCATGCCTGCCTGCTCTATCTACCTACTAAAAATGACACTCTCTCTCTCTGTCTTCTCTCTTTTCACCACTGCAGGCAGCCTTTTATAGTGTGGGGCGTGTACTTAACCCCCTGAGCCATAATTGGCCAGAGCCACCAAAGAGGTAATTATCATTTGAACTATCATTTTTTAGACAGAGGTAAATAACATCAACCGGTATATTTCTCTCATAACAGTTTTCCTTAAATCCTGCATCTCCTATCAACAGGCTTCACTAATTGCAGAGATGTGTCCTTTTCTATCTAGTCTTATTTCTCAATCAGAGTTGACAGCAAGAAGGTTGATGAAAAGGAGCCTGTCAGTAGGAACTAATGGCAGTTGCCTCTTCTGCTTTTAGCTCATCTATTTTTGTTAAAAGAGATATTGATTAAAGATTTACTTTAGGTGAAACTGTCCAGCTTTGATATTTTGTCATTTTTTAATTATTTCCCATAACTTACAATTTTCTCATACAATCAGTGTCTATATTTCATCTACAACAATCCAGCTTCAGTTGTGAAATATTTAATAATTCCCCACTAGGTTTGAGTGAACCCGAACTGTAAAGTTCGGGTTCGTACCGGACTTTTTTTTTTGTACCCGGACCCGAACCCAAACAATTTTCTGTAAGTTTGGTTACGGGTCCGGTGTTCGGCTATGTAATGGTGTGCTGCAGGGCAGCCAATCGCCATTTGTTTTGCTTGTGTGACCTAGAAGCCATCACAGCCATGTCTACTAATGGCATGGCGGTGATTGGCAAGTGCAGCATGTGACCCAGCCTCTATATAAGCTAGAGGCACATAGCACAGCTCGTCACTCTGCTTTAGCTAGGGTAGCGAAAGGCTGTCGCTGCTCTCAGGGAGAGATTTAGATAGGATTGTCCTGCTTCAGAAATCAAATTACAATACTCAGCGATCTACCTAGCATTAGCTACTTTAGGGAAAGGTTCCTGATTGTGCTTATAGGGAGAGAATTAGATAGGAGTCAGTCCTACTTCACAAATCAAATTGCAGCAGCACTGCATATGTTCCTGTGAGATACTCTGCATATTGCACCAGCACACTGCATATGTTCCTGTCAGATACTCTGCATATTACACCAGCACTGCATATGTTCCTGTGAGATACTCTGCATATTGCACCAGCACTGCATATGTTCCTTGAGATACTCTGCATATTACACCAGCACTGCATATGTTCCTGTAAGATACTCTGCATTAGATCATTTAGGGAAAGGTTCCTGATTGTGCTTATAGGGAGAGAAATATATAGAAGTCCTACTTCACAAATCAAATTGCAGCAGCACTGCATATGTTCCTGTGAGATACTCTGCAGATTGCACCAGCACTGCATATGTTCCTGTCATACACTCTGCATATTACACCAGCACTGCATATGTTCCTGTCATACACTCTGCATATTACACCAGCACTGCATATGTTCATTTCAGATACTCTACATATTGCAACAGCACTGCATATGTTCATGTGAGATACTCTGCAATGCATATTACACCAGCACTGCATATGTTTTTTTTATTTTTTTAAAAATGTTTATGTTATTTTAAGTTATTTCCCTATCTACAATTATGCCATGCTCTTACCTACATGTTGCTGCCTTTTGCAGCTCTCTAGCCCTTTCCCTTAGTTTTTTAGAGACATTTTAGTAGTCAAAAGTCTGGGGCCCCATTGACTTCAATGGGGTTGGGGTTCGGGTTCGGGGTCAAGTTCAGGTCAAGTTCGGGCTTTTTTCCGAAGTTCAGCCAAACCCGTCGAACATCCAGGTGTCCGCTCAACTCTATTCCCCACCCCTATATTAATATCTGATTCACTTTCTTTCATTTTGCTTCATATCTACTTGTGTGATGTTTAATGACTGCTCTGTTGTTTAGACTTCATGTGCCAGATGTGCCTGCAATGCATTGTTGCTCGATATATTACATTGATCTCTGTAGAGAGTAGGCAATCTCATGACTAAATTAGGAAAATGGAAATTGTCATGAATTGTAAGTATAATAATTTATGAGTTATATGCATTTTCCTTAGCCTAGAAAAATCAATGTATTCATATTTACATCAAATAAATAAAGAATGACACATGATATAGGTTTATTTATACAATGTCTTAGAATATTGATGCCAGATTATGGGATCAGGGTTTATTAACTACTTCCTGCCCACGCTATAGCCGAAAGACAGCTACAGTGTTGGCTTAGTTTGCTGGGAGGGCGTCCATGCATGTCCCCCCATGATCAGACTCAACTGATCACAGATTGAGGTAAAGGGCCAATCACAGCAGCCCTTTATCACATGCTCAGCTGTAAGCCAATGACAGCTGATCACAGGATCTAAACAAAAGCCAATTATTGGCTTTTCATTCCCCATACTGACAGCGCAAAGAGAGAAGAAGAAATACATTAACCGACTTATGTTAAAAGGGACATCAGCACTGATTATCAGTGTCCTGATTATTAGTGCAGTCCCACCAGTGCCTGCCCACCAGTGCTGTCAATCAGTGCCCATCAGTGCTGTCAATCAGTGCCCATCAGTGCTGCCTATCAGTGCCCAGCAGTGCTGCCTATCAGTGCCCAGCAGTGTCATCTATCAGTGCCCATCGGTGTCGCCTATCAGTGCCACCTGTCAGTATTGCCTATCGGTGCCACCTGTCATTATTGCCTATTGGTGCCACCTCTCAGTGCCCATCAGTGTCCACCAGTGCCACTTATCAGTATCAATCAGTGCAGCCTATCAGTACCATTCAATATAGTCTCACCAGCTTACATGAAGGAGAAAATTACCTGTTTGCAAAATTTTATAACAGACTTCATCACGTGATGTAACGATACATAGGGATTGGAGCACCGGGTACAGACAGAATCTGAAGTTTTAATACGAGTTTGGCGCTCGTGGATGTTTTATTCTACTTCACTACCTAAATGTGAGTTATTTTATCTGTTTCTTATTAACCACTTAACCACCAGACCATATTGCTGCCCAATGATCAGAGCACTTTTTGTGATTCGGCACTGCGTCGCTTTAACTGACAATTGCGCGGTCGTGCGACGTTGCTCCCAAACAAAATTGGCATCCTTTTTTTCCCACAAATAGAGCTTTCTTTTGGTGGTATTTGATCATCTCTGTAGTTTTTATGTTTTGCGCTATAAACAAAAATAGAGCGACAATTTTGAAAAAAATTCAATATTTTTTACTTTTTGCTATAATAAATATCCCCCAAAAATATATAAAAAAAAACATATTTTTTCCTCAGTTTAGGCCGATATGTATTCTTCTACATATTTTTCATAAAAAAATCATAATAAGCGTTTATTTATGGGTTTGCGCAAAAGTTATAGCGTTTACAAAATAGGGGGTAGTTTTATGGCATTTTTATTAATATTTTTTTTTTTACTAGTAATGGCGGCGATCAGCATTTTTTTCAGTACTGCGACATTATGGCGGGCATTTCGGACACTTTTGACACATTTTTGGGAAGGGGTTAACACTAGGGGGCAGTGAAGGGGTTAAGTATGTTCCTGGGTGTGTTCTAACTGTATGGGGGGGTAGACTCACTAGGGGAAATCACTGATCTTCCGTTCATACATTGTATGAACGGAAGATCAGCGTTTCCCCGCTGACAAGACTGGGAGCTTTGGGCCAGATTCACAGAGCCCTTACTCCGATCTATCTCCTGTTAGACCGGAGTAATTTCAAATTACCCGCGTCGTATCATTAGTTTGAATCCTCAAACCATGATACAACGGCTTCGGGCCTCGATCTGACAGGCTTAGGTCTTCGTACGCCTTCGGATCTACGCTGCAATCTTTTTGCGGCCGCTGGGTGGAGTTTGCGTCGTTTTCCGCGTCGGGGTATGCAAATGAGCTTTTTCCAGCGATCCACGAAGTTACGATCGTCCTTCGCAATCTCTTACGGCATCTGTAGTCATCTTTTTGCTGCGTAAAGTTATACCAGCTATTAGCTGGTCTATAGTTAGACGGCCCATGTTAAGTATGGCCGTCGTTCCCGCGTTGAATTTTTTTTGCGTAAGTCATCCGGGAATAGGAATGTACTTAAACGATGCTACTCAAAAAAAAATTACGTAACAACGTTATTTCGTGCAATGCACGGCGGGAAATTTCAGAACGGAGCATGCGCAGTTCGATCGCCGCGGGGATGCGCCTAATTTAAATGCTTCACGCCCCCTAATTGCGTATTTCGATTTTGCCGCGAGAAATACACTATGCCGCCGTACCTTACGGGCCGAAATCTACCTGAATTCGTCTTAGAGCCAGGTAAAATACGGCGGCGTAGTGTATCTCTGATACTCTGCGCCAGGGCAATTGTACCTGAATCTGGCACTTTGTGTTTACACACAAAGCTCCCGGTCCCCGCTCTGTAACGAACGAGCGCGCGTGCCCGGCGGCGATCTGGCCCGCCGGGCACGCACACAGGATTCGGGGGGCGAGCGGGGGGCGCGCGTGGCTTTTTATGTAATCGGCTCCTCCAAGCCACTGGGGGGCGCGCGAGCACCGCCGGCGGTGCGCGCGTGCCTGCCGCATCGCTGAGATGCCGATGCGCGTGCCTGGCGGCCGCGATGTCCAACAGGCACTCGCGATTGGCGGTTACAGAGACAAGGACATTGATCTCTGTGTGTAAACACAGAGATCCATGTCCTGTCAGTGGAGAGAGGAGACCGATCTGTGTCCCTTATACATAGGGACACATATCGGTCACCTCCCCCAGTCACCCCTCCCCCCACAGTTAGAACACAATGCAGGGTACACATTTAACCCCTCCCTCACCCCCTAGTGTTAACCCCTTCAATGCCAGTCACATTTATACAGTAATTAGTGCATATTTATAGCACTGATCGCTGTATAAATGTGAATGGCGGCAAAAATGTATCAAAGGTGTCCGATGTGTCTGCCATAATGTCGCAGTCCCAATAAAAATTGCAGATCACCGCCATTACTAGTAAAAAAAAATAATAAAAAATAATAATAATTCTGTCCCCTATTTTGTAAGCGCTATAACTTTTGTGCAAACCAATCACTTATTGCGATTTTTTTTACCAAAAATATGTAGAAGAATACGTATCGGCCTAAACTGAGAAAAAAATATGTTTTTTTTTTTTAAAAAAAATGGGCTATTTAAAGGAACACTAAAGGTTCATTTTTTACTAGATCAATTGATTGCTGTAAGCTAGAGCATTTAAATATCACTTACCTCGTTTTTCCTTTTGACCTCCAAAATACAGTAATCCAGGTTTGAAAATGCCATTTCCTGTCTCTCCTCTTCTTGCTTTCCACCAGCACCTGCATGGTGGAAAGCAGAATGTGCTCACCCCCTCCCTATGACTACAGCCCTGCGTGAGAATGCTCTCTTATCCCTCACAGGCATGGGGGCTAAGCCTAATGGGAACTGTAGTTCCCATTAGGCCGTGAAGTAGCAAGAATGAATGCGCACCGCAAACCAGGAAGTCAGTGAGAATAACGATTCAGGAGTGACAGAGGTGAATAAAACAGCTCGATTTCAACAGATATCAATCTAGTTATAATGAAAAACATTACTTTTTACTTCATCAGCTACTGTCAGACTTTCATTTAAGAGGAAAATATTTTTGTCTTTACAACCCCTTTAATATAGCAACAAGTAAAAAATATTGTTTTTTTTTCAAAATTGTCGCTCTTTTTTTGTTTATAGCACAAAAAAAAAACGCAGAGGTGATCAAATACCACCAAAAGAAAGCTCTATTTGTGGGGAAAAAAGGATGTCAATTTTGTTTGGGAGCCACGTTGCACGACCGCGCAATTGCCAGTTAAAGCAATGCCGGAAGCTGAAATTTCACCTGGTCAGGAGGGGGGTATATGTACCCAGTAAGCAAGTGGTTGAAATTAAATATTTTATGCAAAGTTTATAGCAAACTGCGTACTTTTCATTTTGTAACATGGATGACAAATCTAAACAGGTGTTAAATTACTCTGACTTTCATATCTGAAGGCCGGATAAAAAAAAAAAATCCAGGAAATATACCAGTTCCTCTCACCAAGGATGAGCTCAGTTTTTTTTGCTAGAAAATTATTTAAAACCCCCAAACATTATATATTTTTTTTTTCTAACACCCTAGAGAATAAAATGGCGGTCATTGCAATACTTTTTCTCACACCGTATTTGCGCAGCGGTCTTACAAGCGCACTTTTTTTGGAAAAAATTCTTGAATTAAAAAATAAGACAACAATAAATTTGGCCCAATTTTTTTATATATTGTGAAAGATGATGTTACGCCGAGTAAAATGATACCCAACATGTCACGCTTAAAAATTGCGCCCGCTCGTGGCATGGCGTCAAACTTTTACCCTTAAAAATCTCGATAGGCGACGTTTAAAAAATTCTACAGGTTGCATTTTTTGAGATGCAGAGGAGGTCTAGGGCTAGAATTATTGCTCTCGCTCTAACGATCGCGGCGATACCTCACTTGTGTGGCTTGAACACCGTTTTCATATGAGGGCGCTACTCGCGTATGCGTTTGCTTCTGCGCGCAAGCTCGTCGGGGCGGGGCACTTTAAAAAAAAAAATTTTGGTTTTCGTTTTTATTTCTATTTATTTTATAATGTTTAACACTGAAAAAAAAAAAAAAAAATTATCACTTTTATTCCTATTACAAGGAATGTAAACATCCCTTGTAATAGAAAAAAGCATGACAGGTCCTCTTATATATGAGATCTGGGGTCAAAAAGACCTCAGATCTCATATTCAGGCTTAAATGCAAAAAAAAAAAGCAAAAAAAAAAAAAAAGTCAAAATGTAAACAAATTAAAAGTCTCTTTAAGACGCTGGGCGGAAATGACGTTTTGACGTCACTTCCGCCCAGCAGAGGTATGGGGACGGCTGAGGGACATTTTTTCCCTCAGTCGCATCCCCGGACAGCCAGCAAGAGGACCCGATCGCCTCCGCCGCTACCGACGGCTATGGTAAGCGGCGGAGGGCGCGGGAGAGCGGCGGGAGGGGGGGTCACCCTCTTCCGTCGCCGGTAACGGCGATCTCGCGGCGAATCCGCCGCGATGACCGCCGTTATCGTTAACAGGACCGCCCCACGAAGAGATGGATATCTCGGTTGTTGCAGCAGCTGCTGTCGTTACCGAGATATCCATCTTCAAAAAAATGACGTCTTTGGACGTGGGGCCGGTCAGAAGTGGTTAATGTACTTTTTTTTAACAACATTCTTTCCTTCTGCAGCCAAGTCTCCTTCAGCCAGCCAGCCAACCAGTGCATCTCCCGAAGGATTAGCTTGGGTGTTTTATATATGTTTTTGTATTTTTGCAGCAAAGTCTCCTCCAGCCATTTAGCCCTTTCACTGCCTGAAAAGAAGGTCGGGCGTGTGCCAGAGCCCGCAAGGAAGATGACAGTGTGTAGCCAATCACAGGCACTGTGACATTTCCCCCTCAAACTCTGTCTCTGCGTGCCAAGCGCCGCTCTCATTGTTAGGATGAATGGGGCATGTAAATGGGCGTTGTGAGGGATTAACTGGGTAGCGGGTGTGTGTGACCCCCTGGATAGGTTCACTACATGCTGAACTGTACAAAAAGGCAGTTGAGGATGATTGAAAACAAATGATATGGTTTATTTTTCCATATGGCTGGATACACGTGCAAGCATCAAAACAGCATAAACAAAACAAAACATAAAATAAACCCTTGCCACTTGGGGCGTCTACCTTCCCAACACAGGAACCTACCTATGGAGTCTGGCACAGCCTACTGCTGGGCAGACACTGCTGGTCCTACAGCAGAAAAACAAAAAGTCTCTTTGATATTTCTCACACAGAAATATCCATCAGCACCTCACCTCTTCAGTAGGGTTTGTGACTGCTCCTTCACTCACACAGCCTCAGGATGCAGCAATCAGTCGTCATCCCTAGGCTGTCTTTATAGGGGCTTTAATTGCCTAATTCTGAACAGCTGAAACCTTTTTACGCCCCAAACCTCTCTAGCCATTTCTGCAGCCGACGCCCAATAGTAATTGGTGTATTGTCTAAACAAGGCAGAAAAGTATCTCCCGTCTGGGACAACACACACAGATTTACCTGATTTCCTGTCACAGCCTGTATTTAGATATACATTCTAATGTGGCATTCTAAGTATATCCGTGTGTTATTTATTTTTTAGGATACATCTTCAGCATTACAAATCCCGAGCACAGCTCTCAATGCGTAGCGGGCGTGTAGCTGGGCGTGTTCACAAGTCTAATTGCCAGAACCGCTTCAGCATTACAAATCCAGAGTGACGCTCTCACTATGTAGCTGGGCATGTTCACAAGTCTATTTGCCAGAGCCACTGTGAAGCTGACAGCGCGCAGAGCCAATCACAGGCACTGTGACATTTCCAGGTCTCTGCATCTGCAGACTGCAGATGCAGAGATCATCAGGGCCCAGTCTCTGAACTTTCAGAGACTGGGCCCTGAAGCCTTTAAACACCACCCCACAGGACCATCCCCATAGTGTCTTAAGTCCATTAAAAGTTGTTAGGTTCATACTGTTGATCCCTACGGATGATTCAGAGGAAGAGTCTCTTGTTTCTGTCATTCAGCATTCATGTCTTTCAACTTTTTTAACCACTTGAGGCCCGCGCTACCGTCGGATGACGGCAACAGCGCGGGCCTGAAAATCCAACATGCCGTCATTTGACGGCATGTCATTCTGGCTTTCCCAGCGCACGCTGTACAGCGCGCTGCAGGGAAGCCCTGTGTTGTCCGTGTCCCTTGGACACGGCCAATCACAGATCGCGGCAAACGGCCAATCAGAGCGGCCGTTTGTGATGCGATCTGTGGGCCAATGAGAGATGATCTCTCATAGATCATCTCTCATTGCCGGCTCACACAGAGACAATGTCCTGTCTCTGGAAGGGAGGAGCCCGATCTGTGTTCCTTCCTACATAGGGACACAGATCGGTCACCCCCCCAGTCACCCCCCCTCCCCCTACAGTTAGAACACACCTAGCATACACATTTAACCCCTTCCTCACCCCCTAGTGTTAACCCCTTCAATGCCAGTCACATTTATACTGTAATTAGTGCATATTTATAGCACTGATCGCAGAATAAATGTGAATGGCGCCAAAAATGTGTCAAAAGTGTCCGATGTGTCCGCTATAACGTCGCAGTACCAATAAAAATCGCAGATCGCCGCCATTTCTAGTAAAAAAAAAATAATAAAAAATAATAATTCTCTCCCCTATTTTGTAAGCGCTATAACTTTTGCGCAAACCAGTCGCTTATTGCGATTTTTTTTTTTTTTTTTTTTTTTACCAAAAATATGTAGAAGAATACGTATCGCCCTAAACTGAGAAAATTATTTTTTTTTTTTTTAATTGGGATATTTATTATAGCAACAAGTAAAAAATATTGTATTTTTCTTCAAAATTGTCGCTCTTTTTTGTTTATAGCGCAAAAAATAAAAATCGCACAGGCGATCAAATACCACCAAAAGAAAGCTCTACTTGTGGGGAAAAAAGGACGTAAATTTTGTTTGGGAGCCACGTCGCACGACCGCGCAATTGTCAGTTAAAGTGACGCAGTGCCGGAAGCTGAAATTTTACCTGGGCAGGAGGGGGGTGTAAGTGCCCAGTAAGCAAGTGGTTAAAGACCAACTGAAGTCTTATGCCAAATACACACGATCGGAAATTCCATCAAGAAAAACCTGGATTTTTTTTCCGACGGAATGTTGGCTCAAACTTCTGTTGCATACACACGGTCACACAAAATTCCGACCGTCAAGAACGCTGTGATATACAGCATTACAATGACCCGAGAAAAATTAAGTTAAAACAATTCTGAGCGTGCGTCAAATTGATTCCAAGCATGAGTGTTTTTTTTTGCACGCCGGAATTGCACACAGACAATCGGAAAAATTGAGAACCAGCTCTCAAATTTTTGCTGTCGGAAATTCTGACTGCTTGGGAGCTCAGCGGTGAGGTAATGCCTGCCTAGAGCTCCATACACCACAGACCGGAGGAGCCTAATAACGGCAGAGGTAACCCCCAAATCTGCCCAAAAAGCTACCCAAAGGGACCCCACAGCCACCTACCTCACAAGGGTACCCTTTTCGGGGGGTTTTGAAGCGCATTTTGTGACGAAAATCAGTGTGAGAGAGCTGCCTCACAGCCTCACAGGGCCTCGGTGCTTCTGCCATGCACTGAGGCCATCCTGTGCAGACATAGCAGGGAGGGAGCTGAATGAGCAGACAGACCCTCCTGCTGTGTCACACAGTGAAGCTCCAGCCCCATTAAAGGAACCAAGCCAGAATAAATACCCTCCAGGGAATAAAATGGAGAACTGTGGTAAAACATTACAGAAGGACTTGCCACCACAAATAACATTGGAACAAATAGAGCTGCTGCTGCAAAAATCATTAAAGGTTACTTCAGACTATATCACTACAAGCCTTACTAAGGAGATTAGGGAACTGGGGCAGCGAAATTCAGCACTAGAATTAAGGACTGACGTTTGGAAAAATGTACAGCTGATTTCTCTTCAGAAATCGATAACCTTAAAGAGGAAAATTCAACTCTACAAAGCAGATTGGAAGATTACGAAAATCGCGCGAGAAGGTCAAATATTCGCATTAGAGTAATCCCAGAAACAGTGGTTGATCTACAAGCCACAATGACTGGTATTTTTCAGGAACTGCAACCGGGAATACCCGGTGGAGCGACTTGAAATGGATAGGGTACACAGAGCCCTCGCTCCAAAAAAAACAGATGGCAAAATTTCATTACTACCGAACCAAAGAACTACTACTGAATGCAGCAAGGCACAAAAATACGTTGCAATTTCAAGCATATAATTACCAACTTTTCGCCGATCTGTCGCAGCTAACCATCAACAAAAGAAGGGCTCTTAAACCACTCCTCCAAATACTGCAATGCAACATCATTTACCAGTGGGGATCCCCCTTTTCTGTGAGATTTTCATACCAAAACCACAAATATACTTGCCGTAGCGCAATGGATTTGCAAACTACTCTGCAAAATGTAGGGCTGATGAACGCCGTCCATGATGCCACGGACTCTCGCTGAAAGTTCTCCTCGCATCCTGACAAATATAATTCCTCTTCTGCCTCCCGAGAAAATGGGGACCATAGTCCCAACAAAAGACTTTGCAAGTCGTCACCTGTTCCCGATCCCTGTGACTCTATGGACTGAATAGGGCCACAAACTGTGCTTATTCCTTTTACTCCCTTTCTCTGGGAATCTGCTTGACTCTGTAGGTCTTGGTCTTATTTTGGCCCCCATATGACTGCTCGGTAACTTCTTCATTTCAGTAACGCATAAGTTATTGTTGCAGTGACTTTTTTCAAGTTATCCCCCCCCCTTTTTTTTTTCTACTCTTAGCAGGCCTGACCCGTTATTCTTTGCAATATAGAATATATAGTAATTAGTATACTGTTGATTACCAATATCTTATTTCCAGGTTTTGGTCGGGTCTATCTTTAAATTTCAGTTGTAATATGTTACTATTAAACTTAGAGGATGACTAGCAGACATCTCTATTCCTCCAGGCTCACCTTTTCCTGATTTTCTGATTCATGAGTATGGTATGTACCCCATTAACCCCCAATTAGTAAGTGTTAATTACTATTTGGTCTACTACCTATGTTTTTAATTTTACTCAATGTTTCTTAAGAATGTAATTTAATTGGTTAGCTCCCCGTGGGACTGTTCTGTGCGCCTTCCTTTGCTACCCTCGTCCGTCTGCGACTTAGCGGACGGTCGACAGTAGCACATGTGGCTTTGGAGGGAGACTTTTTCTCCCCTCAACGGAAATGTCATGAACTTATATTTATTCTGCTTTTTTGGAATATATCTAATCTGTACTTCTTCCCTGAGTCCTTTTTTTTTTCTTTTTACACCCCCACTCCCAATTTCCCCTTGTGTCTCGAAGGGTGGTCTCTTTCTTTGTTATTCCATGTCTGGGCAACATTAGATCTGGCAATTTTTTAATATCATGGCCCCATTGAATATACTTTCCCTTAATGTCCAGGGTTTAAATATCCCGCAAAAAAGCACTAAAGCCTTTCGTACCTTTGGTTCCAAAAAAACACATGTTATATGTCTTCAAAAAACGCATTTCACACCATTATCCACTCCCAAATTCTTTAGTAGGTCCTACCCACAAGTTTAAACAGCCTTGGCCTCCAAAAAGAAAAGGGGTGTGCTTATAGCTTTTCACAGTAGTAACCCATTTTCAATTACTAAAGAGATCAAGGATCCGGAAGGCAGATACTTGATCCTAACAGGGCATTTATTGGACTCTAATATCACGGTTGTGTCATATTATGTGCCAAATGAAAAACCTAACTCTAAAATTGCAACTGTGGTATTGGGTAGAGACTCCAATCAGACGATCTTCCCTTTTCTAGACAAGTCGCCAATCCCACAAACCCAAAAAGCTGATAAACAATCCTTTTCAAAACTAATCGCAAAGTACAACCTAGTGGACTCCTGGCGCAAAGTAAATCCAACTAAAAGGCAATATACGCACTATTCCTATCCCTGTCGGTCATTCTCAAGAATAGACCACATTTTTATGCCCATAGGTATGACGCCGGAAATATTAAATTCCAAAATTTTACCCATCCCATGGTCTGACCATAGTGCAGTCTTCAATACCATAGCATCTACAATACCGAAAGCGTGTGACGCCACATGGCTGCTTAGGCTGTGTGAAGGACTTTTATGCAGTTGCCTATATACTTCAGTGTAATTCTCTCCCTGCTAATTTTAATGTCTGTGTGTTATGGGGTCTGCCTCTAGCCTGGATAATTGGATTACTTTCCCCTTTGTAGAGGCATCTGTAAAACCTGTTTAAACCAGATTGCCATGCTGCCAGTAAGGGACAATGACCTTTCAATGCTAAGTGGCTTGTGAAATACCTTTCCATTGTGTTCTGCAGATGAATAGCCGTGTCAGAGACGAGACGCCTAGCCACCCGACCCCATGGGGGCTTCTGTCTCAACACACATATTCAGGCTATTCAAGCTTTGGGACCAATCTCTGCTGTGTAATTTTCAAGTCCTCATTTGCATGGTTTAAGAGGACCTGAGTGAAGACTGCATACTTTACAATGGACCAATAGGAAAGCGTTTGTTGGAGGCGGGATGTTCCAAATCCTGTATAAAGTGTGCTGTGTACTTTCAATAAAGTGTGTCCTGTTTACATTCAGCATTAAGCCATGGCTCATGTGTGGATTATTCGGCGATTCCAGGGATATTCCTAGTCGTGGAATATTGGGTGATTTATTTTATGGGAGAAGAAGGGAATGCTTGACCGGGATATGTTCTACTACCTTCACAACTGGTTGGCAGCAGCAGGATTTTCCCTTCTACTTTCCTTTACACCAGGATTCCAAGCAGAGACTGGGAACAGTGAATGGAAGACTGGTACACCCGGCTTAAAAGAAATACACTGAAAGAACTAATGGAAGTTTGTGGAAGGATTGCTAGCAACAAAACCGAGCGTGTCATCATAGCAGAATTAATGGAGCTAGACCAGGAGAACTCGGTTGCAGCAAGGCCAGCAGTACAAGAGATGGAGACACCAGTGATTCAGGATGAGGAATCACCAGCCAACAAGCTAATTAGAGAGAAATTAGCATGGTTCGGTCCGAACCCAACGGCGGATGTGGTGCTGAAAGTGATGACCCTGTTAGCGGAGGAGGCTAAACAAATAAGGGACGCAGAGCTACTGTTAAAACTGGCAGCAGTCCAACAAGCAGCCGCACATTCTCCAAACAGTGAGTTCAGCACAGCGAACACAAGGAAGATTCCGTTTAGCGCTTTTGAAGCTTTTGATGAGAAAGAACGAGAGCGGCAACATGAGCTGAGAATTGCAGAAATACGACGATCGGTGACAACGCCTAAAGAAGGAGCACCAAATGAAAGACGAGGAGAGGTACAGATACCAGTAACCATGGAAGAGGAATTCAGAAGAAGGTTACAAGAGATGCGGATACAGTACACAGGACCAGAATCAGAGGAGGTCCTGCTGGGATGGTCGGATGTGATTCGGTGCCAACTCTGGAAGGAAGCGCTAGCTCTCGAGCAGCAACACCAAGGAGAGGTCCTGCCCTACACCTATGCAAGGTACTGGCCGCAGTATGACGTACGAATGCCGTTGTTGGGGGAACAACCGAAGCAGGAGTGGATAGCGGAATTAAACAGGCTGATCCGGGCAGAGATGCAGCTGGATGAGAGCTACAGAGCCCTCCAGTGGTATGTAGCCCAAGAGTGCCCGTGGTCAGCGGATGACAGCCCCACAGAAGGCTATGACTATGATGGCCTGGGATTGTTGTATTGGAGGATGTCCAGTGATCCCGACTTTGGGGATGATCGGGAGTGGCGCTTGGAGGACATAATGGAGCACAGAGAGAAAAAATTGAATATCTCGGAAACGCACTGGCTACAGGAAGATTTGGAATTTCTGGCCGCTCGGGAATGGGACCTGGAGATCGCCTACAAACAGCTGCTAGACTCTTCCACCTTTGCCTGGGACTATCAGGAAATACCAGTGGACAATGCTGAAATCCTGGCTGAAGAATCGTCCATGTGGCAGGGTAACAGTGTGCTTTTCCAACCTGCCCCTGCAGCTATGGACCAGGAGGTTATATGGCGGATGCAGCAAGTGCCGACTGACCTTGATGATCCCGTTTCTGCATGGGACGATCTTGAATGGAGGAATGTGACTGTCCAGCAGTATGCCAGTGAATCGGCAGTGGAAAATCTAGATATTGCCATTCCCAAAGCTGAAGTACTGACCGCAGGGCCAAGCCCTGCTAACCTCTGCTCAGTACCTAGAGCATCTTCTGGGTTACATGGACAGGAGATGGTGAATCTCTATCCCCAGACACCAGTTGCAGAGACAGGGGATTTAATAGATTTCTTGCTGAGGAAAAACAACCTGATGGGCCTCCAGCAGAAGAGCTGGGATCAGGGCCAAACGTCACTGTGCTCTGCCAGCACCAAGAGCAGTATTTGTGGAGTTACACGGAACTTCCCCAGCTATAGCGCTGGTCACCGGACAGAGGGTTCAAGACCTCTGCCCCACCTCTGTGGCAGTTTCGGAGGCTCAGGGTGAGAAGATGGCGATCACTCCCCAGCCACAGATTACAGAATGTATGGACTATTCAGAGGATGTTATGGGTTATGCACCCCCAGCAGAAGTGCTGGCAACAGGGCAGAGTGCCAGCCATCTCTGCCCAGCACCGGGACCAACTGTGGAGTTCCAGGGAACCGGGGCGGTTGGCCCCCCTCCCCAGCAACCAGCTGAGGTGGTAAAGCTCTTACTCCCAGCGGAATCACTGGCAGCAGGACAGGATGCTACTGGTGGCTGCACCCCACAACAGCTTGAGCGGATATCGGAGGATGGGACTGTGGTCTCCACTCACAGCAACCCAGCGGAAGAGCTGGCAACAGAGCAGAGTGCCCCGGGCCTCTGCTGTCACCTAACAGAAGAAGGGGTTCCTGGGGTAGTGGATGGCAGTCTCCACGGGCACAACCCCAGAAAATGGTACAGGACTGAAACAGGAGGATGTCGGCTTTGCTTTGCAAGCACTGGGGGATTTTCACCTCACACCAGTGGATGGGACTTCAGTCTCCACTGGTATACCCCATAAATGGTGGCCAGTTGGCCCAGATCCCCAACAGCATGATGGACTGAGCCCAGCCACCCTGTCATCTCTCCAGCGGCTGAAAGGACTCCAGGGAGAAGGGCTAGTCCAGGCCTCTCCCCAGCGGCAGACGTGTTCCCTGAGAGAGGCAGAGGATGGCGGGGTAAGTTATGCTTGGTTTGGAGCAAGTGATTTGGGGTACGGTATGGATACCAGCATTGGGGGACTGGAACTACTGACTAAATTCAGAGACAACCCATCTGGTGTCTCCTACTGGGTTAGTCCCCTGCCAAAAGGGGGATGTGTGACAGGCCTAGCCGGGGACAGGGGCTTTTGGAGAGGACTGAATGCGAGCCTCTTGCCGTCCGATTATGGGCCAGGGCCTCAAACCAGGAAGGCGGATGGGTTATCCTGGCAGACAGTCCTGGAAAAGACTGCTCTGGTTAATGCACCGGTGTTGATTACCCCAGATCCTAACAAAAGATTTATTGTTCACACAGACGCTTCAATGTTTGGACTGGGGGCAGTACTAAGCCAGATCGGGGAGGATGGAGGAGAGCACCCGGTGGCATACCTGAGTCGGAAGCTGTTGCCAAGGGAGGTCAGTTACGCCACCATTGAAAAAGAGTGTTTGGCCTTGATATGGGCCCTCAAAAATCTCACACCTTACCTTTATGGCCGGGCTTTCACTCTCATCACCGATCACAACCCCTTGGTGTGGCTTAACCGGGTTTCAGGGGACAACGCCCGTTTTCTACGCTGGAGCTTGGCCTTACAGCCTTATGACTTTACGATTCATTACCGCCCAGGCAAGCAAAACGGGAATGCCGATGGATTGTCACGCCAAAAGCAGTTAACCTCGGACTAAAAGCTCTGAACCCGTCAACCCTACTGGACCAGGAAAGGTCCAACCGAGTTGCCGGAGCAGGGAGAAAAGGGGGGGCCATTGTGAAGGACTTTTATGCAATTGCCTATATACTTCAGTGTAATTCTCTCCCTGCTAATTTTAATGTCTGTGTGTTATGGGGTCTGCCTCTAGCCCTGGATAATTGGATTACTTTCCCCTTTGTAGAGGCATCTGTAAAACCTGTTTAAACCAGATTGCCATGCTGCCAGTAAGGGACAATGACCTTTCAATGCTAAGTGGCTTGTGAAATACCTTTCCATTGTGTTCTACAGATGAATAGCCGTGTCAGAGACGAGACGCCTAGCCACCCGACCCCTGGGGGCTTCTGTCTCAACACACATATTCAGGCTATTCAAGCTTTGGGACCAATCTCTGCTGTGTAATTTTCAAGTCCTCATTTGCATGGTTTAAGAGGATCTGAGTGAAGACTGCATACTTTACAATGGACCAATAGGAAAGCGGTTGTTGGGGTCGGGATGTTCCAAATCCTGTATAAAGTGTGCTGTGTACTTTCAATAAAGTGTGTCCTGTTTACATTCAGCATTAAGCCATGGCTCATGTGTGGATTATTCGGATATTTTATCAAAAAAAAAAAAAATTGCGAAATTTCGCTAATGCGAATACGAAATTGATTGCGAAATTCTCGTCCGCGCATGCGCATGCGCGCGAACAACACGCGAAAATGGAGATCATTTCCTGGATTACTAAACTAATATGCACTAAACACTAACACTACTTACACAAACTTATATGACTAAACTAAAGCTACATTTTTTTTTTTTTTTTTTTTTACACTGACTGACAAGGACAAAGACGAGGACTACAAATAATAAACTAATATGCACTAAACACTAACTCTACTTACACAAACTTATATGACTAAACTAAAGCAATTTTTTTTTTTTTTATACACAAAACACAGAGACTAAACACACACTAAACTAGGCTACCTTAAAGAAATGTACACTTACACTAACTACACAGAAATCTATCTAACACTAAGCTACACTAACCTGGACAAAACAACACAAATCTGAGCTTTTAGAAAAGCTGTTGGGTCTTTTGCTAAAAAAAAAGCATTTGGTTTTAGAAGCAGGAAACTCAGAACTGAAAGCACTATAGGAAACACAATGCTAAGCTCTAAGATCGCAATACACAGGAAAAACGCACAGAAACACTCCACTCTCTCTAGCCACCTTGTGAATCTGCACTGAAATACTGCTGCGAGTGATCTTATATAATGGTCGTGCAGGCAGGTTCCTATTGGTTGCTATGGAGGTTGCTAACCTCTGACAACTGTGGTAGGAGAACTCTGATTGGCTCTGATGCAAAAGAAGGGCAGAGAAAGTATTCGCGAATATTCGTAATACGAATATTCGCATTGCGAATATTCGGCAACATAAAAGGATCGCCTGAGCTACTCGGCCCAGGGTCTCTAATCATACCACCAATGCTTTTAGACGTCGATGGAGATCACTAGGATGTGATCTGTTTTAAAAAGAAATTTGAAAAAATCCGAATATTCGCAATAGCGAATATTCACCGCGATATTCGAGTTTTTCGCGAATACTCGAATATGCAATATTCGTAACAAATATTCGCAATGCGAATATTCTTGAGCAACACTAGTGATGAAACAAAACAACATTTTTCAAACTTCATTTTCCAAAATGACGTTGCATGCACACCATCGTTTTTCCAAAATGCTCTAGCAAAGCATGGTGACGTACACCACGTTCGACGGCACTCTGTTCCATTGAAGCTTCGTCTCATAACTTGCCTCTGAGCATGCGCGGCTTTAAAAACGTCGTTTTCAACATCGTTTTGCCCACACACCATCACTTTTTATGACACAAAAAACGACGTTTTGAAAAACGACACAAAAAATTTAAGCATGTTCGAATTTTTTTTTGGTCGTTTTTTTGAAGACATAAAACAACGTTTTGCCCACACACAGTGATTTTAAATGACGTTTTTAAAAACGTCGTTTTTTTTCATCACAAAAAATGATCGTGTGTACGCGGCATTAGATAACCATTCTTTCAGGAAAGAAACCTTGACTAAAATTATCTGCATGCTGCCTAAACCATATGCGGACAATTCAGTTTGGTCAAACTATCGCCCCATCTCTCTGTTGAATATCGATGTGAAAATTTTAGCCAAAGTTTTAACAACCAGATTAAATATGATAATTGGCAAACTAATACACCGTGATCAAACTGGTTTCATCCCTATTCGTCAAGCTGGCGATAATATCAGACGCGTTTCTCTTCTATCCCAGGCAGCTAAAATGCGTCGAATACCCTTGTGTTTTCTTTCTCTCGACATAAAAAAGCATTCGATACAGTTTCATGGTCATATATGCAGTTCACTCTTGAGAAGTGGCGCTTTGGCCCACATTTTATGGGTTGGATTGCAGCGCTGTACCACAATCCCAAGGCCTATATCAAATATGCCGGTTACAAATCAGAAGTGTTTAATATGCTGAGAGGGACTCACCAAGGGTGTCCTCTATCGCCGCTATTATTCGCTTTAATTATTGAACCTCTTGCACAAAGGATAAGGATGGAACTAACGATCACGGGTATAGAGTTAGGCGGATGTCATCACAAAATTAGTTTATTTGCAGATGATATTGAGAAGATAGGAATATATGTACCTATATCTGTATCTGTATATCCCTGTATAATCATATATTGCTATGAAGAGTTCCCCTAGTATGAAGATGTTTTTTTCCACTAAAATGATTCAATGTTTCTGAATTCTTTTGGTGTTGCAACTTGTTGTTTTTCCCTTTTTTCACATAGAATGTTCAGCCAATATTTTTATAAGAATTCTCGGAAAAGATTGTTTGTTGGAAAGCCCCTTCCCTTATAAGTATCAATTAATTAGTCCCAGCATGAAATTTATCTTTTTCTCTTGTCTTCGGTTGTCAAAACAACCTTTCACTTAACGCCCTAGTTAGGTCACGATGACCAGATGACCAGATGTGAAGTTATCAAAATAATAAATAATGACATGTATATGTGTATTGTGCAAGATTGTGTAATCTGAAATTTGGGCTTGTGCCCTCCATAGACTTCCATGTTAGCCTTTTCTATAAAAGCCTGTAACACTTTGTAATCATTATCACTATCCTTATGAAAGGAGTGATCCTCTGTACTACAGTGTATTCTGAAGTAAACATACATCTAAGACGAATGCAACTTGTCTGTCGTGTCGTTGATGTCTTACGAGAAAAGACTAACTTATCAATTGGTGACCCCGAATCGTGTCTTCTTGATCGCGGCTCCTTCTCCGGCTATCGGACCGTCGCAGGAAGGACAGCTACACAGAGGCCTCAGGTGAGAAACTTTTTTCTCATATAAAAACTGTCTTTTCTGTGCGGTTCTGAGGTGCCGGGTGGGGAGTGCGCTCACAGAAGGTAACGCGTTTTTTTTCTTTTGAAAACTTTTAAATGCATTCAGTCTATGTATGGTTACTTAGAATGAAATATGGTACCATTTAAAAATGTGCATGCTAATAGAATTAACATACGTATGTAACCTTTCTTCTTGCCCCCGGGAATGACAATGTATATAGACAATTTTTGTGTTACAAGGGATGAATAAATGCAGGTACCACAATTTTCTATGAGAGTATAGAAGTTGATGGATGTTGAATTTTTGTATGAATGATTTTTGAACGTTTGTGGTCCTAAGGCGGATAGGTTTGCCTTCAGCGGATAGCCACAAACGGGTGATTGACCTGCTGTATGTTCTTTGGATTAGGGAGCCTAGTCAGGGACTAGCCTTTTTCCACTCAGCAAGGAGACGTCCTTCTGAGCATAGAACGAGATAGACAGTATGAAGTACTGAAATAGGCTGCTGGTACACAGCCGTGGTGATAGAATTAGGAGCTCAACATCCCGGAGTTCCAAAAGATATTGTCATTTCTCGAGGGGTAAAAAGAAAATCATGGGGAATGTATTTGACAAAAACGTTTTGCCTGTCAT
The DNA here is from genome assembly GCA_029574335.1 of Rana kukunoris. Lineage (NCBI taxonomy): Eukaryota > Metazoa > Chordata > Amphibia > Anura > Ranidae > Rana > Rana kukunoris. The sequence continues at coordinate 73,602,927 of CM056057.1, read as the reverse complement.
GAATAGCCTTGGGCTGACTAAAGATAGAGCCAAAAGGTTATTGAAGATAGCAAAAGTTACAGGGTTAAGTGTTGCTAAATTAACTCTGAGTGCCCCAATCATCAAAATGATGGTGAGTGGGGACCCGGATGCCCTTAAACATCATGTTAAGTGGTGTAAGATTACTAAAAAGGAGTACAGGGATGATCCTAAGAAATGGTGGCCACCTGAAGGGTCTCTTAGTACTCCTAATATTGATGCATTATTCAATTTGCTTTTTAAAATGTCTGATTGTGGGGGGATCGAGTGTTTGGTAGCTTGGGAAGAGGCATCTAGAAAGAACATTCAACCCCCCCCTTATAAATGTGTTCAGAAAAAGCTGCCCTTTGATGATGATGAGGAGCTGCCCAATACCTGGGCTTCCTCTTATGGTTTACTCAGAAGGGATCTAGCTCTAGCATCAGCCCCGCGCTTGGAGCCAGCTCCTACTATAGGTAGGGAGCGGGCTGGAGCTCGATGGGGAGGGGATGAAATGATCAATCTGCCCAGCACAGTTGCGCATAGACAAATCACTGATCTATTAGACAGATCCGCCATAGAAAATGGAATGGGGAAAAAACGCAACAAGCTAATTTTATTGATATGTATATCCTGATTGATTGCGCAGTACCAGAGAAGTATGTGGATGCGTGGAATGCGTTTGCTAAAACTAAAGGCATAACAGAACAGGGAATAGTGAAGGATGAACGTGTCGCTCAGCCAGAGTATGAGAAGGATACTGTTCGCCTAAATGAGTTTTTAAGATTGTGGGTTACAGCTACTTTTGATAAGGGACAGGATATGCGAGTGTTGATGGATGTGATACAGAAGAAAGGTGAAGATGTGTTAGGCCGCGTACACACGAGGGGATATGTCCGCTGAAAACGGTCCGATGGACCGTTTCAGCAGACATCTCCGCTCGTGTGTATGGGCTAGCGGACAGATTTCTCCACCCGACAGATTTCAAAGCATGCTTTGAAATCTATCCGGTGGGGATCTGTCCGCCCGACATGTCTGCTGGTTAGTACACTTACCAGCAGACATGTCGGCTCCCACCGCCGCCGCGCCGCTGCCGAATGGATTCGGCGCATGCGCGGAAGTGTTTTACTTCCTGGTGCGGTGACGTTGCGGTGACGCGGCGGCGTCAACGTCACCGCCACGTCACCGCGCCTTCCGGCGGCGGGGAATTTGATCCGATGGTGTGTACACGCCATCGGATCAAACTCCCGATCGGACATATCCGATGGAAATGGTCCACGGACCGTTTTCATCGGATATATCCGATCGTGTGTACGCCGCCTTAGAGTATTGGAACAGGTTTAAAGATGCTATACAGAAGCATACTGATTGGATTGCAGATGATGATGTTGACATGAAACGCCCAGAGGTAGTGAATGTGTTGGTGGGAGGATTGTTGCCAGAGATAAGAGAAGAAATAGAGTTGCGTACTATAGGTTGGAGGAAAAAGGCTGCTCCAGAATTGATTGAGATAGCGCAAGTAGCATATGATGTTTTGCAGAAAAGGAAGGATAAGCTAGAAAAAAAAGAGAAAACTAAAATCATGAACATGCAAACCCTGGAGGTCAAAGAAAAGATTTCTGGGCGTGGCTTGCACGCGAGCTGAATGGCCGCATAAACTGAGAGCTCCTGCCAGCCGGTCTAAAGCGACGACAAACAGGCAGGTTTACCGACCCATCGAAACTCCCAAGCCAGCGGGTACCACTCAGCGGAGCTCGGGGAACGATGTCCCGCAAACGGAAAGACGAGCGGTACCTTCAAAAGCTCACAGCCTTCTCATTCCAGCCGTCACGGAGGAGCCTAGTCCAAGATGGCGCTGGCGGCACCGCGAGGAAGACACCCACGGCCTACACAGACCTCCCCAGCAGCGATCCGGGAGAAACAGAGGGTGGATCGTCCTCACCTGCACGCACCGGCTCCCCACCGCTATCCCCTGACACCCGGAGCCCAGCGAAAGCGCGGATGCGCCTAGACCCCGCGCACCAGGCCGGAACTGTGAGTACACATCTCCATAACCCTGACGCCATCTCCTCTCTGCAGACATCCATTGCGGCCTTCCCCACATCAGGACAACCTGTCCTAGACACAACAATGAAGGACATGCTAGTACTATTACAGTCCTCACTAATGTCCAACCTATCCTCCCTTATGCAACAATTCTCCTCAGACATGCAGCATATGGGTGATAGAGTGTCATATATTGAGGACAAAATGGAGGAGTGCACAGTGACTGTAAACGACCTGGTTGACACATGTATGGCCCAGCAAGATGACACCGATTGGATCAAATCAAAATTAGCGGACCTCGAGGACAGGTCCAGACGCAATAATATCAAAATTAGGGGGGTGTCTGAGTCTGTCCTACCTGCCGACCTACGCTCATTTGCGGGTACCCTTTTCTCCACACTACTGCCTGATTTGTCACCCATTGAGCTGACAATCGACCGCATTCACAGGATCCCCAAACCGCGGCACCTGGCAGACACGGTCCCAAGAGATGTGCTCCTGAGGGTCCACTTCTACCAGGCTAAAGAGCAAATTCTGTACAAAGCACGCACTCTCCAGACCCTCCCTGCCCCATACGCTGACATTCAAATGTTCGTGGATCTGTCCCAACACACGCTTCAGATGAGGAGGCAGCTGAAATCTGTGACCAAAGCCCTCACAAATCACAAAATAACGTACAAATGGCGCCACCCGGCAACTATCCTGGTGACCCACAATGGGATACCTCACACCATCTCTACGACGGAAGGCGGCACCAAACTACTGCTGTCCTGGGGCATCATCCCGGAGCTCCCACAATCCTATGAAGACAAACTGGGAAGACCCTCTCCTCCACATAAACATGCCATTTCCGCTGGCCACCATCCTACCAAACCCCGGTAATCAATCCTGCCTGTCCATATCCTGGTCCACAGTACAGACTACACCGGTTGGCAGTTCGTTTTGTTATTGTTCTTACAGCTTGCTTTTCGTTCTTTGAGCCTGAACTCTGCCCCACAAGTTGTTCAGCAGTCGGACCTGGTCTGCTCTGCTGATTGATATCGCTGTAGTTGGACGTTGTCTTTCCTTACTACACTTGATATTTGTGCTCTTCTTTTTATTTTTATTTCATTATTTTATTTTATTTTCTTTATCTTGTTTAATCGTTGCCTTTCTTCTACCTGCTCAATAGTTCTCGTATAGGAGCTTGCACCCCTCGGCATACCCTGAATCTACCCCACATCCAACCGGCACTGGACTTTGATTGCGGAGTACTCTCATACTGTGCCCTCATCTATTGCAGCTTCGACTGAGGTCTGAGAATCATCTGTCCGCCCACTGCTAACTGTGAGTCTCCTTCCACACACACAGATCCTCTATCTAACCACCATGTCATTCTCCATTCTATCATTAAACGCAAAAGGACTGAATCATCCAGTCAAACGCTCTTCCTTGTGGAAATCAGCCTTATCACTTAACTGTGATATTCTCTGCGTCCAGGAGACCCACCTGACACAACAATCGCACCCCCGCTGCCAACACCGGCAATTCCCCCATATCTTCACTTCGTCTTATACGAAGAAGCAGAGGGGAGTGTTAATTGCTATCCGAGACTCCATCTCTTTCCAATTGCAAGATAGTATTCTAGACCCGGAGGGACGTTTTATCATTTTAATATGTTTGATTAACAATGTTCAGTACACTCTGGTTTCACTGTATGCACCCAATGAACGTCAATTACCATTTCTTAAATCCGTTATGAAAAAAGTCAAGGGCTCCCAGAGGGGTCACCTCCTAATATGCGGTGACTTTAACCTTGTCCCAGACCAGGTTATGGACTCCACTGCGGGACCCAAAAGACATGCATCCCCCCTGAAGAGCTTTATTTCCTCGAACGAGCTGTTCGACGTGTGGAGGTGTTGTCATGCAAGCGAGAGGGATTATACCTTCCTCTCCCCACGTCACAACACCTACTCGCGGATAGACCTGTTTTTGTCAGACAGGTCGTTACTCCAAAGAATCACTGCCTCAACGATCCACCCCACCACCTGGTCGGACCATGCCCCTGTTAGCATCACCATTGATTCCCAGATCTCCCCATCAAATTCTTACCTCTGGAGGGCTAACAACTCTCTCATTCGAGATCCGCACACTGCTAATCTTATACAGCAACACCTGGAGGAATACTTCTCCCTAAATTCCCACTCCGTGTCTGACCCGGTGGTGCTGTGGGCTGCTCACAAGGCGGTAATCAGAGGAGTATTCATACAACTAGGAGCTAGAGCGAAACGAAATAGAGCGCGGAAAATAGATCAACTGACGGCTGACATAGAGCTCGTCGACTCCCAAAACAAAATTAAGTCCTCTCCCACTCTGCAGGCTAAAATCTTTTCTCTTCGTCACGAGTTGCGATCATTACTTCTAGAATCATTTGAAAAAGCCTGTACAAAAGTAAGGGCTACGACCTACGCAACAGGGAATAAGGCAGGCAGGATGTTGGCATTAAAGATACGAGGTCATAGACTCAAATCAAAAATCCCTTACATTTATCACCCCCACACCAAAGAGAAACTGCTGAAACCTCACGACATTTCAAATGCATTTAGTAAATACTATGAGGACCTTTACAACCTAAAGAATGATAATTACACCACCCATCCATCCCTACAAGAAATAGCAACTTTCCTGGACCGAATTAGCCTTCCTTCACTATCTGAAACACAACTAGAAACACTTAATGCCCCTTTCACGACCATAGAGCTGAAACATGCAATCGCCAATCTGCCTAACGCTAAGTCACCAGGACCAGATGGCTTCACCGGGGAATATTACAAAAAGTTCCAACATGTCCTAACCCCCACCCTCTCTGAAGTTTTTAACTCAGCGGCGACGTCCTCATCCTTCCCCCCAGACATGCTGTCTGCGATTGTAGTAACTCTCCCTAAACCGGGTAAAGAACCGACCTCGCCCCAAAACTTTCGCCCTATATCCCTCCTCAATGTAGACACTAAATTGTACGCCAAACTGATAGCTAATAGAATGAACGATATCCTCCCCACACTTATACACACGGACCAATCCGGCTTCACAAAAGGACGGCAGGCATCGGATGCCACACGGCGGATGATAAATGTTATCCACCAAGCAGGAACATCTGGGACCCCCTCTGTACTCTTGTCCCTAGACGCTGAAAAAGCATTCGACAGAGTACATTGGGGGTTCCTATCTTCGGTTCTCACCAAATTCGGGTTCACAGGCCCCATCCATGGCGCAATCATGGCATTATACTCTAACCCATCAGCCAGAGTGTATTCTGCTGACTCACTATCTTCCCCTTTCACCATTACCAATGGGACCAGACAGGGGTGCCCTCTGTCCCCCCTGATTTTTAATCTGTTAATGGAAACACTAGCCCAATCCATCCGTGCTAATCCATGCATATCGGGCATATTGGTAGGGGGCCAAGAGCAAAAGATCAGCCTATTCGCTGACGACGTCATCCTCATGCTATCTGACCCGCTCTCGTCACTCCCTGCAGTCCAGGAGGCGCTAGCCTGTTTTAGTAAAGTCTCCTACTACAAAATCAATGAAAATAAGTGCCATGTCCTGAACTTAGGAATTAACCCCACCACCACCCTTTTATTGCAACAACTATACCCGTACTCATGGGCAGACCATAGCATCACTTACCTTGGCATCCAACTTACAAAGTCTACCAGCCAGTTATTTAGCTACAACTATATCCCCTTCCGTAGTAAACTCCAGACCGATCTACACAGGCTAGCATCTCAGGAACTGTCCTGGACGGGCCGCTTAGCGGCCTTCAAAATGTTCCACCTACCACAGCTTCTGTATCTATACAGAACCCTACCAATCAACATACCGACCCAATACTTCAAATCCCTTCAATCCATTTTTTCCTCCTACATATGGCAGGGAAAGAGGGCTAGAAGTACACACTCCACCCTTATTAAGCACCGCAAAGCAGGAGGCACGGGATACGTGGACTTTTACCATTATTACCTGTCCTCGGTCCTTACCCAATCCAGAGAGTGGTTTCTTCCGGAGCCACAAACTCCGTGGGGCAGGTTGGAATCCGCTCTCCTCCCTAATTCCTCTCTTGCCCCCTGGTTGCTCTCTACCACTTCTAAGACTAAACTCCCCTCCTTCATCTCCCCCACTATGTCAGCTACGGCACATGCATGGAACAATTTTATCCGCATCTGTCAAGGCTACCCCGAAAACGCCCCCTTAAAAATCCCGATCGAAACTCTACAATTTAATATAGACATGATATCCTACAAAAGTTGGCGTGAAAGAGGCATTCTATTTATCAATGATCTTTTCACAAATGGCAAGGCTAAGTCGTTCCCCACCCTGCGACGAGAATTCAACCTACCCAACTCTGACATATATCTCTACATTAGAACTCGACATTTCCTGACTGCCTCTCCCCATTGGGAGCGTAGCATACCTGTGTCCACCTGGTCCTTTCTCAAACACCCCTCGCCCTCCCGAAAGGGCATATCGCTCTTCTACAATACACTCCAACAGAAGACTACTTTTTCCAAATCACCCGCCCTGCTCAAATGGGAAATTGACTTAGGTAGTCCATACACCACCCAACAATGGGCTACAGCCTGCACAGCCACACTCAGGGTCACTAGTTGCTCTACCCTCTGGGAACTTTCCACCAAAATAAATCAGAGGTGGTACCTGACTCCTGAGAGGTTATCCAAATTTGGTGGGACTCAGAGTGATAGGTGCTGGAGAGGATGTGGACACCGAGGGACACTACTTCATACTCTTTGGAGTTGCCCTAGTTTATCCCAATTCTGGACTTCGGTTTTCCGCATTCTCTCCGAAGCCTCTCACTCTATGATCACTCCCCATCCAGGACTAGCGCTCCTGTCGCTCAACCTGGACCAAGTTCCGGTTCAGGCCAGGCACACTGTCCTACATATACTGTTATCTGCCAGGCTCAGCATTACAAGGAAATGGAAAAATACTTTACCTCCCACTATAGGAGATGTCATACAAATGACCCAATTGCACTGCACCTATGAGAAAGTACTGGCATTCAGGGATAAGAGCAGGGTTGAAACAACCAAGAAGTGGCAGCTATGGTCGTCATGGTATGAAGGTAATAGCTTAAGCCCACTTGCCCTACCATGAGACCTCTGGGGGATCCTTTTCTTTTTTCCTTTTCTCTTCATTTAGAAACTTGAAGGGGATCCGCCTCGGGGCTCGGGACACAGTCTTGAACCCAGCTGGGGGTGTCTGGAGCTAGAGGCGGCCCTCCCCTGGAACACACATCTCAAGGATACCCTGACTTATTCCCTGCTGCTACAAGGCGGCTTCTATCGAGAACGAAACCCAGTTGTAGATAATAGATTGGTTAAAACCTGTTTAAAAGCCCATGGTGTTGTTTGACCACCATGCTTGTTCTTACGTTGCATTAAGTTTATACCTGTCATGATGTTAAACTTGACGAAACTGCTCCGACTATAATGTATCTCACTGCTTTGAACTGCACTGTATTGCAATATGTTGCATTGTTATGTGAAAACCTTAATAAAAATCTAATGATGAAAAAAAGAAAAGATTTCTGAGGCCAAAGGAGTACCAGTGTCCACAGTACAAGTGACACAGCAGGGAGTGCCAGTGGCGGCACCTCCCTACCCTCCCTCGGGAATAGTGTACATTTCCAATTATGGGACACCCCAGAATAAGCGCAATGCGTGGAGAGAGAATGGGGATCAGCGTAGGGCCCCTCGGGTCCAGCCAAGATATCAACAGGTTATTCCAGATCAGCCTAGGTTTCCTGCCCCTCTGCCGATGCAAGCCCGTCCACCCCCCACTTGTTTTAAGTGCGGCATGGGGGGCCATCTGGCAAGGGATTGTCGGAGACGCTAGGATGAGGTGGAGTGTGGGAATAATACTGAAGATTTGTTAAATGTTTGTACTGCTCTGTCTGTCATTGAAGTTGATTCCACCTGTGAACCAATGATCGAAGTAAATATAAACGGTAGTGCACTCCAGTGCCTCTTAGATACTGGGGCGTCGCGGAGTTTGTTGAATGTTCATAACTCTAACCTGCCACTCTCCGGGGAAAGAGTTTCCCTGGTGGGTGTGAGTAATAATGTTATTACCACAGGGGTTACTAAGAATTTACCAGTAACGATTGGTGAACATTCGACAGAGCATTCTTTTGTATTGTCTCCACATTCCCCCTGTAATCTATTAGGTCGGGATTTACTTTCAAAAATGGGAGTTACCATAGCCTTGTCCCCTAGTAAAACTATTATTGATATACCAAACCAAACGAGTGAAGAAGCGGTGGATCTCCTCTTCATGCCTCTATTTACTACAGACATGGAGAGTGGGATTCCGCAGTTGGACAAACAAAGGATTGATCCCTCGTTGTGGGTAACGGGAGCCAACAATCCTGGGCTCATGCAAGTTACCCCGGTACGGTTGCAAAGGGACCCAACACTGCCAGTACCTAGATTACCTCAATATCCCTTATCCCCAGATTCAGTTGAAGGGATTAGACCGGTTATAGAGGAGTTACTACAGGAGGGCGTCTTAACCCCTTGTAGAAGCCAAGCTAATACTCCTATTTACCCAGTACCAAAGCCAATTAAACAGGGAGATTAGTACATGATCTCCGAGCGGTAAGCAAGGTAATTATACCATCAGTATCAGTAGTACCAAATCCTTCAATAATTTTGGCCACTATACCTCCTACTGCTACACACTTTACTGTAATTGATCTTGCCTCAGCATTTTTCAGTGTACCCATCCATCCAGAAGATCAGTGGTTATTGGCCTTCACGTTTGAGAAAAGACAGCTTACTTGGACTCGGTTGCCAATGGGGTATCATGATTCCCCTAGCTGCTTTTCTCAGGCGTTGAAAGATAAGTTGGATGAATGGCAGCCGTCCGGAGAATCAATTTTTGTCCAGTATGTAGATGACCTCTTGCTTGCTTCTCCGAACGCACAGGCTTGCACAGAGGATTCAGTTTCCCTGATGAACTTTCTGGCCAGGATTGGTCAGAAGGTGGATGCTACAAAGGTTCAATGGGTAAAGACAAGGGTCCAGTATTTGGGCCATTGTATTTCTCAAGGAATCAAACACCTTACAGATAAGCGTAAGAAGGTAATTGCCAAACAACAAATGCCCAAAACCTTAAAACAATTACGAGCCTTCCTGGGGTTGGTAGGATATTGTAGGCAGTTTTTGCCCCAGTACTCTACAGTTGTGGGCCCATTACAGGAATTACTAAAAGGACACACAAAAATAAATTACAAATTCACAACAGAAGAATTGACCCCGGCAGTTCAGGAAGCTTTCAAGCTAATAAAAAGTTCTTTGCTTACTGTACCTAGCTTGGGTTTGCCTGACTATAGCAAGGATTACTACTTGTTTTGCACCGAGGTCAACGGACATGCAAATGGTGTTTTGACACAGCATTTTTGTGCCCGCCATCGCCCAGTAGGGTACTATAGCTACCCACTGGACAGTGTGGCAAGAGGCTTGCCAGGCTGCTTGAAGTCAGTATCGGCGGCTGCTCTGCTGGTAGAAAAAACTACTGACTTTGTGTTAGGTAACACTTTGTATTTGATGTGCCCTCATGACTTGGAGGCTATGTTGAATAGTGCCTACACAAAACATTTTTCTGTACAAAGGATAACTCATTACCACTTGGTCCTGTTATCCGCCTCAAACCTCAAGATCCAACGCTGTCAAACTTTAAATCCGGCCACATTTTTGCCAGAGGAAGACAGCGAGGATGTTGAGGAATATGAGTATTCTTCCCATGATTGTGTTAACTCCATTGAAGAGGTAACTAAACCCAGACCTGATTTGCGAGATGAGCCCATCTCAGGCCTGCCTCCATGTGCAGACCTCTTTGTGGATGGGTCCTCTATCAGGAGGCCGGATGGTCTCACACTAGCTGCTTGTGCAGTAGTGAACGGTGAGTGCAAACTACTGTATGCTGATGTACTTGTGGATTCCAGGTCTGCACAGGCAGCGGAGCTCACTGCTCTCTGTGTGGCTTTGGAATTAGCTGAAGGTGATACAGTGAATATATACAGTGATTCAGCATATGCTATAGGCGTTCTGCATAGCTTTGCTCAGCTATGGCAGGAGCGAGGGTACTTGACAGCAGCGGGAACAGCAATACAGCACAAAAGTCTTATCATTCGCATGGGGGGCTTGTTAGCCGCTGTTCAACTACCCCTGCAGGTTGCAGTAATTAAGTGTAAAGCCCATACAGGGTCTGATGATTGCGTTTCCACTGGAAATGCCTTGGCTGATAAATATGCAAAAGAAACTATCTATTCTTATCAGCCGACTACTCAACTTTTACCTACTTTCCAAGTAATGGATCTCCAGGTAGACCCAGTTGTCCTTTCAACCCTACAGGAAAATTCTCCCCACAGGGGCTCCTGGTCAAAAAAGGGAGCATTTCGTGGTGACGATGGCCTGTGCAGGATGAAGGATAAGTTGGTCGCTCCTCCGACTCTTTTTCCTTCTCTATTTGCTTTGAGCCATGGGCCTTGCCATGTCTCAACAGGAGGGATGTGTCGGGCAGTGACCAAACAATGGTGGGCACCTGGATTTCATGCATATGCTGCTAAACAAATTAATGAATGTGCAATATGTCAAATGCATAATGTCGGGAGAGCAGTTCCCACTCCAATGAAGCATATTCCGCATACTAAGGAGCCGTTTCAAATTGTGCAAATAGACTTCTCAGATATGCCTCCTTGTGGTCGTTTCAAGTATTTGCTAGTGTGTGTGGATCAGTTTTCGGGCTGGGTAGAAGCATACCCAACGGTGAGGAATGATGCCATAACAGTTGTAAAGTGCCTTACGAGAGAGCTGATCCCCAGATTCGGGATAGGAGCTGTATTCTCACCAGATAGAGGTACCCACTTTGACAATAAACGTATGGCTAAGGTTGTAGATATTTTAGGGATAAAACAACAGCTACATACCCCCTATAGGCCACAAGCTAGTGGAATGGTGGAACGCACAAATCAAACAATCAAAAGATACTTAGCTAAGATAACAGCTAATGGGGAAAGCTCATGGGTGGAGGCCTTGCCAATAGCCCTGGCAACTATTAGGACCACCCCCAAAGAGAAACATGGGTTGTCACCTTTTGACATTTTGTTTGGACGTCCACCTAAAAGACTTCCTGCTACATTGGTACATCCTGAAACAGTGACTATAGGTAATGGTCAAGATGCCATGATTGAATATGTGCACAAATTGGCAAACGTGTTTTCTGATACCTTTTGCAGAGCCAAAGCAGGACAACCGGTGGACACAAGTGAAGCAACTCATGGACTAAACTCAGGAGATTGGGTGTATATCAAGAATCACACTCCTAGGACCACTTTGTCCCCTAAGTGGAAAGGACCCTTCCAGATCATTCTGGTATCCCCAACCGCTGTAAAGTTGAAAGATTATAAATACTGGGTACACGGTTCCCATTGTAAGAGAACAGTAGCTCCAAAAGACAGCCAGTGTGACGCTGGCAAGAATTATTCTGTACCTTTGCCTTTTAGGTCTCCACCACTTACTCAGGCTCGCGCAAGAAGAGAACAGGATGAATCTTCTAGGACCTAAACCGGATGTGAAGCTCTGGTGTGTCCTCCTCTGTGGAGGAGCATTGGTGTGGATCACTGTCATGACATACGAGTGGACACATCAGAAGGAGGCGGGTAAGATACATGATACTGTTCTATTGAATGCCACTATAATGGAGAAGTTGTTGCAGCTTGAAACCATTTCTTCCCCTGACCAAAGAGCAAGAAGAGATACCTACAATGGCTACCATGACAAAATGGCTGAGCCATTCCATAACTCTTTTGTTTCTATGCACTTACAAGCTGCCAAAAGACTGAACATTACTAACTGTTGGATATGCACACATGCCCCTATTTCACATAAGACTATACCCTTGTTGGGCATACCCAGCACTTTGGCTGAAATAGAAGACAGTGCACATTTTGGTAATGTAAGCAAAAACATGATTGACAGAACTGTTTCACTTTTGCTTTATACAAATGCCTCAATGAGGACACCTGCGGTTTGTATTAACTTTACCCGAGCCTACTCACCTCCAAACCAGGAACAAGGATCCCAGAGCACCACTAAATCACTTGGAAACTCCAATTGTATGGACAAAGCTGACATTAGGTATTGGTTTGATGGTAAGGATGTTGTCTGGAGCACTGACCGATACAAAGAATTACATGAACACACACACCGTCAGCACTCCCGCCACCTGGTATATGAGTGATAATGAATTTAAGACCACACAGTTGAATAAGATCCCAATACACTTCATAAAAAGGGATCTAGTTGCTCAGGCTACCCAGGAAGGGGGGGGAAGGAGATAGTGACCCTAACCAGAATGAAAATTCTGAGATAGGTGAGGAAGACAACTCTAACGTAGAGCTAGCTCCCTTTCCTACCCCATTGTATCCAGGACCAAACACGGCAGATACTGATATTGAATCACACGATAGAGAGATTAAGCCATTGTTTTCAATACCGTGGGTGAATAGATGCTGTATAAAGAAAGCTTTCAGTTTCATCATTGATTTAGCAGACCTGATTGACAATGTTACTGCTTTGTATGATCGAAACTTTATAGCTATGGCCACAGAACTAAAAATGATAAAGAAAGAGGTCTTACAACACCGGCTGGTGTTGGATTATCTCACGGCTAGTCAAGGAGGAATATGCACCGTAGTTGGAACTGCTTGCTGCAACTATATCCGGAATGATACTAGGGCTGAAGATGCCATCATTTCACATATAGAGAAAGTACAGCAATTAAAGGTTAACTTTCACAAAGAGCATACGGAAACCGCTTGGATCGATGGTAGCTGGGAAAGCTGGCTTTCCTGGATCAATCCACTCAACTGGTTTTCCGGTATTGGAGGATGGTTTTCTGGCATTCTGCATGGTGTTCTTTATGTTGTTGGAATTATTGTACTTATAATCCTTATAATCAAATGTGCACCTATGTTATGTAAATGTTGCATGAAAATGACCACCCATGCTTGTAACGCATGTTGTGAAGTCTGTAGTAATGCTGGTTCTTTTGAGCCCTCAAGGTCCCGTGTTAAAACAGTTCATGAGATGGTAACCCGGATCCCGGTGGTTTCGCCTGTGGACCCCGAGGCTCTTCCATCTGACCCTGAAAACCCTGCTGGAGCATAAGAAGCATGCACCAAAGAATTCTAAACACAGGAGGGACTGAGAAGATAGAAATATATGTACCTATATCTGTATCTGTATATCCCTGTATAATCATATATTGCTATGAAGAGTTCCCCTAGTATGAAGATGTTTTTTTCCACTAAAATCATTCAATGTTTCTGAATTCTTTTGGTGTTGCAACTTGTTGTTTTTCCCTTTTTTCACATAGAATGTTCAGCCAATATTTTTATAAGAATTCTCGGAAAAGATTGTTTGTTGGAAAGCCCCTTCCCTTATAAGTATCAATTAATTAGTCCCAGCATGAAATTTATCTTTTTCTCTTGTCTTCGGTTGTCAAAACAACCTTTCACTTAACGCCCTAGTTAGGTCACGATGACCAGATGACCAGATGTGAAGTTATCAAAATAATAAATAATGACATGTATATGTGTATTGTGCAAGATTGTGTAATCTGAAATTTGGGCTTGTGCCCTCCATAGACTTCCATGTTAGCCTTTTCTATAAAAGCCTGTAACACTTTGTAATCATTATCACTATCCTTATGAAAGGAGTGATCCTCTGTACTACAGTGTATTCTGAAGTAAACATACATCTAAGACGAATGCAACTTGTCTGTCGTGTCGTTGATGTCTTACGAGAAAAGACTAACTTATCAATATACTCCAATTTTTATCCTCACCACAGGTATCGGCCCCAAATCTAATACGGGTACTTCAAGAATTCTCCCACATTTCTGGCCTCACGGTTAATAGCCAAAAATCCTTGGCACTGAATATTTCACTCAGTGACATGGTGAAACAAAATTTACAGTCCTCACTACCCTTTAAATGGGCAGCCCGTAATATACCATATCTGGGTATACACCTTATGGCTACTGCCTCCGAATTATTTGCTGCCAACTACCCTTCCTTACTGAAAAGTGTCACTAGATTGTTATCCGACTGGTCTTCTTTACCGATTTCCTGGTTTGGGAAAATCAACATAATAAAAATGGCAATACTCCTTAAGTTTTTATATCTATTTCGAACCCTTCCAATTCACATTCCTGCTTATTTTCTTAGATTGATTCAGCATAAAGTAACACAGTTCACGTGGGGGAAGGAAAAACCCAGATTGCCTAAAAAAACATTAATTCTTCCCAAATTGGGCTGGGATTTCCAGATTTTGCAACATACTACAGAGTAGCACAATTGGCGCAACTATCAAAGTATCACTCAACCACAGAAATCCCATTGTGGGTACTTATTGAGGCAATAGACTTTGACCCTCTCCTCACTAACAATATCCTTTGGCTGAGCTCTCAAGACCGTAGAAAATTGAAAAATCCATTCCCTAAACACTCATTGTCATTATGGGATAGATACAAAACCTCTCATGGATTGCAATCCCCACACATTCCGCTTCTTTCCTTTTATAAAAATCAGACCTTGTATCCAGCATGGGTATTTCCAAGAACTTTTAAGGCTTGGAACAGGGCTGGAAAATACGTGTCTATATCACATAGCATCAACAACCACCAATTCACTTCATTTAAGTTATTATCTTTAAGGAACATGTATGAATATTTATTTATGAAGATATCATTGATTTTGTACCTATTTTTTGCTTTTATTTTGGTTTAGGTCTTTTTGATCCTGATACACTCAAGCACAAAACATCTTTGTTTATTATTGCAATTTATTTTACGATTCCATTCTGTTATTAGGATACCCATATTAAATATTACACTGTTAGCATTAGATCACACTTGAACATTCTATGTATCTGTCCCTCATTTTTTGGTGTGTGGATGGGATCCTGTTCATATGTGAAAAAAGCAGGAGGGAATTGTGTAAAATATTGCAATAGTTTTCTTTTAAATGATTTGTCTCATACAGTATATGTATTTGATACATTGCTTGTTAATATAAAATTTGCATATATTTTTAAACATTTCGTTTATTATCCTTGAACATTTAAAAAGTCTACACTATCCTTCAAATTATTTTAATTTATTACTAATTTGAATAGGATATGGTGCTATCTTACCGGCCCACCATAATCTTCTACAATACCAATGTAAATCCACTACTCTGGAACAACTATACAGTATTTTCATTTATTACTGATTTAATTTGGATGTGGTGCTATCTTAACCGACCCACCATAATACTAAAATATTATTGTAACTCCACTACTAGTCAGAGAATAGGGGTTTTGATCCAGGTACTGTATTTTATTTTGTGACAGAATTTTTTTGAAGATATTGTTTATAGCCATAAAACATCATTACATTGAGGCGTTATAATAATTATTAGATAAATTGATTAGATTAAGTTATTTCAAATCAAATCCGATTCGAGTAAAGATACTACAAAAAAATACCAAGATCCCTTTAGGAAAGCAGTCACAAAGGGACAAATAAGTAGACGTAAGTAAAAACTCCTATTGTCCCCAATGCATCTACCATATTTATGTGCTCCATTACTTATTCAATCTAATAAAGTAACAGATGAATTGGCTTTTAAAGCTCTGTTTCCTCAGGGCTGGCTTTTAAATTGCACTTAATATAAAACTGTCCCCACTCTGGCTATTGGATGTAATGTGCACAATTGAAAATGTCAGCATTTATTGCATTGTCCTAAGCCATTCCTGTTTTTGTTTATTTAATATTCTGCAGGTCGTATGCTCTATTGGTTTTATTATACCATTCTACTTGAAATTTTTGATGACAAAGAGGGACCGCTGGGGCATATTATATATCTTTTAAATTAAAAGGGCAGGTAGAAAAACATATACTGCAACAAATATAAGAGTAAAACAGAAAACTTGTTATTTGGTAGACCCGCTTTTTCATGCCAGACCCCTCGCACGTTTAAAGTATGACTAAAGGCAAAACTTTTTTTGGGATAGAGTGGAGATGAATTGGAACACCTGTCAGTTTTGTTGCTGCCTGTGCACAGTAATGGCCCTTACACACGATCCGAATATCGGACGAAAACGACAGTCCGATAATGTATCGTACGATTTTCGGATCGTGTGTACACTACTTTCGACAGCCGATCACGACCGTTCATCCGATTAAATTCGATCGGACAAGCGCGAAAATTTTTCTCGTCCGATGTCCGATCGTCCGATTTTCGTTTAGTCAGTACAGCCGTCGTCCGATAATACAATACAAATACATTTCAACACGTGACATCACTTCCGATCATTTTTTTCTATCGTACGATCATTTTCGTGAGTTTAAAAACCTATTTATTTTACTCGCGATTATTAAGCGAAAAAAGTCGTACGATCCGTCGGCCGATATTCGGATCGTGTGTATGGGCCATTAGGGAGATCTAGTTGCCCTGTTTAAAATTATCATTGAGGAAAAGAAAATCCCAAATTTTGAGTTGTCCCCAGAAAAGTAATAGAGGGGAGATCTTCCTATGGTGACACTAGTTCTGGTGACCTGGAGATTCCCTTAATTTGCAAGGATTTCTCTCTTCCTGTTTGGCTATGGGACAGGAAGTGAATGTAAATCTCCCCAATGGGACAAAGATGGCAAAAACACAACTTATAGGGGTTATAGCCCTATAGTCTATCCAAAGGGGAAAAAAATGTTTTGCCAATAGTTTTACTTTTAGTAGGGAAGGATTATTTAACCATGGAGCCATGAATCAGTCCGAACAGGCAGACCTTGGAACCTAGTACATTACCAGTGGAGGTTCTAATAAAGACAGTGTGGTGGAGTTAGTACATCATTTGGAAAAAATGCCTTATAATGTTAAGAGAACCTGTGGCAAAGCTTGTTTCTACAAAGCCTGGCGTGTGTATAGTTTATATGTAGATAGTAACATGCAAATGTGAAATTGTGCAATGTATTTTTATTGGCATATATAACTGCAAGCATGTACCGTATTTATCGGGGTATACCGCGTGTCGGCGTATAACGCGCACCCCAAGCCTAGAAGGGAAGTTTAAGAAAAAAAAATACTTACATTTTGAATGCCCGTCGTCAGTGTCCATCTGCTGTCTTGCCCAGCGTCCATCGGCGGCCTTGTCCGGCGTCCTTCTGCGGCCTTGGAGGTGTCCTCTTGGCTTCTCTCGGCTCAGAGCGTGGCATAGACCGAGCCGTGCTGAGTGTACCAGAGTGTAGTGCGCACTCGGCTAGGTTCGGCCACGCTCGGCTCAGAGCGCATTAAGGCTAGGACGCGGGACAGGGCGTGACCGCGAGCGGAGCCGAGCGTGGCCGAGCCTAGCCAAGTGCGCAGTACACTCGGCTCGGCTCAGTCTATGTCGGCGGCGCCCAAACTAGTCTAGTCTGCATATGTTCATCAAGATTGGCTGCTATGCTGATCATGTGATCAGGGACCATGACAATTGGTTCCTAATAATTAGCCTGAGACCCACAACACAGGAATAAGAATGCACACCAGGAGTTCTACTTCTCTCCGGCCTTCTAATATGCATTTTTTTCTGGGTTGGTGACTTAAGAATTATTGAAGTCACAGACAGCCAGACAACTTGCATTTATAGAAGAAGTAAAACGTGACAACTCGCACATACGTCTCAAGGATCTTTTAAGTTGGACTGATTGGTCACTCTGCAATTCTATTGCAATTATTACATTTTTAGGACAATATATTTTTCTTAAAATATGTATTTAGCTTTCAATAAATAAATATGTGTTCAATAATGAAATGCTACTGTGAGGCCATGTAACTGGATTGTTTCCATTATGATCTTTGTTTTACCTGCAAGAACCATTTAATAATGACAATAATTGGTTATGTCCATGGCTAATTACACACTCTACTTCAGCTTGTTAAATTTATATTCGGTAGAAACATGCAGACTTTGTTTTCGCCAAGACCATATCCTTACATTTGTAATTAAAATGAATGCACGTCTGCTGGTGCAATAGAAAATCATTCAGCCCGTGTCAGAATTCTGGCTATAGAAGAGACTTTTAACTCCTCAAGATCAGCTGAGAGACAGAAGAGAGGGCTTTTTACACACAAGCAGATCTTGCAGGTGCAAGGAAATTATAGATCAGTAATCACACATCAGTAGATAGAGGAGTTTAATGTTTAACAACAAGGAAGTAATATTGTGCACTTAGCTGGTAGATCATTCACATTTTATCATACATAAAAAAATAACAAGAGCAGGTGTACATTTACCAATCAGCATGAGACCACTTATATTTCATTTACGTGCCTCTAAAATAAAGATTAACGGACAATTCTCCACTCATATTGTTTAAGACTTCACTCAGGACGACCTTCAGTACTAATAATTGGTATCATTAACAGCTGTGCATATAAGTAACTTAATAAAAAAACATTCCATTTGCTTAAAGCTTTAGCTGAAGGAAATTACTGGGGCTTTCATTACTGACCTTCTCCTGAAAATGCTTGATGGACTGCAATCTTGCAAATTCTCTTGCGTCAATACTTTGAGTCACTGACCCAAAATACTGAACGTTGGTGCATACCCATGTAAGCACATATGAGTGTGGTTCTGCCCATGTCTGTAACCGGAAATAGTGTTACTGAACAATGCAGGACTCTTTTTTCCTCCACAAGATGACAACAGTGGATATACTTATTGTTGGGTTTGAACTTGGAACACAGGACGCTGGGAAATGTAGTTTGGGCAGTAAGGGGAGCCATTACCATTGCTAAGTGAAAGAAATACTGTACCCAAGTGTATCTGCAAGCAGGACAGGGGGGTATATAAGCAAAGCCCAGGAATAGAGCGCAGGGGAGTTGGAGATTGCCACTAACTGGATTGTTGCTGAGGAGTGCTGTTCATAATTTTTGGGGGAAAAGTAGCCAGTGGGCTGATATTGTGCTGATCGCTGCCAGATCCCTTCACAGATTGCTGGACTGAATAAGACAAAGGGGTCAATTCACAAAGAGAAACGTTATTGGTTTTCTTCAGTTGTTAAATTACCGCCCCTTATTTAACGCTAGCAAACATGGTATTCACGAAAGCTATAATCGTTATTCAACATAGTCGTTATGGTTTTCAACTGACTCTTTATCCAATTGTTATGCTAAGGCCCCGTACACACGACCGAGAAACTCGTCGGGCTAAACTCCTCGTTCCGCCCGTCGAGGTTCCCTTTCAGCTGTCGAAAAGCTCATTGAGGCAAATTTCCCCATAGAACAATGAGGATGCTCTCTTTTTTGCTTGACGAGCTTCCCGACCGGTTTTCTCAGCAGAATACGTCTCCCATCGTGGTTCTCGCTGGATTCTGCCGAGAAACTCGGTCATGTGTA
Source organism: Rana kukunoris (assembly GCA_029574335.1). Classification (NCBI taxonomy): domain Eukaryota; kingdom Metazoa; phylum Chordata; class Amphibia; order Anura; family Ranidae; genus Rana; species Rana kukunoris. Next base: position 73,583,399 of record CM056057.1, on the reverse strand, counting down.
CGCGGCCTCACTACTCAAGAGTTATTTTAACGTCCCAAATCATAATAATAACGTCTAAGATTGTTAAATAATGCTGAAGAGATGCATTCTGGGAGCAGAAGGGGAGGAGAACACCTGCATGTGGAAAAGAGCAGATGCAGAGGGAGAGAGAGAGACACAAGCAAGACTCACGTGGAGATTGAGCCTGTGATGTGCATAACTTCTAGTGTGTGCTTTTCTAAAGCCATGTGTATTTCCTCACACAGAGAATAAGTCATGGGAGATGATAATCGGAATTTAGCTATCACCTGGGTTTCAGAAAAGTCATCCAAAATAGTATGTGAACGGAATACACGTTTATAAATCTGAACAACATTCTAACGTGTTCTTCTTCGCCTCTGGATAATTTTAAGTTCAAATAGAGCATGGTTCCATCTTGCCAAAAACTACTAAAAACTTCACTACACTACAAAAATCGCCAAAAGCTTCCTCTAACAACAAAATATCGCCTGGGAAATGTCATAACGAAACCCTGAGGGAGGTGTTAATGTAACGATTGCTTAACAATCGATAACTGTCAAAAAAATCTTTGTGAATTGCACTTCTGTACATATTTAATGATTTGACTCGTTAAAATAACGATCGAAACGTTAAATAAGGATCCACACCTTAAAATATCGGTTCCGTGTAGTGAAACGTTATTTGATGATTTTTTAAAGCGTTAAATCGTTTAGTGAATTGAACTAGCTTCAATAACGTGAAAAGTCGTTAAAATAACAACCGAAATCGGGAAAAAAAGCTTAGTGAATTGACCCCAAAGACTGCACTGTTGGTGCTAGACTGAATTGTAGTGATCCAGACCACCGCTGTCCAGGTCTGCTGCAGGAGCGCGTGAGGCCGCCTACTATTACAGTGTACGCCATCCTTCCCATCAGATGGTCTAAGGAGATTAAAGCTGAACTCCAGCTTTTGTTACACTTTACTTAGTTCATTTGGGCCAAGCTGACTCAAATAAACAATTTCCCTCTCTAACATGTAAGGCTGCTGGATGTGATGTATAAACCATATGTAGCTGAAGCGACATACAGCATACAGCACTGTGTTTCTGGTGCGAGCCAAGATCTTCCTATCTCATACCCAGAATAGTTTGTGGGAAAGTTATAGCAGCCTTCAAAATTTCCACTCATCTGCTCGTATTCGGCGAGTGGAAATTAGCTGAGGCCGAGCGTGGAGCGCCGGCAGGCAGGGTTTAATGGGAGTTGATTCTCCCCTCAGTGATCGACCAGGAAACTGTGGGGAAGAGAGAAGAGAGGAAGAGGAGAGTGGCTGTATCACACAGAGAGGCGAACTCCGCTGTCAAACAAAGTCCCACTGCCTGGACTGGCTCCTATGATAGACAGCACACTGATCCAATGCCAGAAGACTGAAGAAGTGTGACGCCTATCATAGAAGCTGGTCCAGGAGGCGTGACTTTGTATGACAGCGGAGTTCCCCTTTCTGTGTGATCCAGCCGTTTCCTGGCCGATCATTGGGAGGATAATCGGCTCCCATGAGACTGCATTCATGGGCACTGATAGGTTGCACTGATGGGCACTGATAAGGCTGCACTAATGGGCATTGATGGGGCTGTGTTAATGGGCACGGATGAGGCTGCACTGATGGGCACTGATGAGGCTGCACTGATGTTCACTGATAAAGTTGTTGTTAATATTTATTTTTGTAACTTAATTCTGCGAACAACATTTAACAGTGTAATTTCATGAGATAATTTATGAGGAAATGTTTAGAGGCAGAATTAGGGGTGGAGCAGGATAGGGATTGGGTGGGGCAATTGGTGGTGATATGAATGAATGGAGCCCATCAGTGCCCATCAGTGCTGCTTATTCAGTGCCCATCAGTGAAGCCTTATCTTTGTCCATCAGTGCAACTCTTAAGACCTGGCTAGTAGCTCAGGAATTGAAATTTTGAGCCCTGGTTATAGCATCTACAAACCATGGTACATAAACTAGAATGTACGCAGTTATGACACTATACTGGTATACTCATAACTAACTGATACTGACTAGTAATACAGTTATCAGTGCTAATACTGTACGCTGTCACTTTACTAATGACACTGGCTGGGAAGGGGTACAAATTTAGGGACAATAAAAGGGTTAAAGGAGTTGTAAATAAAAAAAGTTTTTTTGCTGAAATTACTGTTTACAGGGTATACAGACATAATAGTTAACTGATTCCTTTTAAAAACTATTAAAAATAGATAAACATCAATCATATAATGGACCTGTAGTTTCTAGTTTTGTTTTTGCATGTTGTTTCCTGCCTCTCTGCCTTTCAGAGCATACAGAGCCAATACAGGGCAGTGATGGTTTGGAAAAGAAACTGGAAACTAGATACACAGTAATCACACCTCCTTGATTAGTGACCACAGAGAGAAAGCTCCCAGCACTGTGGTCATCAGGAAACAGACGACCAGGAAGTGTGGAGATCAGAGAAGAATTACAGCAACTTGAGAGCAAAAACGAACAATGAGGACATGCAAACATCACTGCATTAAGGTAAAGGAAGCTATTAAGATAAAAAAAAAATCCTTTACAAATCCTTTAACTGTGTGCTTAACAAGGTGTAATGTGTTTAATGTGTGCTGCTTTTACTTAACTATCTGGCTATTTTTTCTTCTTGCTTTTCAGGGAGAAGAAACAGCCAAATTGTTGTTCACAGTACACAGAGTGCTGTGTTTTTGTAAGCACAGAACTCTCTGTGTGATTGGCCACAGCCGTTTAGCAAACTTCAGGCAACATTACTATGTCCAATCACAGCACAGGTTGGCAGGTGATGTGCGCATGCAGACTCTGAACCTGGAAGAAAGGTCTCAATGTACAAGTATGTCACTCAACCTACAGCTGCCGCCCGCCCGCAGTACAACTAGTAGGTATTATGTGTTTTTGTTTATTTTTTACTGATTGAATCTCGTTTTAACAATATGAAAGGCATGATAATGGCATTGCATCAAATACACATGGTGGTAGTTTCTGGAGTTTAAAGAGTGAGCCACTGAGTAGTACCACCATTTCATCTTTCTCAACCCATGCATACTGGCTGCACATGCCACAACTAAACAATTCCCTTCTGGATCAGAAATCACCTCAATTAAAGCCTTGTTAATGGCTTTTTTCCCTATTAAGCTGGCCATACATTATGGCTCAGATTCACAGAGAGTGGGCGCACATTTACGCTGGCATAGCGCACACACAGTACGCCGGCACAGCGCTGAGAGGAAAGATTTGCCAGTGTATCGTATTTTCGAAGACGCAGGCCAGCGTAAGTGGAAGTGGGCGTGATCCATGCAAATGAGGCATGACCCCATGCAAATGATGGGCCGAGCACCAGACAAGTACATATAACGAACTGCGCATACGCCGCACATCCGACTAGAGTCGGACCACTTGGCCTTCAGGAGAATGATTAAAACTCATCTCTTCTGAGGTAGAGCGTTTCCTTATCGAAGGAATGGAAACAGCGCCCAGAGGCGATTCAGTTCGCAAGTGTTGCGCTCTATAAGTTTTTCACTCATTCACTCGCATGCTCACAACCACGTCGGAACAACTCCCTAAGATACACCGGATCACTGTGTATGCCGTTAACGTAACCTACGCCCAGCCAGACACACGTCCCTCCTTTATGGGGAATAACTTTACGCTGGACATACAACTTACGCGCACCGCACGTAGCCTGCGTCGGGCACACGTACGTTCGTGAATCGCCGTATTTACCTCATTTGCATGTTCAGCCTAAATATACGCCCACCCTACGCCGGCGTAAGTAAGTTACGCCGACGGGGTGTACCCTGGTTTTAGGCGTATCTCTGTTTGTGGGTCTGGCGCACAGATACGACGGCGCACATTTGCACTTACGTCGGCATAACTTGTTATATGTAGGTGTAAGTGCTCTTTTAAACCTGGGCCAAAACAATTATCTTGTATGATTTGCTTTAGATTTACCTTTAACTATGCAGTGCAAGGACCTGCCTGTTTGCATACAAATTGAAAGTGTTTAAGTTTGACACCATATATGGTTTTGGAAAATGGTATAATGTATGGCCACCCTAAGGCTGGATTCCCACCTATGTTTTGGGGGCTTTTTGCATTTTTCAGGATTGCACTACAGTCCATTTACCATGGTTTCCTATGAAACACGTTCTGCAGTGTAAATTTGTAAAATGCAAAAAGCACTGAAAATGCATAGGTGTGAATCCAGCCTTATGCCACGTACACACAACTGTTTTTAATGGTCTAGAAAAAACGTTTTTTTTTCAATCCGATTATTGTTAAGCCGGCCTTGCCTACACACAATCGTTAAAAAAAATGCTCTTGAAAAGCGCGGTGACGTACAATACGTACAACGGCACTATAAGGGGGAAGTTCCATTCGGATAGCGCCACCTTTGGGGCTGCTTTTGCTGATTTTGTGTTAGTAAAAGTTTGGTGAGAGACGATTCGCGCTTTTTAGTCTGTAAGGCCTCGTACACACGATCGAATTTGTCCGCTGAAAACGGTCCGATGGACCGTTTCAGCAGACATCTCTGATCGTGTGTATGGGCTAGCGGACAGATTTGTCCACCCGACAGATTTCAAAGCATGCTTTGAAATCTATCCAGTGGGAATCTGTCCGCCCGACATGTCTGCTGGTTAGTACACTTACCAGCAGACATGTCGTCCCGCTCCGCCGCCGCACCGCCGCCGAATGGATTCGGCGCATGCGCGGAAGTGTTTTACTTCCTGGTGCGGTGACGTGGTGGCGTCAACGTCACCGCCACGTCACCGACACGTCAGCGCGCTCTCTGCTGGCGGGGATTTTGGTTTGCTCGTGTGTACACGCGAGCAAACCAAAATCCCAGCAGACAGATTTCTTCAAATCTGTCGGACGGACAGATTTGAACAAATCTGTCCGCTCGTGTGTATGGGGCCTTACAGCGTAATGAAAAACGGTCATGTGTACGCGGCATAAGTCTCTAATCATTTTACCAATTAGGGACTGATAAACTCAGTGTGATCTTTAATATATATATCTACTCTGCTGTCACTGGTTAACAGGTAGCAATATTTATTCAGAGTTATTCAAACATGATGGTTATGCCAAGAAAAATGTATGACAATTCTGTTGGTATTTGTCTATTTAGATTGAATAATAGCATCTCTCTGGTTTTTGAACAAGCTTGCTGAAAGGGTTTTTTAAAACATCTCTTACAGTACTTCCTCTTCAGTAACTTATCCATCAATAATTTAGATTTTTTCCTATCATTAGAACAGTTTCCACATATCCCTGGATACTAACTGTAAGGTATACGTTTTACTAAAGGAGAAGGATTGTGTTGTCTGCTGTTGGTTTTCTAAACAAAAAATAAATAAAATTTAAAGGGTTTTTAACCCTTTCCTACTCTATCCAAAAAAAGAGAACTTTTCGGAATACATACACTTTAACCACTTAAGACCCGGACCAAAATGTAGGTAAAGGACCAGGCCCCTTTTTGCGATTCGGCACTGCGTTGCTTTAACTGACAATTGCACAGTTGTGCGACATGGCTCCCAAATAAAATTGGCGTCCTTTTTTTCCCACAGATAGAGCTTTATTTTGGTGGTATTTGATCACCTCTGCGGTTTTTATTTTTTGCGCTATAAACAAATCTAAAGTGACAATTTTGAAAAAAAAAACAATATTTTTAACTTTTTGCTATAATAAATATCCCCCAAAAATATAGAAGAATTATGTTTTCCCACAGTTTAGGCCGATACGTATTATTCTACCTATTTTTGGTATACGTATTATTCTACCTATTTTTGGTAAAAAATCGCAATAAGCGTTTATTGGTTGGTGTGCGCAAAATTTATAGCGTTTACCATTTTCATTTTCACAGCAAAAAATGCATTTAAAATGCATTGTTTACTGTGAAAATGACAATTGCAGTTTGGGAGCTAACCACAAGGAGGCGCTGAAGGGGTTATGTATGACCTCATCTGTGTTTCTAACTGTAGGGGGGTGTGGCTGTAGGTGTGACATCATCGATTGTATTTTCCTATAAAAGGGATCACACGATCGATGGCGGCCCCACAGTGAAGAACGGGGAAGCTGTGTTTACATACAGCTCTCCCCGTTCTTCAGCTCTTGGGACCGATCGCGGGACTCCAGCGGCGATCGGGTCTGCGGGTCCCACGGTCACGGAGCTTCGGACCGGGAAAAAGCAGAACGCCAGATTGCCTATGTAAACAAGGCAGACCACTGTTTTGTTAGGGAGTAAAAGAGAGATCTTGTGTTTCTAGTAAGCAGAAACACAGATCTTTCTTTTCATCCAGTGCATCCCCTCCCCCCACAGTTAGAAAGCATTCCCTAGGACACAATTAACCCCTTGATCACCCATCGTGTTAACCTCTTCCCTGCCAGTGTAATTTATACAGAGACAGTGCAAAGTGTCACTTTGTGTCAGATTTGTCTGCAGCCAAATTTTTATTTTTAACAAAAATATTGTGAACTTTGGGGGTTCTTTAGCTCAGCGAGACAAGTGCTTAAACTGTGATAATGGAAAAAAATGTTTTTATTTGCAAAACCAAACCAAAAACAACGCTTACTTCAGCATGGGGAAAATCATCAACACAAAAGTCCTGTTTGTCTTCAGCACAAATGAAAAGTCTGTTTTCCTTTCAGCACAGCAAACAAAACAAAGTACAGGCACATACGGTTTGGTGGGTCTCTCAGTCCTTCTCAGCAGGCTTACAACTTCTGCAGACACTTTTACTGCTACACTCCTCCACCCTCTGTCAGCACTTCCTCTCCTTTTAACTGACTTCCTGGATAAGGTTAACTCCTTGCGTACCTGAAGCCAGGGGTCAGAAGGGGAGGCTCTCTTCCCTCCCAATTGTCACTTCAGAGCCTCCGAAATTCCGGACCCCCAAATAACATAAAGAGAAAAACAGAGAGGACCGTTAGCTCGTCCTCTCTGGATCTATTTTAACTTTCCGGAACCTCTCACCCCCTCTGGGTGACCTCCTGAACCAGCGTTTAAAGGGACCAGATTCCAAAAATTGGCGCTATGTAGCGTCCATCCAGGACCCAACCCTGGCGTCCTGTACATATCCCCCCCCTCTGCCTCAACGCGGAGGTGTTGGAGGCACCACTCGCCATCATACAGTGGACTCGGGAGAGGGCATCGGCATTCTGATGCTGTTTCCCGGGTCTGTGCTCCACCACAAAGTTAAATTCCTGCAGAGACAGAAACCACCTAGTTACCCTGGCATTGGTGTGCTTGTTCTGTCTCATCCACGTAAGAGGAGCATGGTCTGATATGAGGCGAAACTTCCTGTCTAGGAGAAAATACCGTAGGGAGTCCAAAGCCCACTTGATGGCAAGACATTCGCGTTCCACCACCGCATAGTTTTTCTCAGCTGGCGTCAGTTTCCTACTAAGGAATACTATTGGATGCTCCTCTCCGTTGATTTCTTGAGACAGAACTGCTCCTAGCCCTTCACTTGAGGCATCTGTCTGCACTATAAAATCCTTAGAAAAGTCCGGCGCTACAAGTACCGGGTCCTGGCATAGTGCCGTCTTAAGCCTTTGAAATGCCTTTTCAGCCTCGGCATTCCATTTGATCATGATGGACTTTCGGCCTTTGGTGAGGTCAGTCAGCGGTGCCGCAATGGTGGCAAAGTTGGGGACAAACCTCCTATAGTACCCCACTAGGCCTAAAAACGCTCTGACCTGTTTCTTTGTTAGGGGCCGGGGCCAGCCCTGTATGGCCTCTACTTTGCTCATTTGGGGCTTCACTAACCCTCTACCTACAATGTATCCTAGATACTTGGCTTCCTCCACCCCAACCGCACACTTCTCCGGATTGATGGTGAACCCTGCCCTTCTCAAGGAGTCTACCACTGCCTGTACTCGGGGAAGGTGGGAATCCCAATCTGTACTGAAAATGACAATGTCATCCAGGTAAACGGAGGCATACCGTTGGTGGGGACGCAAAGTTTTGTCCATGGCCCTTTGGAATGTGGCGGGGGCGGAGTGTAAACCAAACGGCATTCTCTTGTATTGGAAATGACCCTCCGGGGTAGAGAAAGCTGTTTTCTCTCTGGCCTCTTTGGTTAGGGGAATCTGCCAGTAACCTTTTGTGAGATCCAGTGTGGTGATGTACCTAGCCGGACCCAACCTCTCAATCAGCTCATCTACCCGTGGCATGGGGTATGCATTGAACTTGGAGACCTCGTTGAGTTTTCTAAAGTCGTTGCAGAAGCGGAGAGTACCATTGGGTTTGGGCACCAATACGATCGGACTGGACCACTCGCTCTGCGACTCTTCGATGACCCCAAGTTCAAGCATCCTTTTCACCTCTCCAGACACTGCCACCCTGTGAGCTTCTGGGATACGGTAGGGTTTAAGCCGGACTGTCACCTTGGGCTCTGTCACAATGTCATGCTCGATGACGTTGGCGAGTCCTGGCAACCCTGAAAACATGTCTCTATTCCTTTGCAGAAACTTATTTGCTTGCTGGGTTTCTAGTGGCGTAGTCCAGGATGACCAATATGTATTGGTGCCCCCTTGCCGATTTTACCAGGGGTCCTACAAGATCCATAGCGATCCGCTCAAACGGGACCTCAATAATTGGCAAGGGTACTAGGGGGTTTCTATAGCGAGGCACCGGGGCAGTTAACTGGCAAACAGGACAAGACTCACAATATCTTTTTACCTCAGCCTTCACCCCTGGCCAGTAAAACCGGTCGGTTATCCTGGCCTCCGTTTTCTCCGCCCCCAGGTGTCCTCCTAGTGCATCGTTGTGGGCTAGATCAAGGAGCATCCGCCTATAAGGTTGAGGGACCAGCAACTGTTCTATGGGTTCCCCTCGGCTCTCAACCACACGATAGACTAGGTCCCCCTTCAATGCAAAATGAGGAAACCTCTGATCTGCATCTGGTATCTGTGAAACCCCATCAATGACCCCATCAATGACAGAAACCTGCTCTCGAGCGTTGACCAGGGTAGGGTCCTGTAACTGGGCGGTGCCAAACGCACCCCTGGTTACGTCCAGGTCTGGATGCACTGGCCTCTGGGATGTTTCCCCCTCACCCTCCTCAACCGGGGTAAGCTCCTCGTCATCCTCCCCCAGCATGACTTGTAATGGGGAGACTTCCCCCCCCTCAGAGGTCAACTCGGTTTTCAGACCGGACACAGGACTGTTATTATTAGAACTAAGATTTCCTGCAACGTCATTATCACTACCAAGTCTCTCTACATTAGAGGGGTGTGTTGTGGAGGTTTCAGGCCCGGATCCCCCAGACTCTGTCCCTTCTGAACTTGGTGTCCTTAGTTCACCTGGCAGACCCGTCTGTACCTGGTTCCATAATTCCAAAAATATTGGACAGTCCCGCCCCACTATGATATCATGTATCAAGCTTTTTACCACCCCAACCTCCTGGGTAACCGAGGTTTGACCATAGGACACAGTTACTGGGACCAAGGGGTACTCCCCATGGATACACACTACCCGTAGGGTCTTAGTTACTGGACCAATCCTTCCAAGTACCCGAGTCCAGTAGAGCCCTGGCCGGAAGGTGGTTTACCCACACTTCACACTCGAACTGTCCGGATGCCAGGTCAAGATGCGTGGCACACACTCTTTGTGCATAGAAAGAGCTTCTTCGGGCAGCCCCGCAATCAATAGGCTCCTCCTGGAGCGGGCACTGTGCCCGGGTATGCCCCCAGGACCGACATCGCCAACACTGAATGTCTCCCATCTTTGGCACAGGAACCGATCTCCGTGGTCCTATGGCAGACGGTGTTGATCTGTGGACGCCAACATCTGGCAAGGCTTCTCTCCTCGGGGTGGTGGCTGGTCTGGGTGTCCTTGGCATGAGTTCCCGACGCTTGGCGGGCCCAAGCAGGTCCTCCACCACGGTGTACCATTCGACCAGCTCGACCAGCTGGTCAGCGTTAGTGGGGTTTCCATGGCTTACCCAGCGCTGTAGGTCATCTGGTAGGGACCGTAGGTACCAGTCCATCACCAACCGTTCCACTATTTGTGGACCTGACAACTTTTCCGGCTGCAGCCATTTTTTAACTAACTGAATTAGTTCATGCATTTGGGACCTGGGTGGTTGGTCCGATTTGTACCGCCAGCGATGCACCCTCTGAGCCCGGACAGCTGTGGTCACCCCCAGGCGGGCCAGGATCTCGGCTTTTAGACGTTCATAGTCTTTGATGTGCTCAGCTGGGAGGTCAAAATAGGCCTTTTGCGGGTCACCAGTGAGAAAAGGGGAGATAATGCCGGCCCATTGGTCCCGGGGCCATGCTTCTCTCTCTGCTATCCTTTCAAAGGTGGTAAGAAAGGCTTCCACGTCATCGCTGGGTGTTAGTTTTTGCAAGAAATGGCTGGCTCTAACAGACACTGGGTTGCTAACGGCAACGACCGATTGCTCTTGTCCCTGAGCCAGCCGCTGTACTGCCTCCTGCAAGGCAGCCACCTGTGCTTGAGAGGACTCCTGCTGAGCTGTAAACTGGGCGACTAACAGTCGTGTGTTTTCTTGCTGCTGAGCCATCGCTTCCTCATGGCGACGGTTTGTCTCTGCCAACGCTTGCTGCTGGGTCACGGTGGCTTGTGCCAGAGCCTTGATGACCTCCTCCATGTCGTTGCGTGCTGTTTGTAATGTCTGGGCTGACTTCACCCAAGACATGCCATAAGTACACTGTCTCTTTAAATGTCAGTTTTTTTTTTTTTAAACGTTTTTTGCGCCTGCAAATGCACTTTGCCCGCATTCGACACCAGTTGTGAACTTTGGGGGTTCTTTAGCTCAGCGAGACAAGTGCTTAAACTGTGATAATGGAAAAAAATGTTTTTATTTGCAAAACCAAACCAAAAACAACGCTTACTTCAGCATGGGGAAAATCATCAACACAAAAGTCCTGTTTGTCTTCAGCACAAATGAAAAGTCTGTTTTCCTTTCAGCACAGCAAACAAAACAAAGTACAGGCACATACGGTTTGGTGGGTCTCTCAGTCCTTCTCAGCAGGCTTACAACTTCTGCAGACACTTTTACTGCTACACTCCTCCACCCTCTGTCAGCACTTCCTCTCCTTTTAACTGACTTCCTGGATAAGGTTAACTCCTTGCGTACCTGAAGCCAGGGGTCAGAAGGGGAGGCTCTCTTCCCTCCCAATTGTCACTTCAGAGCCTCCGAAATTCCGGACCCCCAAATAACATAAAGAGAAAAACAGAGAGGACCGTTAGCTCGTCCTCTCTGGATCTATTTTAACTTTCCAGAACCTCTCACCCCCTCTGGGTGACCTCCTGAACCAGCGTTTAAAGGGACCAGATTCCAAAAATTGGCGCTATGTAGCGTCCATCCAGGACCCAACCCTGGCGTCCTGTACAATATGTAGAAGAATACATATCGGCGTTTACACTACTGCATTAACTGTGTTAGTGTGATACAGTGCCATTCATTTAGAATGAAACCCCAGTGCAATATTGCTGATGAAAGCGCGTTAGCAGATATCTTGCATTTTTATGGTGCATTTTGGTATAGTAGGCAGCCGGTTCAAAGGAATTGGCTGCCTTACTACAGCTCACATTATTGTGTAGCAGATTGCATGTGTGTTAATGCATCGCAATGGTGTGAATAGGACCAAGGTGAAAACACACTTGGCTTTGTGAATAGGAAATGTCTGTTCATTTCAATAATCAATCGTGTTCTAGAAAACACTCTATTTTCTTTATTTCCCTTGAGTATGGGTATTCAATGTGAACACCACTTCACCGTATTTAAAGAGCAACAAAGCACCATCATTGCTGAGCACTGCAAAGCTCAAAGCAGAGTCTGTATACTTATTAAACATACATGATTGCTCCCATGCATAGTTTATAATTATAAGCTATAGATAAAAAATAACATTGTATAAAACATTTATGTATATTTAGAACATTTACATCAAGCTGATCTTTTAAACATATATCTCGAAAATGTTTATAAGACTAGATGTTCTTTTAAGCATTTCTAGTGGTTCTTAAATAAAAAATGTATTAACAAACTTGCTCAACTTGACGCTCTCACATACATCTACAGGAGCCCTCTATGACTTAAACATTATTCTAACTTTTAGGCTTTTTCAGATTTCAAAATATCTGGGATTCTGTTAAAGTGATAGATGGCGCTAAATGATACAAGACGCAACTTCCTGAAGACGGCCAGGCTGAAATGCATAGAGGTTGAGTCACGACCTTGTGACACACCTCCACCTAGACGTCCAAACCAGAAAATCAAGCCTTTACCTTGCCAGTGGCTTCATGTACTGATTGGGCAGATTTCACGGATGACTTTTTACCTACTGTTCACTCCAGGTGCCAGGATATCAGGCACTCATACATGTGAGTTGAATACTTTCTTTTAACTGCTTGCGGACCAGCGCACAACTATATATGTCGGCATCATGGCACGGACAGGCAGAAGGATGTATATATACTTCCCCTTTAAAAGTGCAGCATTTTAGACGCACGCACGCTGCAAGCTGCGTGAGCCCGACCACGGGTACCGCGGACTAGTTCGCTGTGGGGATACCCGCAATCGTAAGGCAGAACGGGGAGATGCTGATGTAAACAAGTGTAATGGGAGTCACTTTTGGGCACAGATTGAGCCAGGAAATAATGGACATATGTTGGATTGCTTTAACATGGGTCTGTAATCCACAATATATTCAATAATGTCTGCAAGAACTATATACAGGTTGGTGATTCTGAACCCAACAGGTCAATTGAAAGAGTGACTCATTCAATGTGGGAACACATACTGTTAAGGTGTTAATGTCGTCTGCTACTGTAATGTAAATGAATATTAGTATGGCTCCTAAGAACCTTTCATTGTGTTATGCTAATTGACATTGTATTGTGTGAACGTTTTATTGATGATAGATGTGTGTTGTGAGTTAGCACAGCCTAAAGGTCATATCTCTGAGTCACCTGGTCTGGGTAAATGATTAGTTAATTAGCTCATGTAGATTATGTCAGAATTGGAGTCAAAATGTCTGACTAAAGAAATGTTTATTGAGGGGGGCTCGTTAGGAACCATTGTATAATGGTGTGGGTGGAGTTCAGTCATTGTTCATATTTGGTTGCTGACTGTATAAAAGAGCCTGATTTTGTCATTAAAGTGTCTATTCGTTTTGAACCAGAAAACAGAGCTGTGTGTCTCGTTTCTGGGGGAATCCGTATGGGTCGTGTTCGCCGGATTGTGGAGTGTCGATAAGCTGTCTTGGATTTGGAATGAAATATCTTAAACAATGGTAACCCCTGTCCCATTTGGGGTTCCGTTACAATTGTTGGCTAGCAGTGAGATGATCCCACAGCCTTAAAGAACAGCTACAAGAGGACACAGGACAATGGAGACACAGTAGAAACGGCTAAAGCTCTCTACCCTCAAGGACTTGGAGAACCGTGACAGACCTGCAACTGTAAGAAGAGGGACATGATCACAGAACTAGTCCAAATGGATGTGCTGAAAGACCCAACTTAATGGAAAGGCCCAGTGTAACAGACAGGACACCCGAGGAGGCAAGTTTTGATCGGGCTGTTAAACTAAGACTGGCACACTATGGTCCTAACCCTCCACCGGAGATCATAGACCAAGTTATAGCTGCTGTGTACGCAAATTGGCTACGACAAAGAGGTTCTGCAGCAGCAGAAATCACACCAGCACCAACCGAAAGGAGAAAGATACATTTTGCTGCTTTTAAGAATTTGATTGAAACTGAAGGGGAGATTGTTGAGTACCTGGCTGATTTTGAACAGCAATGTGCCCTACACTGGGTGCCCACAGAGGAATGGGTTACCATTTTGTCTGGGAAATTGTCCGGCCGGGCCAGTGAAGCGTTCAGGGCCATCCCAGATGAGGATAATATGAACCATGGACTGGTAAAAGAACCGCTTTTGGCCAGGTATGCCGTCACACCAGAGGCATTCCGGAGGCGGTTCCGAGAGACAAGCATACAGACTGGAGACTCATATACCGAGTGGGCATGCCGCCTACACCACACTGCATCCCACTGGGTCGATGGATGCCAAGCAGAACCAGGATAAGAGGTGCTGCAGGTGTTCCTGCTGGAGAACTTCTTTGACAAACTGTCCCTGGCAGTCAGAGAGTGGGTCCGGGACCGAAAACCTTTCTCCTTGTCTGAAGCAGTTCATCTGGCGGGCAAATACACAGACAACTGCAAACTGGATAACTCTGTGGTTAAGACAACAGTTCGGGTGGATTATCGATGAGTGGCACCCCCACCGGCTATTGCCTACAAACCCCAGTCGGACCATCCTACAGCATCACCTCCAGCGGCCACTTATTCTCAGCAGCCCAGGTTCAACTCCCAGGGCTACTCACAACCAATCAAGTGTTTTGGGTGTAAACAGTTAGGGCACAAAAAGCTAGACTGTCAGTTGAATCCACCTAGGCAGTCACAGTCATGGAGACAGTCAGAAAGGGGGAACCCTCACGCATCCATGCCTGCAGTACACTTTGTTGAGGAGGAAAGAAAACTAGCATTGGGACTTTAAATGAGGCGTATGAAAAACATACGCCTCCATCCCAGTTGGATACAAAAAAGAGGGGAGTTTTTGGGACTTTCGATGAGATGCATTTTTAAGCAAACAGTAGTATAAGTAAAGTTGTAAACGTTTATAACCAGGCTCACACTTACCACCCAAACAGCAAGCAAAATTCAACTGTCTAACTACATTAAAAGCAGAGGATTGGTTGCACGCATTTGCAAGTACATGAATAAGCTGCAGGCCATCGCCAAGGCTCTCTGCATTCTGCAGTCCTAACTAAACTTTTAAAGTCTCCTTAATAGAGGCATGTAAATACTGATGGGTAGATAGAGGACAGGTGACTAGGGGTGTGTGCCTTCCTCCACCTATGCTTGGTATGGTAGTAAAGAGCACTGGAAAAAATGAATAAATGTATAAGGGTATCAACAAACGCACCTCCATCCCTGTATAGTGTAAAGAAAACTAGCACTGGGACTTTAAATGAGGCGTATGAAAAACATACGCCTCCATCCCTTTTGGATACAAAAAAGAGGGGAGTTTTTGGGACTTTAGATGAGATGCGTTTTTAAGCAAACAGTAGTATAAGTAAAGTTATTCACCCTGCAACCTTACAACTTCACCATCAGCTACCGACCTGGTAAGCAAAATGACAATGCGGATGGGTTATCCTGGCAAACAGACGTCATCCCGGCCTCCTAGTTCCGGACATCCCCAAGTTGACCCGAGAAGGATCAAGCCGGGTCTGCCGGAGTGTCCCACAAGGAGGAAGCCATGTAACGGGAGTCACTTTTGGGCACAGATTGAGCCAGGAAACAATGGACATATGTTGGATTGCTTTAATATTCAATGTGGGAACACGTACTGTTAAGGTGTTAATGTTGTCTGCTACTGTAATGTAAATGAAGCTTAGTATGACTCCTAAGAACCTTTCATTGTGTTATGCTAATTGGCACTGTATTGTGTGAAAGTTCTATTGATGATAGATGTGTGTTGTGAGCACAGTCTAAAGGTCATATCTCGGAGTCACCTTGTCTGGGTAAATGTTTAATTAATTAGCTCATGTAGATTATGTCAGAATTGGAGTCAGAATGTCTGACTAAAGAAATATGTATTGAGAGGGGCTCGTTAGGAACCATTGTATAATGTTGTGGGTGGAGTTCAGTCATTGTTCATATTTGGTTGCTGACTGTATAAAAGAGCCTGATTTTGTCATTAAAGTGTCTATTTGTTTGGAACCAGAGAACAGAGCTGTGTGTCTTGTTTCTGGGGGAATCCATATGGGTCGTGTTCGCCGGATTGTAGAGTGTCATCAAGCTGTCTTGGGTTCGAAATGGAATATCTTAAACAGCGTTAACCCATTTGGGGTTCCGTTACAACAAGAATCTCCCCGCTCTGCCTAGTGACAATGACAGTGATTACCGCTTCCTGTAATCGAAAGTGGTGATCACTGTCTTGTCATGTGTAGCCCATCCCCCTACAGCAAGAATCACTGACTAGGGCACACTTAACCTCTACAGCGCAACCTAGTGGTTAACCCCTTCACTGCCAGTGTCATTTTCACAGTAATCAGTGCATTTTTTATAGCACTCATCCCTGTAAAAATGACAATGGTCCTAAAAATGTGTCAAAAGTGTCCGAAGTGTCCACCATAATGTCGCAGTCATGATAAAAATCGCTGATTGCTGCCATTACTAGTAAAACATAAAGATTAATAAAAATGCCATAAAACTAACCCCTAATTTTGTAGACGCTTTAACTTTTGCGCAAAGCGATCAATAAAAGCTTATTGCGTTTTTTTACCAAAAATATGTAGAAGAATATGTATCAGCCTATATTTTTGGGTGGATATTTATTATAGCAAAAAGTAATTTTTTTTTTTCTAAATTGTCGCTCTATTTTTGTTTATAGAGCGAAAAAAAAACTGCAGAGGTGATCAAATACCACCAAAAAAAAGCTCTATTTGTGGCAAAAAAAGGACGTAAATGTTGCTCAGGAGGCATGTCGCACGTGCAATTGTCAGTTTAAGCAACGCAGTGCCCAATCGCAAAAAGTGGCCCGGTCATTTGGCTGCGAAATGGTCTGGGGCTTAAGTGGTTAATCTTTTGGAATAAAGTATTTTAAATGGTACAGCGCAATGAGGTTTTTTCCATTGTATCTATCCACCTGAGGATTATCCACTATATCCAACCACCGGTCCAGAGGATATCTACAGGGGTCAGGGGTCGTCCCAAACATGCATTTGACCTAAGCGCTTAAGGAGCGCGGAATCTTTCATCCATATTTTAAGTCACAACACTGTGTATGAGATCTTTAACACTGTTCAAACAGCATGAGCACTTTTTCACTGGGGACTTTTCCAGCAATTGTTTTTATAGTGTCTCATATAATACTTTGTTGTATGTAGCATTTAGCGCAGTTTATCACTTTTACCATTATTTATTGTTTACTATACTATATACTATATATCAATTTACATTTCAGCTGCTCCAGCCATGCGATCATTTATTTTATTCATGGTATCAACTCTTTTATGAAGTTATTTTTCAAGTACTTGATTCACCATCTTTTGGCGCTTTTGTCCATTTATATTTTATCCTGAATTTTAGGCTTTAAATATGAATGAATAACAGTAACACCACTGGAAATTGGGACATTTTTCCTTAGTGGGTACAGATGTTCTTCCGTAAGACTGTTTCAGTTTTAGAGTTTGTGATGATTAATACATTCCTCTCTGAGCCAGTCTCTAGCAGGTGCTTCAGATGTGATGCGGAGAAGACAGGAATTATAGAGGGACATGACCATGGTGCCGTTTCCTGACAAGTATGATTAAAGAGACTAGTAAACAAGACTTGCTGATGATAGCAAGAGAGGGCCATTTTGTAAATCGCTTTTATTATTGTTGATGCTTTCGTATGTAGATGTTTTAAAGCAGTTGGCTGAGATAGGGGAGCACAATAAAGACCTACATATATAGCAAGTGGGAAAAAGTCTCAAATGACTTTGTAAATCTCTTGAGGAATATCTTATGGAGGCATCTCTAGCTAGAGACTAAATAATTCAACAGAGACACGTTTAGACTTTTTCTAAGCAGGTCTCGGGACTTATTTCTGCTTGAGAAAATACACTTTTTGTATTTTAACCTATGAGCTATATGTCAGGATAGCAACTCACAGCAATAGGCACAGATAATAAATTATACTTAGGTGATCAAAATAAGATGCATTGAAATGTTTGGGACTGAAAATGTTTTGGTGTCAAGATTTTTCTCAAAATATTGCAGCTATTGCAGCTTCTGTCCCTCTCTGACATTCTACTTAAGCGTATCAGAACACAGATATAAAAAATTTAATGTACTGCAACTTTTGAGTTTTTAACTTCAGCTAACACTTTTAAGAAGTTACAGCAACAGGTATTTAGAAAATCGATTTTGCCTATGCGAATACGAAGTGATCACCCCTGTCAGTACTAACTGGTTGGTCCCAATTAGATTTGAGCATTCCAGGCAAAGTTCAGCATGCAGGAAGTTCAAAGAACCAAGAACCAAAAAAAAAATGGTAAACACAGTGTAAAATTAATAAAAGTCTATAGAAGCTGAATTTTGTAATTTTGTTGGCCTCTTTAAAGGCCAATTAAATTGCTTTTGCTAATAAAAAAGAAAAGAAAAGGTGTATGGGTATCTAGAAACTGCCAAGGGGTATATGTACCAATGCAAAAAAAAAAGATTTTTGGAGGGAATTCAGCGTTCATAGCCACTGAGTGCAGGACTCCGCCCCACTCCACCGACACCCGCGTCATTGGATTTGATTGACAGCAGCCGGAACCAATGGCTGCGCTGCTATCAATCTATCCAATGAAGAGCCGAGAACCCCGGACAAAGGAAGAGCGTGGTCTCGACGTGGGACGTTCCAAGGCTCAGGTAAGTAAAACGGGGCTGGGGGGGGGGCAGTAATTGTCAGATGCATAGGATGCATTAAGATAAAAAGGCATTATGATTGCTGTTGGGTTTTTAGGGCATTCCTATGGTATGCTTCAGGAAAGGGGCTCAACCCCCCCCCCCGACCAGCTTGGCTGCGTAATTGGATTAAAGGTTTGGTATGAATTTACTGGGCACCTTATACTTTTTTTTAAATACACCCAGACTCAAATTAGTAGATTTACTAAAACTGGAAAGTGCAACATCTGGTACAGCTCTGCATAGAAACCAATCAGCTTCCAGGTTTTATTACCAAAGCTTAATTAAACAAGCTGCAGTTAGAAGCTGACTGGCTACCATGCACATCCAATTTTGTACTCTCCAGTTATAGTAAATCAACCCCAAAGGGTTTGGTATGTATTCTGAAAGGAAATGTTCATTATCGGCTTCTTTAAAAGCAAAATAGAACACCTGCCCCTCCAAATATCCTCCCAGGTATTTTATTAAATGTGATTTTAGTAAATTTTAGCATTACTTACCAGACCCCTATCTTAGATGAGGATCCTAGATAGATTTTAATAGGAATCCCAACACAATAAAAAATGGTGTGGGGTTCCCTATAAAAATACATACCAGGCCCTTATCATTCATGGCATTATAATATGAATGTAATATAAATAAAGGGGACCCCAAGCTAATAAAAATTAGAGAAAAAAAAGTGGCACTCCCCCCATCCCCAACATGTATTCCAGACCAACATGTAGCCATGCCAACAACTGGCAGTGCATATTTTGGGGGTTCTGAAGAGTCCTTTTCACTGGGGCTTAATGTGCTGGTTGCAATGGGGTGATACTGGACTCAAATGGGTTAAAGGATTCAAAGGTAAAGAGTGCTCTTGTTAAAAAGCAAACTTTGGGAGCTGGTTATTGCAATGAAGGCTTTTGTGATGAAATAAACACTTTTGAATTCCCAATTATTGGTGTGGCACTTCTTTTTTTTTTTCTTATAACCCTTGTACTTTATCCTGCAAAGCAAAGTTACTGATCATCACAGCATGTAACTTACGCTTCAAGATCACACTATTTTTGTATCCAATGCTTCCAAAATACACCTCTCATAGTTCACTTTTTACCTGACAGCATTATTTTTGTGTAACAGGCTCACTTTAAGTGATTGTAAAGGCTTGTTTAAAAAATAAATAAAATATCAAACATGGTACCTTCCCTCCTCTGTGCAGTTGGTTTTGCACAAAGCAGCCAGGATCCTCCTCTTCTCAGATCCCTCTTTACTGCTCCTAGCCCCTCCCTCCTTTGAATGCACCTCAGTCAGCAGCTTGCTACAGGGGGTACCCAAGCTAAGTCAGAGCTCTGTGTATCCATTCAGACATGGAGTCCTGACCTACACCGCCCCCTCTCTCCCCTGATTGGGTGGAAAGAGAAGGGGCGCAGGTAGGTAATTAGGGGGTGTGCTGGTGGGGGCTGTGACACAAGAAAGGTTTTTTATCCTAATGCATAGAATGCATTAAGATAAAAAAAAACCTTCTGCCTTTACAACTCCTTTAATGAAAAATTAACTATTCAATAGAAAGAAAGAAAAGTGTTTTTTTTTTGTTTTTTTTATATGCCTCTCCACATCCCTTTCCCTCGCCCTCTTTTCTCTCTTCTTTCATTCTCTCTTTCCATCATAATCTACACTACATAATGTACTTTCATCCAAAGCAATTACTAAAGTCAGTGTTCTACTGGTGTACGTTTAGCCTTTTTTTTTTTATAAAACCAAAAATATACTAATTTACAGCATGCCTTTTACTAATGGATACATTGTAATAATAGCTAATATTAGAAATATGTTTGTTTTTCACAAAAAAAAGTATATGAGTTCAATATTTTTATAGCTCCTTTACAGCATTTTTTTTACCAAAACAGAGAACTACTTATTACAGTACCAGACAATATTATAACCAACATTTATTTTTCATTTACTAAGAAACTGTACAAGTTCAGGACTCAAAGAAATCTGCAAACTTATCTATCACTGTAATTTAAAGAAGAGCTTTTTTTCTTGATTCACATTATTTTTGACAAATATTGAAAAGAAAAGCTAGAGAAACTAATTTTAAATCCTAAATCCCTTCTGAGAATTTGTATGTAGATTACATTGAAAGTAGAGCTCAGTCTTTTCCTGCTTTGTCATCACTAATGGAAGCTGTCTTTTTGATGCAATACTGCAGCACACCAATCAAAATGATGTCCCGGCTTCCAATGATAATTACATGAGATTTTAAATACATTAATAAATATGTTCCATTTCCCTGTTGCAAATCTGTCCTTCATTTTCATAATCACTGGAAGTAATATGCTCAAGTCCAAAGTTAGATTTTAATTCTGCTGCAGGCAGGCTCAATAAACAAAGTACCGTTTTTACATCTATATTTTTTAAGGCAATTAAAATCAAAACATCTGTCAAGTGGAAGCTAACTCTATTCTGTGGTACTCCAACTGAGCACACAGTAGAGCATTTTCATATGAGTTGTTTTTTATGTGAGGGGTTTGCATACATATACCAACAGTGGTGAGTCAGCGGAAGACTAGCCAAATTATAAAATTAGAAGAGAAGACCATATTGCAGTTTTTGAGAAAAAAGACGTTAAGATAATACAGCTATGGATGCACCAAAATGACTGCTTACCTAAATGTGACATTAAGTTAGTTTCTATCAAATAAAAATAAATTTAGGAAATCTGCAAATTTCGATTGGGACTTCAAAGTACAATCTACTAAGCATTTTGCATTTATTCTCACCTGGGGGGCTATAGCCTGCCTGCCAATGGCTCTGTGTCTTTCCTGGCATTCATTTTCTGCACCTGGGTTCCCATTTAGCCCACACAACTGCTGAAGTACTGATATCTTAACGTAAATGACTTTGACAATGATTCTGTAAATGTGCAGAGGAGTGGGTCTAGTTAGAGTCAGGTATTGATCAGGAATGGGGGAGGAGTATACAATGTTTTTTTTTGGGGGGGGTTCCTCCAAAATCCATAACAAGCTGGTGGGAGAATCTGTCCACAAGAGACCTATTAGTCATGGAATCCACAAATCTGGCCCTGTGGAAGAGTGACAAGAAGAAAGCCATTGTTTAAATAAAGCCTTAAAGGGGTTGTAAAGATAAAAATGTTTTAAGCTACTATCACTCTCTGTTACATACTGATTTCTAATAAGTTGATGATTTCCTCCAAAAATATTTTATCACCTGCTAAAATTGTATGTAATAATCGTCCTTTTGCTATCCTCCAGCGATTCTTTCCTCTACTTCCGTGCACGTGCATTAAAGCGACATCACGGCAACCACGGAACTACATTTCCCATTATGCTTAGCGACATTACGCAAGCGCAGTGCCATTTTTCCCTATTTTATCTAACGAGAACGAGCAACGTTCCCGTCCACACGCCGCCCAAATGAAACGCCCATTCCCGCCTCCCCAGCACGCATATATTGACATACAAATGTCCTTTCTAAGAAAATTTAGATGAGCTAACGATTAGGAATCCAAGTCTCAAGGCAGCAAGGGGGCGGAGTCAAGGTGAGGCAGTGAACTTAGTGCAGATTAAAACTAAGGCACTTGATGAGTAAAGTCTCAACCCTGGCACATAAAGTCGGGGATGATTCTGTGGAAGCCAGAGCCTTTGTAACCAAATAGACACACCCACTAACCCCCAGCCCCTGTGTCTCTGTGATACGTGGAGAGCGTCTCCACGCAGGGCTGTAGTCCAAAGGAGGGGCGAGCACGATCACTCACCACCAGGAAAAACGGCTCGACTGACGGTGACAAGCTCCATGAAGACTAACAGGAAGTGAGGATTTCAAACAAGGATTAGTGACATTTAGAAGAGAAATCGAAGGAACAGGTACGTGAACTAGCACTGCATTAGCTTAAAGGAAGCTTGTTAGCAAATACAACATGTACCTTTACAACTCCTTTAAGAAGTCCTGTTTGCAGTTTGCAAGAAGAAATGTGGGGGACACAGCAAAAATGTGGAAGAAGGTGCTCTGGTCAGATGACCATGAAACATGATGGTGGCAGCATCCTGTTGTGGGGATACTTTTCTTCAGCAGGGACATGGAAGCTGGTCAGAGTTGATAGGAAGATGTTGGAAACCAAATACAGGACAATCTTAGAGGAAAAACCTGTTAGGCCTCGTACACACGATCAAATCTGTCTGCTGGAAACGGTCTGCTAGACCGTTTCAGCAGACAGATTCGATCGTGTGTACGGGCTAACAGACGGATTTGGCCACCCGACAGATTTCAAAGCATGCTTTGAAATCTGTCCGCTGGGAACCCGTCCGCCCAACATGTCTGCTGGTTAGTATGCTAACCAGCAGACATGTCTTCTCGCACACGCGCCGAATGGTTTCGACGCATGCGCGGAAGTGTTTTACTTCCTGGTGCGGTGACGTGGTGGCGTCAACGTCACCGCCACGTCACCGACACGTCAGCGCGCTGTCTGCTGGCGGGGATTTTGGTTTGCTCGTGTGTACACCAAAATCCCAGCAGACAGATTTGTTCAAATCTGTCGGACAGACAGATTTGAACAAATCTGTCTGCTCGTGTGTACGAGGCCTTAGAGTCTTCAAAAGACTTGAGACTGGGTCGGAGGTTCACCTTCCAGCAGGACAACGACAATAAAACATACATCCAGTGCTACAATGGAATGGTTTAGATCAAAGCATATTCATGTGTTAGAATGGCCCAGTCAAAGTCCAGACCTAAATCCAATTAATAATCTGTGGCAAGACTTGAAAAGTACTGTTCACAGATGCTCTCCATCCAATCTGACAGAGCTTGAGCGATTTTAGAAAAGAAGAATGGGCAATATATACTGTATAGTAGTGTTGAGCGGAATACGCCATATTCGATTTCGCGATATTGCGCGAATATATAGAAGAATATTCGCGAATATTCGCTAATATCGAATATTCGTGATATTTTATCCCAAAAAAATTTTAATTTTTTTCTAATGCGAAAATGATTGCGAAATTCTCATAAACGGAGATCATTTCCTGTATTACTAAACTAATATGCACTAAACACTAACTCTACACTAACTTTACTTAAAAGAAAGGAGAATAAGGGGGCAAAAGAAGGGCGGAGAAGATAATCGCGCAATATTCCTATTGCGCGATTATCTTCTCCGCCCTTCTTTTGCATCAGAGCCAATCAGAATAACTTGAATATTCGGCAAAAGGAATATCGCGCAATATTCCTTTTGCCGAATATTCAAGTTATTCTGATTGGCTATGACGCAAAAGAAGGGCGGAGAAGATAATCGCGCAATATTCCGTTTGCCGAATATTCGAGTTATTCTGATTGGCTCTGATGCAAAAGAAGGGCGCATCAGAGCCAATCAGAATAACTCGAATATTCGGCAAAAGGAATATTGCGCGATTATCTTCTCCGCCCTTCTTTTGCATCAGAGCCAATCAGAATAACTTGAATATTCGGCAAAAGGAATATCGCGCAATATTCCTTTTGCCGAATATTCGAGTTATTCTGATTGGCTCTGATGCAAAAGAAGGGCAGAGTAGCTGATGCGATTCTTTTATGTTGCCGAAAATTCGCAATGCGAATTTTCGGCAACATAAAAGAATCGCATCAGCTACTCGGCCCAGGGTCTCTCTCTAATCATACCAGCAATGCTTTTAGACGTCGATGGAGATCACTAGGATGTGATCTGTTTTAAAAATAAATTTGAAAAAATACGAATATTCGCCATAGCGAATATTCGCCGCAATATTCGAGTTATTCGCGAATACTCGAATATGCAATATTCGTAGCGAATATTCGCAATGCGAATATTCGTGAGCAACACTACTGTATAGTGAGGGGACATATCTCCAGAAGTGACGTACACAGTAACATTACATTTTTTGTATCATAGAGAATATTTTGATTTTGTTTTATTGCGTCCCTACTTAGAACCTTTAGATTTCCTTTGCTATGTGACACCAGGTCTGTCAGGATGACAGAGACTGGGACAAGCAATATGGCCAAATCACACCAGTATGGAGAAAAAAATGCTCCTGTTCCTTTAAAGCATGGTCTATACAGCATAGTGCTTCTGCGGTGTAATTTGAGCCATTCTATGTAGTAAAACACCTGGTTGATCCTGCCTGCTCCTGTGTCACCCTATTAGTATTGACTAGGGATGAGCCGAACAACCCCGCCTTCGGTTCGCACCAGAACCGTCGAACAGGCCGACCGTTCACGTGAACATTTAGAACTCCATTGAAGTCTATGGGACTCCAACGATCAAATTCAAAAACGATCATTTTAAAGACCAATATTCAAGTTATTATTGGAAAACGTCTTTGAGAACCCGGGTCTTGCCCCGGGGAACATGTATCAATGGAAAACAAGTTTAAAAAACGGTAATTTTTTTCAGGAGCAGAACTCCTGAAAAAAAAACCTATTTTAAAACTTTTTTCCATTGATACATGTTCCGTCAGGCAAGACCCAGGTTCTCAAAGACGTTTTCACAGTCAAACTATAGACACCCAGCAGGTACAATATTTAAAGGAATTTTTTTTATTTAAACATTATTAAAATCGCTGCTCCAGGAGCAGTGATTTTAATGATGCTTAAATAAAAAAAATGAAAAATTCCGTTAAATATTGTACCTGCTGGGTGTCTATACCTGTGATAACGTCTTTAAATAGCACAATTACCTGCCTGCCAGTAAATTAGGAATAGCTGATCTAGCTAAGCTATACAGTGTATAAATATATGTACAACTCCTAGGGATGTATATATATTCTCTACACACTGTAAATTAAGCTAAACTGACTAGCCTGCCTGCCTGCCTGCTCAATCTAGCTAAATAAAAAGACTATCTCTCTGTCTCTCTGACTGCTCTTATTAACAACTGCAACACACTACACGAGGCCGCCCAGTGTGCTAAAGCCCTGAGCCATAATTGGCCAATTATGGCTCTCCGTTTTTTTGCGCGCTGTGATTGGCCAAGCATGCAGGGTCATAGTGCATGTTTGGCCAATCATCAGCGCGCAATGTCGCAGTGTATTATGGGCCATTGCGTCACTCGAATTTGGCACGACCCGTTTTGTTTGAATTTCGCCGAACGTACAAACAGACAATGTTCGAGTCGAACATACGTGCTTATCGAACGCGGAGCTCATCCCTAGTATTGACCAAGGTAATCATGGCTGATCATGCTGATCCATGATACCATCACGCTGTGTAGTAAGTCTCCCCCTCTCCCCTTGCCTGTCAGTTCAGTAGTCTTTGTTGTGAGACCCGATCTACTCCCCACCCCTTCCCTCCCCTCCCCTCCTGCCGCTATTCTGTTGTGGCTGTTGTTGAGGTAAAAGAACTGCAGGGCTCTAATATAGAGCAGAGAGCCGGTACTAATGCCGCTCATCCTTCTGGTGAACTTGCAAGCACCAGTGGCCTAGTATAACCTGGTCATAGTCAAACCAGCACTGCAGTAACACGTGGTGACATGAGACTCCCATAAGTGCAGTTTAAGCTGGTCCCGCAGCCACCAAGAAGACAAAGACAGGCCCGTCAAGCCCATAGTGCCCTTCCCTCTGCATTTGCCAGTCCTAATTGGGAGCCCACCACTTCTGCAGTGCCCATACTTCCTCCATTCATTGGCCAACCCATAATTCAGGTGGGTTTTAGGTCAGTTAATTTTACGTCACTTGATTTTTATTCACTGTTTTTTCACCGAAGATCACTATAGATCTATTGTGGACCAAATCAATTTGTATGCTGGTCAATTCATCACAGCTAATCCCCATTTGACCCTTGCCAGAGATTAAAACCTGTTACAGTTTCCATATTTAAGATCTTTCTAAGGCCTATCCCTCCTCATGGGCATAACTAAAAAGAGTGATTTGAGGTCATATTGGTCCACTGACCCAATTCATTGTATGCCCGTGTTCTCTGCTTCCATGGCCAGGATAGGATTTGAGCAGATCTTACAGTTTATGCACTTCAAAAACAACGAACTCTGTCGTCCTTGGGTGACCCTGAATACGATCGGCTCCAAAAAATGTGGCCCCTCGTAAACCACTTCAACCTACATTTTGCAGTCTTGTTTACTCCCGATCAAGTTATCTGCGTTGATGAGTCCCTGATTACGTTTTCTGACCGCTTGTCTTTTTAACAGTATCTTCCCAGCAAGCGTGCCAGCTTTGGGGCCAAGTTGTATAAGCTCTGTGACAAAAAAAACGACCACTACCTATCACAGATTCAGAGGCCCTGAAATGTCAAAATAGCACAACCCAAATCCCCCCCCCCTCCCCATGACCCCATTTTGGAAAGTAGACACTTCAAGCTATTTGCTGAGAGGCATGTGGAGTCCATGAAATATTTTTACATTTTATCACAAGTTTTGGGAAAATTACAAATGTTTTGCATGACTGCACAATTACCAGTTAACTCAGCGCAGTGCCAAATTGTAAAAAGTGCTCTGGTCATTAAGGGGGCAATGTGACTGAACAACCACTTTACATTTTAATTAGCCCCCCAAACTTCTTCCAAACGCTACTAATTATAGTGCAAGCAATCTTATAATGCTACAAAATCATAAATCACATACTCTATCTATCTATCTATCTATCTATCTATCTATCTATCTATCTATCTATCTATCTATCTATCTATCTATCTAATATCTATCTATCGAATATCTATCTATCTATCTATCTATCTATCTATCTATCTATCTATCTATCTATCTATCTATCTATCGAATATCTATCTATCTATCTATCTATCTATCTATCTATCTATCTATCTATCTATCTATCTATCGAATATCTATCTATCTATCTATCTATCTATCTATCTATCTATCTATCTATCTATCTATCTATCTATCGAATATCTATCTATCTATCTATCTATCTATCTATCTATCTATCTATCTATCTATCTATCTATCTATCTATCTATCTATCTATCTATCCATCTATCTATCGAATATCTATCTATCTGAATATAGTGTGGTTGTTTTTTACCTACATCATAATAATAATCATTATTATCATAATACTGTACATATCAATGAAAAAAAAAGTCTTTTAAAAAATACATAAAACAGTTAAGCTAAAAATAAACCAACATAATAATAGAAACCATTATAGTTTCCCATGGTTGTTGCATAATAAGTCAGTTTTTGATTTACTGGATCGTGAAATAGCTACTTAGTGTTTTATTCTTTACTATTCCTATTAAACATAATTTGCATATCATCTAATTTCCATATTATAGTAATGACTGTCATCCAAGTAATGAGGACATACAAATTTTATTCAGATGTATGACTTCTAGATGATTATTAGTAAACACTAAGCAGTATTTATATATTGCACAGCCTCAGGCAATATTATGTGCTAAAGCTGCAATTGACTTTTGCATATATTTAAATTTGGCTTATGTACTCTGCATTGTGATATTAAGATATTGATCCTATAAAATATTACTAATTGGACCAAAAATAAATGTTTTTTTTTTTTTTATACAACTGTTGGATGAAGGCACCAATAGCAAGATCTCCCCACATTAGTATATGCCATCTCCTTCCCATTCATATAAGGTCATAGCAAAGATGTCACCTTTTCATAACTGAATCTACAGCTCTACAGGCTCATTCACGCTACCAGGGAACAGGTGCACTAAAAATCAGTTTTACCGTTCCCCCACCATTCATCTAAAAAAAGGCATGCAGCCGCTCAGGTCTGTACACATGCAAAAATTAAACAGCATTTCATACTTGGCAGGCAGTAACACCACTGATCGTGACCCATTAATGTATATGGGGGCCACATCACAACTGCACTGCAACTACATGTTTAATGCAGAATTTGCAGGGTTAAAACAGGCATTGATAAGGCGACATATCACCTCCTCATCCCCTGTAAAATGCTTTTGAAAAGTGATCCACTGTAGATTGCTTTTTAAGAGTTGGCTGCTTGATGCATGAGTGAGTCCTTATCGGAGCTGAAATAGCCCTACTGCTCACTGAACTCCTGCCAAGAAAATACGGTATGTGTTTGCTGGATGCTTGGATGTTTTGCAGTATAAAGCAAGTGAGGCTGATTTACTAAAGGAGTTGAGAATCTTCACACAATAAATTGAATGAACATTCACTTTGGTGAAAAGGCATCTGCATTTTACTGGGTATTCAAAGTCAACAGTTTTTTCATGTGATTAATTAAAGTGAATATTTAAACATTTTTGAATGAAGCTTCCCAAATCCATTCCAAGTGTGTTTCTTACAAACCTGAGATATCCAGTGTCCCACCTGAGTGGAGGTTGAATAAACTGGAACATGTGCATAGAACAGTGGTGAGGGGACACACTGGACACCTTTGCTGCCATTGTGCTATGTGCTTGGTGTGCCACTGTGCCTTTAAGGAGGACTGGGCTACCTCCAGGCCCACCTGTCCTCTATCTATCCATTAGAATGCATGTCTGGGTGGGTGCGTGGGGTGTCTGTTTATGTTTATGTTTCTGTTTATGCCTGTTTTAACCCTGCAAATTCTGCATTAAACATGTGGTTGCAGCGCAGTTGTGATGTGGCCAGAGCTGTATCCTAGCCTAGGACAACAAGGCCCAGGCCTAGGGCAGAACTTTGCAGGGGGGGCAGCACGAAAAGAGTCCCCGCCGGCTTGCTCTACACTGTTAGGAAAATTAGTCTAGCGCCCCCATAAAGCGGCCACGCTGCTTCTGATATGCGGGCGACCGGCATTCCGCAACTGTGGGGTGGAGCGCTTCCAATTTTGACTGTTTTATCATCCTGGACCTCAAACCTTCCTCACCGTGCTATATGTTTCTGCTGCACCATCTACTTAATGTAGAACTATAGGCAACACTTTTTTTTTCATTTTGGATAGAGTAAGGGAGGGTTATAGCCCGTCAGTTTATTTTTTACCATCCCTGTCCCATTGCGAATATTTCCCTTCCCGCTCTATGGGCAAGCAGGAAGTAAGAGGAAATCTAAATAAATTAAGGGAATCCATTGCCCCCCCCCCCAGGCCCTCAGAACTGTGTCCTCACTCGAAAATTTCAGGGTGGGTCTTAAACAACACAGGGTGTGGGTCATATTTAAACAGGAAGGGGTGGGTCATATTTAAATTAGGGGGTGCACAAGTTTAGTCAGGCCTAGGGCAGCACAAAACCTACAGTAGGTGACTGGGATATTGTGTCAATCTCGCTCCCTTTCTCGGCGAGATTGAGCACTTGCGAGCCCCATCGCGAGAGCTTGCCGCGATGGAGACAAAGCCGTCATAGAAGCGACGGGGATCCGACGCGGATTCCCGCCAATTCTACACGTGGGCAGAGTTTGTTATGAATCCTGAAGGAGAAATCCCCGCCGGATTTTTTTTAAAAATCCGGCATGGGTTCCCCCCTCAGGAGCATAACGGGCCCTTAGGTCTGTTATGGGTTGTAAGGAGACCCCCTACGCCGAAAAAACGGCGTGAGGGTCCCCCCACAATCCATAACAGACCCGTATCCAAAGCACGCCGGCCGGCCGGTCAGGAAGGGAGTGGGGGCGAGCGAGCGCCCCCCCTCCTGAGCCGTACCGGGCAGCATGCCCTCAACATGGGGGGGTTAGGTGCTCTGGGGCAGGGGGCGCACTGCGGCCCCCCACCCCAGAGCACCCTGTCCCCATGTTGATGAGGACAGGGCCCCTTCCCGACAACCCTGGCCGTTGGTTGTCGGGGTATGCGGGCGGGAGGCTTATCGGAATCTGGAAGCCCCCTTTAATAAGGGGGCCCCCAGATACCGGCCCCCCACCCTAAGTGAATGAGTATGGTGTACATTGTACCCCTACCCATTCACCTGCAAATAAAAAGTGTAAACACAAATAAACCACACAGGGTATTGAAATATTTTATTAGTTGGCCGCCGGGGGGGGGGTGTGTATGATCGCTTTTATAAAAGCGCCCCCCTCCGGCGGGCTTCTGTGGGGGGTGGGTGCCGCCGTCTGGTTCTCTTCCGCCGCCGGGGGGGGGGCGCTTTGATAAAAGCGCCCACCACCCGGGCTTCTTTCTTTCGACGTGCTCACGTGGTAGGTAGCACGTGGTACCTACCGGAGCATGATGGGACTGCGACGTCACAAGACAGGCCTATATAATTCGCTGCGAGCCGCGCGCCCGGCATAACAGCGGAAGGAAGCGTCGCGTCAACATCTGGAGAACAGAAGAGGAAGAAGAAGAAGAAGACGACGACGTCACAGAAGAGGGTGCTCGCCGCCGCTAGTAATTGAGCTAACACACAAAGTTAGCGGGGGCGAGTCCTGAAGAAGAAGACCCTCCGAGAGCGGAGAAGACCCCCGGAGAGCAGGAGAAGACCCCGGAGAGTGGGAGAAGACCCCCCAGCCGCCGAAGACGTCGAAAGAAGCCCGCCGGGTGGTGGGCGCTTTTATCAAAGCGCCCCCCCCGGCGGCGGAAGAGAACCAGACGGCGGCACCCACCCCCCACAGAAGCCCGCCGGAGGGGGGCGCTTTTATAAAAGCGATCATACACACCCCCCCCGGCGGCCAACTAATAAAATATTTCAATACCCTGTGTGGTTTATTTGTGTTTACACTTTTTATTTGCAGGTGAATGGGTAGGGGTACAATGTACCCCATACTCATTCACTTAGGGTGGGGGGCCGGTATCTGGGGGCCCCCTTATTAAAGGGGGCTTCCAGATTCCGATAAGCCTCCCGCCCGCATACCCCGACAACCAACGGCCAGGGTTGTCGGGAAGGGGCCCTGTCCTCATCAACATGGGGACAGGGTGCTCTGGGGTGGGGGGCCGCAGTGCGCCCCCTGCCCCAGAGCACCTAACCCCCCCATGTTGAGGGCATGCTGCCCGGTACGGCTCAGGAGGGGGGGGGGCGCTCGCTCGCCCCCACTCCCTTCCTGACCGGCCGGCGTGCTTTGGATACGGGTCTGTTATGGATTGTGGGGGGACCCCCACACCGTTTTTTCGGCGTAGGGGGTCTCCTTACAACCCATAACAGACCTAAGGGCCCGTTATGCTCCTGAGGGGGGAACCCATGCCGGATTTTTTTTAAAAATCCGGCGGGGATTTCTCCTTCAGGATTCATAACAAAACTCCGCCCACGTGTAGAATTGGCGGAAATCCGCGTCGGATCCCCGTCGCTTCTATGACGCACTCGCTGGAATGTGCTTTTACTATTCCAGCGAGTGCGAGATATCGGCAGCCTGTCGCCGAGATTCAGCGCGATGCTGTCGTGCTAAAAACACATTCTCGGCGGCAGGCACTGTAAATACACCACTGGATGTGGCCCCCATATACTGTATAGTTCTATACAAAATGCACTGTTTATCTTTCAAAGGGTGTTTTCCAGTGCTAAACCGTTCATCCAATTTTTAAATTGCCACATTATATAAATTCCTATAAAGGAATAGTAGTGGTAAAATAAAAAGCACTGGTGGGTTAAACTATAATTTTTTTGGTATAATTCTCCTTTAACCACTTAAGACCCGGACCAAAATGCAGGTAAAGGACCTTGCCCCTTTTTGCGATTCGGCACTGCATCGTTTTAACTGACAATTGCGCGGTCGTGCGACGTGGCTCCCAATCAAAATTGGCGTCCTTTTTTCCCCACAAATAGAGCTTTCTTTTGGTGGTATTTGATCACCTCTGCGGTTTTTATTTTTTGCGCTATAAACAAAAATAGAGCGACAATTTAAAAAAAAATTCAATATTTTTTACTTTTTGCTATAATAAATATCCCCCAAAAATATATAAAAACATTTTTTTTCCTCAGTTTAGGTCGATACGTATTCTTCTACATATTTTTGGTAAAAAAAAATCGCAATAAGCGTTTATCGGTTGGTTTTCGCAAAATTTATAGCGTCTACAAAATAAGGGATAGTTTTATTGCATTTTTATTATTTTTTTTTTTTTACTACTAATAGCGGCGATCAGCGATTTTTTTCATGACTGCGACATTATGGCGGACACTTCAGACAATTTTGACACATTTTTGGGACAATTGTCATTTTCACAGCAAAAAATGCATTTAAGCTGCATTATTTACTGTGGAAATGACAGTTGCAGTTTGGGAGTTAACCACAGGGGGCGCTGTGAATTTGTTTGTTCCCTGTGTGTGTGTTTAGAACTGTAGGGGGGTGTGGCTGTAGGTGTGACGTCATCGATCGCGTCCCCCTATTACAGGGATGACGCGATCGATGCTGCGGCCACAGTGAAGCACGGGGAAGGCTCTCCCCGTTCTTCAGCTCCAGGGACGGATCGCCGCACTGCAGCGGCGATCGGGTCCGCGAATCCCACGGTCCCGTTCCTGGAGTTTCGGACCGGGTCACGGGTGCGCGCCGCGGGCGCGCGCCCGTGACCCATGGCTGGGTACTAAAATCAACGTATATATACATTGATGTGCCCAGCCGTGCCATTCTGCCGACGTATATGTGCAGTAGGCGGTCCTTAAGTGGTTAAGGGTGCGTGGCAGGGTGTGTGCCCTATGCCTACATACTTTTGTTTTTAGGTGTCCCTCATTCCCATCTCAAAATGTTGGGAGGTATGCATGTGACACGTTTTTGCAAACACTGTCCTACAAGACATCTACTATGATAGAAATAGGAAGGCTGGCATTGCTGATGCCCTTCTGAAATGGTAGTTTCCTGGCTGCAATGCAATTATCTCTTGGCTTCAATAATTTCACAATGTGTGATATGCATGCTAATAACCGTTAGTTCAGGTTTCTGTATATTATTGTTCTTTGCACTGTTTTAAATAATAGCATGACAACAGATTTCATTCCAGGCACAAAGAATTTCATTTTCTCTATTTTAACTCTTGTCACTTTCTATATTACCAGCGCGGAAGGCAGGATTCTAATTGCCTTAGTTAACGTGTTTTTGTATTATTACAAAAATAAAGATTTATTATTACAATCAATATACAGAAAATGAATTGTATACACATAATAAGGTACATGTCAAATTGTATTCCCATGCATTTGGGGCATTTAAATCTGAGAATATTATACAATAACAGTTCCTGTCTAGCAAAACGAATGTTTAATATGATTATAGCACACAATCATTTTAACACTGGCAGGTGATAAAGGAAAAAAGAAAATGAACAATATTAGTTACAAAACTGTTTCTGAACATGCTATCGTCTTATCATTTATTAAACCCACAGGCACAATATAAGCTTGTCTTATTCAAAGAGCAGCAATTCAGCAACCAAAATGCAAGTTGACGTACGGGAAAGAGAATGGTGGAGGGAATATCTTCAGAATGGCAATGATGTATACAAGTCAATACAGAAATAATCAGGTGAAGTTAAAATATTGCATTTTAGAGCAAGGATATACCACCCCAGTTATTTTAATTTGATAAATTTAAGGCTAAGTCCACCTTTTCAGGCAGAATTTCATTTTTCATAATAAATAGAAGCCCTTTCTAATGTCTTTTCTACCCAAACCATGCCAGTGTATTTATCTCTCACTTATCTAATCCATGGCAGCCTTCAATATGCACCCTCTTTGTTTAACCACTCCAGCCCCGGAAGATTTGGCTGCTTAATGACCAGGCAACTGTTTGCGATACGGCACTGGCGGGTAATGGGATAAGTGGCAATAGTGGGGGGGGCAGTACTCTGGCAAATTTTAAATCATTTAGAGCAAAGCTGGAAATCTTTGACAAGTATATAGTGGGGGATTCTACACTGACCACAAATGTAATGGGAAATTTACAATGACCCCCAATGTGAGAGGGGATTTACACTGACCACCAAAGTGAGCGTAAATTTGCCTTGATGTAACAGGGGATTTTACTCCAGCCACCAATATAAAGAGGGATTTCTACACTGACACCAATGTAATAGGAGCATTTACACCAACCACCAGTGTAAGGGGGATATACAATGACCTCCATGTAAGGTGACACATCTACACTAACAACCAATGTTAGGGGGGATATACACTGACCACCAATGTAAAAGGGGATTTACACTGACCACCAATGTAAGTGCAATTTTGCACTTACCACTAATGTAAAAGGAAATGTAGACTGATCACCAATGTAATAAAGAATTTACACTGACAACCAATGTAATGATGTACTGGGGGATTTTACATCAACAACCAATAAAGGGGATTTCTACACTGGCCACTAGGGATGAGCCCGATGTTCGAGTCGAACGTAAGTTCGACTCGAACATGGGTATTCGCCTGTTGGCTGAATAGCGTCAAATTTAAAAGTCTGTGGGGAAAATCAAAAGTTCAAATTGTTAAGGTTAATATGCAAGTTATTGTCATAAAAAGTGTTTGGGGACCTGGGTCCTGCCCCAGGGGACATGTATCAATGCAAAAAAAGTTTATAAAACTGCACTTTTTCGGGAGCAGTGATTTTAATAATGCTTAAAGAGAAACAATACAATTTAAATATACCTTTAAATTTCCTACATGGGGGGTGTCTATAGTATTCCTGTAAAGTGGTGCATTTTCCTTGTGCTTAGGACAGTCCCTGCACAAAATAATATTTCTAAAAAAAAAAAAAGTAATATAAACTACTCACGGCTATAATTAACTGACGGGTCCCGGCAATACAGAAAAAAGTAATTGAAAAAAAACGCCATGGGTTCCGCCGCCACAGTCCATTACCAGGCCCTTAGGGTCTAGTGAGAATATTAAGGGGAACCCCAAACCAAAATGTAAAAAAAAATTGTGTAGGGATCCCCCTCAAAATCCATTTCCTTCAGGTCTGGTATAGATTTTAAGTGGAACCCCTCGCCAAAATGAAAATAAAAATGGGGTGGGGACCCTCCTAAAAATCCATACCAGACCCTTATCCGAGCACACAACCTGGCAGGCTGCAGAAAAAGAGGAGGGTGAGAGAGTGCCCCCCTCCTGAACCATACCAGGCCATATGCACTCAACATGAAGAGTATGTCCCCATGTTGATGGGGACAAGGGCTTTATCCCCACAACCTTTGGCCAGTGGTTGTGGGGGTCTGTGGGCGTGGGGCTTATTGGAATCTGGAAGCCACCTTTAACAAAGGGGACCCCCAGATCCTGCCCCCCATGTTAATTGGTAATAGGGTACATTGTAACCCTACCATTTCACAAAAAAGTGTCAAAAAATTAAAAAAACACACAGACACAGCTTGGGACAAGTCCTTTATTAAAAATGTTAACTCTTAAATAGCTGAGGGTGACCCCGCCCCCCTCTGACGCAACAGGGATTTTGTTAAAGAGGGCTTCCAGATTCCAATAAGCCCCCTGCATGCAGACCCCCAAAACCAACGGGCAAGGGGGTATGGTTCAGGAGGGGGCGCTCTCACTTTACAGGCATACTATAGACACCCCCAGGTATGAAATTTAAAGGAATATTTCACTTTTATTGTTTCACTTTAAGCATTATTGAAATCACTGCACCCAAAAAAACAAGCGTTTTTAAAACTTTTTTTTGCATTGATACATGTATCCTGGGGCAGAACCCAGGTCCCCAAACACTTTGTATGACAATAACTTGCATATTAGCCTTTAAAATTAGCACTTTTGATTTTTCACATCCGTGTCCCATAGACTTTAATGGTGTTCGCGTGCTCGAACAAATTCTTTGCCTGTTCACATCTTCTGCTGCAAACTGAACCGGGGGGTGTTTGGCTCATCCCTACTGGCCACCAATGTAAGGGGGGATTTACATTCACCACCAATTTAAAGGGGGCTTCTACATGGACCACAAATGTAAGGGAGAATTTAAAACTGACCACAGATGCAAGTTTGTATTTTTTTTAGCAATTACCAATATAAAGAGGAGTTGCTACACTGGCCACCAATGTAACTGGGATTTACACTGACCACTAATGTAATAGAAGCATTCACAATAACCTCCAATGTAAGGAGGGATTTACCCCGACCACCAATGTAAAGGGGACATTCACAGTGACCATTAGTGTGAATGAAAGAATTGTACACCAAGCCTCAATGTAATGAGAAGATTTACACTGACCACCAATGTAACTGAGACATTTAGCCTGCGTTTACATTTGTGTGTGTCGGGAATGCATGCAAACTTGCTTTTCTGACACCACAGAAATGTAGCAGATACAGAGCAGTGCCATTAATTGTTAATGACACCCTCACGCAACACTATTTACATATCAATGCAGGTTATTTACATATAAACACAGGGTCTGCAGGTGAATCATCTGTACATGACAATAGGGCAGAGCTGGGCAGCATTAGTAACAGAACTTCAGACTTCACACCAGGGGCGGACTGACCATTCGGTCATTCGGGCACGGACCGAGGGCCCGTGCCGCTAGGGGGCCCGTGAGAGCCTCTGCTATATTATGCATAACTCGCACAGATTCAGCAGGACGCGGCTGTCACAATACTCCTTGCCGGCTCCTCCTTCCCTCCCGTCCATCCTAGGTGCTTTTACATGACATCACCTGGGACGGACGAGAGGAGAGGAGGGGTCGGCGGGAAGCAGCGTCCTGTGAGAAGTATTCAGCGCATTGGGTGAGGTGCTGTTTTTGCTGGAGGCAGTGGGGTCCCGGGTCCGCCTCCGGGTGCAACACACTAGGACGGCTTTAGGTGATGGCTCTGAGTGAGTGTGACAAGGTGCTCGGGCTGGGTTCGGACTGTACCCATGTAACACGCCACCACACTGACACAGACAGCAGCAGCAAAAAAAAAAAAAAATCTCTCTCTCTCTCTCTCTCTGGTGGTACAGCACGGTAGGGAGAGAGAGAGACAGTGGTGCAGGCAGCCCTGAAAAGAAAATGGGAAATTCTGGAGTCAACTAGCAGGTGATTGGTTGCTAGGTGGTCCTAGCAACCAATCATTAGCATTGTTATGAAAAGTTAACTTCAGTAGTTCCCGCCCTCTCTTCAGCGCTGGTGTGTCTCTCTCTCACTCTCTGGCTGTGCAAGTAAGGTAGGACGGAGGGGGACTGTCCAATATGCAAGGGGTCCAAAGCGGGGGGGAGACTGTCCAATATGCAAGGGGTCCAAAGCTGGGGGGGGAGACTGTCCAATATGCAAGGGGTCCAAAGCTGGGGGGGGGGACTGTCCAAAATACAAGGGGTCCAAAGCTGGGGGGGGGACTGTCCAATATGCAAGGGGTCCAAAGCTGGGGGGGGGGAGACTGTCCAATATGCAAGGGGTCCAAAGCTGGGGGGGAGACTGTCCAATATGCAAGGGGTCCAAAGCTGGGGGGGGGGACTGTCCAATATGCAAGGGGTCCAAAGCTGGGGGGGGGAGACTGTCCAAAATGCAAGGGGTCCAAAGCTGGGGGGGGGGACTGTCCAAAATGCAAGGGGTCCAAAGCTGGGGGGGGGGAGACTGTCCAATATGCAAGGGGTCCAAAGCTGGGGGGGTGGAGACTGTCCAAAATGCAAGGGGTCCAAAGCTGGGGGGGGACTGTCCAATATGCAAGGGGTCCAAAGCTGGGGGGGGAGACTGTCCAATATGCAAGGGGTCCAAAGCTGGGGGGGGAGACTGTCCAATATGCAAGGGGTCCAAAGCTCGGGGGGGAGACTGTCCAATATGCAAGGGGTCCAAAGCTGGGGGGGGGAGACTGTCCAATACGCAAGGGGTCCAAAGCTGGGGGGGGAGACTGTCCAAAATGCAAGGGGTCCAAAGCTGGGGGGGGGACTGTCCAATATGCAAGGGGTCCAAAGCTGGGGGGGGAGACTGTCCAATATGCAAGGGGTCCAAAGCTGGGGGGGGAGACTGTCCAATATGCAAGGGGTCCAAAGCTAGGGGGGGGACTGTCCAAAATGCAAGGGGTCCAAAGCTGGGGGGGGAGATTGTCCAAAATGCAAGGGGTCCAAAGCTGGGGGGGGGAGACTGTCCAATATGCAAGGGGTCCAAAGCTGGGGGGGGGATTGTCCAAAATGCAAGGGGTCCAAAGCTGGGGGGGGGAGACTGTCCAATATGCAAGGGGTCCAAAGCTGGGGGGGGGGGAGACTGTCCAATATGCAAGGGGTCCAAAGCTGGGGGGGGAGAGACTGTCCAATATGCAAGGGGTCCACAGCTGGGGGGGAGACTGTCCAATATGCAAGGGGTCCAAAGCTGGGGGGGGGGACTGTCCAATATGCAAGGGGTCCAAAGCTGGGGGGGGGAGACTGTCCAAAATGCAAGGGTTCTAAAGCTGGGGGGGAGACTGTCCAATATGCAAGGGGTCCAAAGCTGGGGGGGGAGACTGTCCAATATGCAAGGGGTCCAAAGCTGGGGGGGGACTGTCCAATATGCAAGGGGTCCAAAGCTGGGGGGGGGAGACTGTCCAATATGCAAGGGGTCCAAAGCTGGGGGGGGGAGACTATCCAATATGCAAGGGGTCCAAAGCTGGGGGGGGGGACTGTCCAATATGCAAGGGGTCTAAAGCTGGGGGGGAGACTGTCCAATATGCAAGGGGTCCAAAGCTGGGGGGGGGACTGTCCAAAATGCAAGGGGTCCAAAGCTGGGGGGGGAGATTGTCCAAAATGCAAGGGGTCCAAAGATGGGGGGGGGACTGTCCAATATGCAAGGGGTCCAAAGCTGGGGGGGGAGATTGTCCAATATGCAAGGGGTCCAAAGCTGGGGGGGGAGACTGTCCAATATGCAAGGGGTCCAAAGCTGGGGGGGGAGAGACTGTCCAATATGCAAGGGGTCCAAAGCTGGGGGGGGGAGACTGTCCAATATGCAAGGGGTCCAAAGCTGGGGGGGGGAGACTGTCCAATATGCAAGGGGTCCAAAGCTGGGGGGGAGACTGTCCAAAATGCAAGGGTTCCAAAGCTGGGGGGGAGACTGTCCAATATGCAAGGGGTCCAAAGCTGGGGGGGAGACTGTCCAATATGCAAGGGGTCCAAAGCTGGGGGGGGGACTGTCCAATATGCAAGGGGTCCAAAGCTGGGGGGGGAGACTGTCCAATATGCAAGGGGTCCAAAGCTGGGGGGGGAGACTGTCCAATATGCAAGGGGTTCAAAGCTGGGGGGGGAGACTGTCCAATATGCAAGGGGTCCAAAGCTGGGGGGGGGGGGGATTGTCCAAAATGCAAGGGGTCCAAATCTGGGGGGGAGACTGTCCAATATGCTGGGGGGGGACTGTCCAATATGCAAGGGGTCCAAAGCTGGGGGGGGAGACTGTCCAATATGCAAGGGGTCCATAGCTGGGGGGGAGACTGTCCAATATGCATGGGGTCCATAGCTGGGGGGGAGACTGTCCAATATGCATGGGGTCCATAGCTGGGGGGGGAGACTGTCCAATATGCAAGGGGTCCATAGCTGGGGGGGGGAGACTGTCCAATATGCAAGGGGTCCAAAGCTGAGGGGGGGACTGTCCAATATGCAAGGGGTCCAAAGCTGAGGGGGGGGACTGTCCAATATACAAGGGGTCCAAAGCTGGGGGGGGGGACTGTCCAATATGCAAGGGGTCCAAAGCTGGGGGGGACTGTCCAATATACAAGGGGTCCAAAGCTGGGGGGGAGACTGTCCAATATGCAGGGGGTCAGGTGACTGTAACATTTGGGGGGGAGAGGTGACTGTGCAGCATGCTGGGGGGGTTATGTAATGTAAAGGAATCCAAAGGTGCAGGGTGCTTTGTAATGTAAAGGGGCCCAGAGGTGCAGGGGGCTGTGTAATGTAAAGGGGCCCAGAGGTGCAGGGTGCTGTGTAATGTAAAGGGGCCCAGAGGTGCAGGGTGCTGTGTAATGTAAAGGGGCCCAGAGATGCAGGGTGCTGTGTAATGTAAAGGGGCCCAGAGGTGCAGGGTGCTGTGTAATGTAAAGGGGCCCAGAGGTGCAGGGTGCTGTGTAATGTAAAGGGGCCCAGAGGTGCAGGGTGCTGTGTAATGTAAAGGGGCCCAGAGGTGCAGGGTGCTGTGCAATGTAGAGGGGTCCAGAGGTGCAGGGTGCTGTGTAATGTAGAGGGGTCCAGAGGTGCAGGGTGCTGTGTAATGTAAAGGGGTCCAGAGGTGCAGGGTGCTGTGTAATGTAAAAGGGTTTAGGGTGCTGTGTAATGTAAAGGGGCCCAGAGGTGCAGGGTGCTGTGTAATGTAAAGGGGCCCAGAGGTGCAGGGTGCTGTGTAATGTAGAGGGGTCCAGAGGTGCAGGGTGCTGTGTAATGTAAAGGGGTCCAGAGGTGCAGGGTGCTGTGTAATGTAAAGGGGTCAAGAGGTGCAGGGTGCTATGCAATGTAAAGGGGTCCAGTTGTGAAGAGGGGGTACAAAATAGTGACAATGAGATATTGGGGAGTGCAGAGGTAAGCAGGGGGCACAGTGGGGTGTGTTTACATTTTAAAGTGAGGGGTGCCAGATATAGAGTCCGCCCTGGGTGCCACATGCTCTAGGTATATCCCTTTCTGGAGGTACCATGATGAGTACCGGTTATAGGGGGGCTCAGCCCTAAATAGGAAGACCGGATCAAGGCCCCCTGGTGATAGTCTCTCGTTCCTCCCTTATCCTCCAACCACCCACAGTGTCCCCCTGTGCCTTCTCCTATCACAGCTGCTCTGAGAGACACTGTTCTGTGTCTGGAGGATCCCAGTGCTCTGCTGTGTGTCCTGTGTTTTGGTTTGTGCCATTCTATTTGCCCTACTGCATTCCCTGTGTCCTGTGATGTGCCATACTGTGTGCCACATGCCCTACGATATGTCCTTTGCCCTGCTATGTGCCCAATGGCCTGCTGTGTACCACCTGATGTGACCTACTGTGTGCCCTGTGATGTGCTGTGTACTCCCCGATGTGCCCTGTGACCCATGATGTTCCTGACTGTGTGCCCTGTGACCCATGATGTTCCCGACTGTGTGCCCTGTGATATGACCTACTGTGTGTCCCATGCCCTGTGATGTGCTCTGTGCCCTGCTGTGTACTCCCTGATGTGCTGTGTGCCCTACTATGTGTCACATGCCCTGTGATGTGCTGCATGCCCTGCTGTGTACCCCCTGATGTTTCGTGTACCCCCTGTGATGCACCATGCTGTGCTTTATAATGTGTGCCCTGCTGTGTACAGCATAATAAACCATATGTGCCCTGTGCCCTGCTGTGTACCACCTGATGTGCCCTGCTGTGTGTCCTGTGATGTGCCCCATGTCCTTCGATGTTCTCAGTGCCCTGCTGTGTACCCCCTGATGTGCCCTTTGCCCCATGATGTGCTTTCCTGTGTGCCTTATGATGTACCCTACTGTGTGCCCCATACCATGTGTTGTTCCCTGCTGTGCACCCTGTGATGTGCCTGTGCCCTGCTGTGTGCCTTACTGCGTGACCCATGATTTAGGTAGGTAGGGCTTTGTGTAGGGGTGGGTGGGGGACACAGGGGGCCCTATGATCTTCTATTGCCCGGGGGCCCCATGAGTTGTCAGTCCGCCCCTGCTTCACACAGCACAGGACTAAAACTTCAAGGAACAAGGGAATTTAAACTGGTATCTTTGGCAAGTATGAGGCAGTTGCTTTGGGCCCCATGGCAGCTTCCCCTTTTGCCCTGCTTTTAAAGATGGTTCTATTACCTGAATATTACTACATCTTGAATGATTTTCTGAGTCCTCCAGTTTTCCAACAATGGTTGTTGGGTCTTGGAATGTTGCTGAATTCTAATATGAGACTTTAAGAGCTCATCTTTCAGTGTTGATGTGTAATATTCTGCCTCTGTTGACCTCCAAGTGTGTTCTCCCAGTTCCCTCTTGAGTTGATCTTGCAGCCTTTTCCACAGCTACAGTTATGGTTGGAGATAGCAAGAGAGGCCTTTGTCTGGGCTGTTCTTTTTTTATAAGATGAGTCATCCCCCGCACACAGAGTGCGATGGATCGGTCTGTCCCTGTTCAGCTGCGGCTGTCATGATGGATTCTGAGCATAGGTGTGCACAGCCTAATGCATTAGGGTGTGCATCCTTAAGGTCAAACACACATGCATGCGTATGTGTCTAAATATATATGAACCCGACACACTGATCTCCCTGCTGGCACATCGAAAGAGAAATGCATAAACAATTCTCTTATGGTGGAACCGGTAAGAGGGAGCTCTTTCCCATGTTCCTGTTTCTACACAGAGCAATAACACTAATGCGCATGGGGTTATTAGGATGTACCTGGGCACACCCTGTGCACACGCCTATGATTCTGGGGTAGCTTCTGTGAGGCAAGGCTGGTAGGATGTCTGCTGTAAATGTGACCAACTCTTGACCAGAAAGAACTCCATTGTGAATGCAATCTGTGGTGCAGATGGATTGTGGGTGTCAGGTGACTGCCAGCGGGTGTAATGTGTGGGTATGTAGTAAGCTCAGCAGTAGCTTCCAGGGATCACAGCGACTTCATACGGCGACAGAACCAGAAGACCTTATTTTATTTTTTAATGCATCAGCCCAATTGTCTTATTAATTTCAGTGGTTTCTACTACAAAATGGAAATGGATTAAATATTTTGGTCATCATACTGCTAATAATGAAACTTTTTCCTTGGATCCCATGTAGTATCAAGGATTTATATACAAAACAACAGGTATCATTATTTCTGTGATTTTTTCCTAGTTAACGCGATTAACACCATACACCAGCTATTTAAAAACTTTTTTTTCCTTCTAAATTAGAGCCGACTGGAAGGTGGTTATGAACTAATCATCAGCTGATTCACTAAATGACTTGTTCAGAAAATTCTCAGAGAGTTAAAAATAAACCAGTCACATAATTAAGGGACAAGGAGTTTACTTCTGCAAGTGCTTGAAACAAATGTTATCAGAGCAAAATAGCAAACATCATCTGTTATAAATAGTAACATAGAATTCGACTTCAGATAAACACATCCCAATTCATCTACTCCAACAAAGTTGATGCATCAACGTGGTTGTAAAAGCTAAAGGTTTTTTTTTACCTTAAAGGCTAAGTTCACCTTTTCAGACAGAATTTCACTTTTTATAAGAAATAGAAGCCTTTTCAGCCACCCCAATGGGCCAGATTCACGTAGTCCAGAGCATCTTTGCTCTGGAGTAACGCTTCTCATTTGCGTTGCGCTGCCGAAATTTTAGGAGCAAGTGCTGTCATTCACGAAGCACTTGGTCCTAAAGTTGCGGCAGCGCATCACAAATGAGCTGGCGGAATTCAAATGTAGCGGGTACGGGGCGTGTAGTATGCTAACTACGCGCGATCCCGCCGCCAACGTACTGCGCATGCGTCGAGTGTCAAAACATCCCCGTGCGCATGCTCCAAAATCTGTGAATGAACGTCAATGACGTCACATTCCCATTCATGACCGTTTTACGCAAGCGACGTTTTTTTTTTTTTTCCCGACGCGATGACGACGCCTATACCTAACATAGGATACTCCAACCCCATGTAGGTATATCTATGCGCCGTGTATCCCATCCGGAAACGTCGTATCGTCATTGCGTCGCGCCGGATTTCGATCGTGAATTGCCGATTTCCGCTCATTAACATATTTTTTGAGCGTAAATCGGCGGGAACGCCCCCGGCGCCATTTTTAAGTTGAAGTAACGATGCGATGGCGAAACTCAGTTACGCTGCTCGCATCGGAACTTCAACCCGGCGTTTCTTGTTTTCTGGTTACAGAAAACAGAAACGCCGGCTCAAAGCCACAGTTAGGCTGGCGGATCACTCGATCCGCCAGCGTAACCTTTCCTGAATCTGGCCCAATGTGTTTATCTCTCACTTACCCGCCCCCGGAAGCTTTCAATGTTCAGCTTTATGTTTGATCATCTCCCATCATGCACTGCCTTAGTGCATCACAAAATAGGAGTGTGATACCACTCTGGACTAAGCCTCTTTCATTACTTTACCACATCTTGTTTTATTTCTACCCACTTTCTGTATAATCTCCTTTATATTTACCATCAGCTATGTAGTGCAAGGGTATTTCTGATTTCATACAACTTGAAAAGCTTGTTCATGTGGGTCCA
Organism: Rana kukunoris; assembly: GCA_029574335.1. Lineage (NCBI taxonomy): Eukaryota > Metazoa > Chordata > Amphibia > Anura > Ranidae > Rana > Rana kukunoris. The sequence goes on along the minus strand of CM056057.1, from coordinate 73,539,032 downwards.
CTTATTCTATAGTTTTGGTGAATCTAAAGAAAATTGTACAGATTGTATGGTATATGGTCATCTTTATACAAGTACATGGGAGGGACTGGACGGAAACATTCACATTCCCACATTTTTTTTCTGGTGTGTTGGAGTGTTTCCGTGTGTCACACATAGAGCAGCCTATTCACTTAATGGGCTTCCTTATGTGCAACAAATGTCCCAAAGAAGCATGGTACGGTTTTTACCATGTTTTGTGGTGTGCTTGCAGCATGTTATATTGCATGGACTCTGACCAGGTTCCTTGGGCTGGAGCCCCCACCCCCCATTACCTCTTATTAGTGTACACCAGTTCTTCCATAAAGAGGAGTTTGTCTCCCATGGTTGAGACGTGGAATCTTTTAGTTTTTTACTGTGCATTTTGCTGTGTTTGTCACTCGCTTCTTTACATGGAAAAATGTGTGTTTATTTCAGCATTTGGGGTGCAATTAACAAGTAATGGTACCAAAAATGCAACTAATTAATTTTAGGTGTATACAATCTGATTGTTCAAAATCTGTACAATCTCCTTTCGATTTACCAAAACTATAGCTACAGCTCTGCTCCACATAGGCTCTTATGTAATCACTCAGCTCCTGCACACTCTGTCAAATGAATGATCTATGCAAGTAGACAGTAACATACAAAAAGAGGAAGAGTCTGGCTGGGTATTCAGCAAGAACAGAGCTGATATTGCCTACAATAACAAAGCAGTAACTGTAGCATAGGTGCAGGGTGTGTGTTACAGTTTTTCTCTATTGCTTTGGCTCATTTCTTGAAACCGAAATGACATTCTCAAAACTCTAAGATCATTTGGCAAAACAGTCTTACAGTTCAGCACAACACTATAACTCACTTGCAAAAGCTCATATCTTTCCCAAAACTGTTCACTCATGCTTCAAAACCATATTCCTTTCCCATATAAAGAGTCAGTGCCTCCAAAATGGCAAAGATTCTTCTCAATTGCTTTGGCTCATTTCTTGAAACAGACCAGACATTTTCAGCTCTTTTGGTGCTTTTGCCAAAATAACCTGGATGGTTCCACACAACACCATGGTTCACCTTCAAAAGTTCATATCTTTCCCAAAACAGTTCACTCATGTGTCAAAACTAAATTTCTTTCTCATTCAAATAGTCAGTGCCCCCAAAATGCATCATCCCTTTGGCATTGTGTAAGCACTGAAAGTCAAAGGCCCAGATTCAGGTACATCTGCGCATTATTAGACCGGCGTAGCGCACCGCCTTTACGTTAGACTTGCACAATTTTGTCGCGTAATCACCCTATTCTCGTAGCTTTTGCGCAGGAAATTGCGCATACGTAACGTTTTTTCAGAGGAGGCGTAAGGAGGAGTAATAAAATTGGGGAAGGGACTGTGCGGTGGGCGTGTTTAATTGTGAAATGAGCCGTGACCCCATGCAAATGAAGGGCCGGCCGGCTCGCGCATGCGCGCTTGAACGAGACCTTGGGGCTGATTTACTAATGAAGCTGCGCTGCGCCGGTACATGCCTTAATTAGTGCGCTGGATGAATCCCTAATTAGGCGCATGAACCGGCGGCAGCAGCAGCGCGATGTGATTGATAAGTAAAGCCGCCGCCGCCGAACTCCCTGTATAAGTCTATGGGGGAAATCTTTAATAGTGAATTTTAAAGGCTAATCTGCAAGTTTTTGTCCTAAAAAGTGTTTTGGGGACCTCAGTCCTGCCCCAGGGGACATGTACCAATGCTTTTTTTATTTTTTTAAAACGGCCGTTTTTTTTCGGGAGCAGTGATTTTAATAATGCTAAAAGTGCAATAATAAAAGTGTAATTTTCCTTTAAATTTCGTACTATGGGGGGTCTCTAATGTCAGCATGTGAAAAAGCGCATGTTTCCCGTGGTTAGAACTGTCTCTGCACAAAATGTCATTTTTCAAAGGAAAAAAGCCATTTAAAACTGACTCGCGGCAATAATGAATTGTCGGCTCCCGGCAATTGCAGGAGAATTCATTCATTAAAAAAAGGAAAAAAAAAAAGCGTGGGGGTCCCCCCAAATTCAAAAACCAGACCCTTTAGGTCTGGTATGGATATTAAGGGGAACCCCGCCGTCAATTTAAAAAAAAAAAAACAATGAGTGGGGTTCCCCCCAAATATCCATAACCAGACCCTTCGGGTCTGGTGTGGAATTTAAGGGGAACTCCACTCCAAATTAAAAAAAAAATGGCGTGGAGTCCCCCCTAAAATCCACACCAGACCCCTTATCCGAGCACGTTGACCTGGCCGGCCGCAGAAAAGAGGGGGGGACAGAGCGCGGCGCCCCCCCCCCTCTCTGAACCGCACCAGGCCACATGCCCTCAACATTGGGAGGGTGTTTTTGGGGTGCCCCCCAAAACACCTTGTCCCCATGTTGATGAGGACAAGGGTCTCTTCCCCACAACCCTTGCCCGGTGGTTGTGGGGTCTGCGGGCGGGAGGCTTATCGAAATCTGGAAGACCCCTTTAACAAAGGGGCCCCCCAGATCCCGGCCCCCCCCCTGTGTGAAATGGTAATGGGGTACCTTGTACCTCTACCATTTCACGAGAGAAAAAAAATGTAAAGGGTTAAAAAAGACAAGAGCCGGTTTTTGACAAGTCCTTTTATTATCTTCTTTCTTCTTTTCTTCGGGTTTCTTCTTCCTCCTCCTTCTTCTTCCTCTGCTTCTGTCTTGGGTCTTCTATTCCCGCATCTTGCCCGGCGTGTTCTTCCATCTTCTGTTCCTCCCGCTGTCCTTCTCGTCCGCATCTTCTCCTTCTTCTTCTTCTTCGCGGAGCGGCCGCTTCCAATTGAAATCCCCGCTGTCTGCCGGACCACGCCCCCCCCCTCTGACGCCACGGGCAAGCTCTTAGGAGTGTGCTGCAGGCGTGCTGCCAGTGCGTCAGAGGGGGGGCGTGGTCACATGTCAGAGGGCGGCCAATTCAATTTGAAGCTCGTGCGCGGCTTTTTCTTTGCCAGAGTCGCCGCTTCCAATTGAATTGCCCGCTTTCTGGAACATGTGACCACGCCCCCCTCTGACGCACTGGCACCCACACGGGGACTTTCCTAAGAGCTTGCCCGTGGCGGCGTCAGGGGGGGGCGTGGTCCGGCAGACAGCGGGGATTTCAATTTCGGCCGCAGCGGCGCCGCTCCGGCGAAGAAGAAGAAGGAGAAGATGCGGGAGCGACGAGAAGGACAGCGAAGAAGAAGATGGAAGAACACGCCGGGCAAGATGCGGGAATAGAAGACCCAAGACAGAAGCAGAAGCAGAAGAAGAAGAAGGAGGAGGAAGAAGAAACCCGAAGGAAAGAAGAAAGAAGATAATAAAGGACTTGTCAAAAACCGGCTCTTGTCTTTTTTAACCCTTTACATTTTTTTTACTCGTGAAATGGTAGAGGTACAAGGTACCCCATTACCATTTCACATACAGGGGGGGGCCGGGATCTGGGGGGCCCCTTTGTTAAAGGGGTCTTCCAGATTTCGATAAGCCTCCTGCCCGCAGACCCCCACAACCACCGGGCAAGGGTTGTGGGGAAGAGACCCTTGTCCTCATCAACATGGGGACAAGGTGTTTTGGGGGGCACCCCAAAACACCCTCCCAATGTTGAGGGCATGTGGCCTGGTGCGGTTCAGGAGAGGGGGGGGGCCGCCGCCTCTGTCCCCCCCTCTTTTCTGCGGCCGGCCAGGTCAACGTGCTTGGATAAGGGGTCTGGTGTGGATTTTAGGGGGGACTCCACGCCATTTTTTTTTTACATTTGGGGTGGAGTTCCCCTTAAATTCCACACCAGACCCGAAGGGTCTGGTTATGGATATTTGGGGGGAACCCCACGTCATTTTTTTAATAAATTGACGGCGGGGTTCCCCTTAATATCCATACCAGACCTAAAGGGTCTGGTTATTGAATTTGGGGGGACCCCCACGCTTTTTTTTTCCCTTTTTTTAATGAATGAATTCTCCTGCAATTGCGGGAGCGACAATTCATTATTGCCGCGAGTCAGTTTTTAAATGGCTTTTCTTTTTTTTTTTTTTTTTTTTTTTCAGAATGTCATTTTGTGCAAAAGACATAAAAAAAACCGCAGGAAAAGTGCGCTTTATTCACCTGCTGACATTTCCCCCCCCCCATGGTACGAATTTTAAATAATTATTCAAATGACGTGGGGGTCCCCCCAAATTCAATAACCAGACCCTTTAGGTCTGGTATGGATATTAAGGGGAACCCCGCCGTCAATTTTTTAAAAAAATGACGTGGGGTTCCCCCCAAATATCCATAACCAGACCCTTCAGGTCTGGTGTGGAATTTAAGGGGAACTCCACCCCAAAAAAAAAAAATGGCGTGGAGTCCCCCCTAAAATCCACACCAGACCCCTTATCCGAGCACGTTGACCTGGCCGGCCGCAGAAAAGAGGGGGGGACAGAGCGCGGCCCCCCCCTCTCCTGAACCGCACCAGGCCACATGCCCTCAACATTGGGAGGGTGTTTTGGGGTGCCCCCCAAAACACCTGTGTCCCCATGTTGATGAGGACAAGGGTCTCTTCCCCACAACCCTTGCCCGGTGGTTGTGGGGGTCTGCGGGCGGGAGGCTTATCGAAATCTGAAGAAGACCCCTTTAACAAAGGGGTCCCCAGATCCCGGCCCCACCCCCCTGTGTGAAATGGTAATGGGGTACCTTGTACCTCTACCATTTCACGAGTAAAAAAAATGTAAGGGGGTTAAAAAGACAAGAGCCGGTTTTGGACAAGTCCTTTATTATCTTCTTTTTCTTTCCTTCGGGTTTCTTCTTCCTCCTCCTTCTTCTTCCTCTGCTTCTGTCTTGGTCTTCTATATTCCGCATCTTGCCCGGCGTGTTCTTCCATCTTCTTTCTCTGTCCTTCTCGTCCGCATCTTCTTCTTCTTCTTCTTCGCCGGAGGCGGCCGCTTCCAATTGAAATCCCCGCTGTCTGCCGGACCACGCCCCCCTCTGACGCCACGGGCAAGCTCTTAGAAAGTCCCCGTGTGGTGCCAGTGCGTCAGAGGGGGGCGTGGTCACATGTTCCAGAAAGCGGGCAATTCAATTGGAAGCGGCGACTCTGGCAAAGAAATAGCCCGCGCACGAGCTTCAAATTGAATTGGCCGCCCTCTGACATGTGACCACGCCCCCTCTGACGCACTGGCAGCACACTCCTAAGAGCTTGCCCGAGGCGTTCAGAGGGGGGGGCGTGGTCCGGCAGACAGCGGGGATTTCAATTGGAAGCGGCCGCTCCGGCAAAGAAGAGAAGAGGAAGAAGATGCGGACGAGAAGGACACAGGGAGGAAAGATGGAAGAACACGCCGGGCAAGATGCGGGAATAGAAGACCCAAGACAGAAGCAGAGGAAGAAGAAGGAGGAGAGGAGAAGAAGAAACGAGAGGAAAGAAGAAAGAAGATAATAAAGGACTTGTCAAAAACCGGCTCTTGTCTTTTTTTAACCCTTTACATTTTTTTTCTCTGTGAAATGGTAGAGGTACAAGGTACCCCATTACCATTTCACACAGGGGGGGGGCCGGGATCTGGGGGGCCCTTTGTTAAAGGGGTCTTCCAGATTTCGATAAGCCTCCTGCCCGCAGAGACCCCACAACCACCGGGCAAGGGTTGTGGGGAAGAGACCCTTGTCCTCATCAACATGGGGACAAGGTGTTTTGGGGGGCACCCCAAAACACCCTCCCAATGTTGAGGGCATGTGGCCTGGTGCGGTTCAGGAGAGGGGGGGGGCCGCGCTCTGTCCCCCCTCTTTTCTGCGGCCGGCCAGGTCAACGTGCTCGGATAAGGGTCTGGTGTGGATTTTAGGGGGGACTCCACGCCATTTTTTTTTAATTTGGAGTGGAGTTCCCCTTAAATTCCACACCAGACCTGAAGGGTCTGGTTATGGATATTTGGGGGGAACCCCACGTCATTTTTTTTAAAAATTGATGGCGGGGTTCCCCTTAATATCCATACCAGACCTAAAGGGTCTGGTTATTGAATTTGGGGGGACCCCCACGCTTTTTTTTTGGTGTTTTTAATGAATGAATTCTCCTGCAAATTCCAAGAGCTGACAATTCATTATAGCCGCGAGTCAGTTTTAAATGGCTTTTTTCCTTCAGAATGTCATTTTTCACATGCTGACATTACACCCAGGGCCGCCATCAGGGGGGTACAGGCAGTACACCTGCAGGGCCGCCATTAGGGGGGTACAGGCATTACACCGCCCGGGGGTCCCCAGGGGCCCCCAGGGGCCCGGATGGGAACCACCCTAAAACAAAAAAAAATTTTTTTTTTTTTTTTTTTTGTTAAGGGCTCCCGAAGGTCCCCAGGGGCCCGGAGGCCACTAAGGGCCCCAGATGGCAAGCCCTTTTTTTAAATAAAATATATATATTTAAAAAAATATATATTTTTTTTAATATATATTTTTTTTTTTTTTTAAGGAAAGGGCCCAGAGGTCCCCAGGGCCCTGGAAGGCTCCCCTTGTTTTTTTTACTTTTTTTCGATAAATGTTATATTTAAAAATATTATATATGTATTTTCTCTCTTTTGTATTTTTATTTGATAAAGAGCACAGAGGTCCCAGGGCCCCCGGATGGCTACCCCCCTTTTTTATATATATTTTTCTTTATTTCTTATTTCTGTCAAAATTTTTGTAAAGGGGGCCCCCCGCTCCTCAATTTGTGGCACCACCCCCCCCCCCGCTTCTCAATTTCATGCGGCAGCACCCCCCCCCCGTTTCTCTGCTCCAGGGGGCCCATGCCTGAAGCTGTGTAAGGGGCCCCAAAATTCATGATGGCGGCCCTGTACACCTGTAAGGGGGCCCGGGGGTCGGAGGTGCCCAGATGCCTGGAGGCCCCCCAGCGCCCCAGATGGTAACCCCCCTCTTTTTTTTTTTGTATATATATTTGTTAGTTGGTTTTTTGTAGGATTTTTTATTAAAGGGCCAATTTTTGGAATTTAATATTTTTTAGCAGTCTGGAGGTCCCCAGGCCCGGGTGGCAACCCCCCAAATTTTTTGTTATTAAAGGGCCAATGTTTTTGTTTAGGGGTCTGGAGGTCCCCAGTGGCCTGGTCCCCAGTGGCCCGGAGATCCCCAGGGCTCCAGATGACAAACCCCACCTTTACAAAAAAAAAAAAAAAAAAAACATATGATATATTTTTTGGTTATTTTTTAAACATATATATATATTATATAAATATAAAGCTTTGAAAGCTCCCAGATGCTTTTTGCTTCTAAAAATGTTATAAACATTTTCCCCAGGTTTGTTACTTTTTACTTTAATTTTTTTTTTAAAGTGTATTTTGTGCGTGAAGTCGAGAGAGAGGAGCTGGACTTGCAATCGCCATCCTTCTCCATGCCCCCGGTGGCAATGGGTGGTGTGAGGGGGGGGGCCTCTCCCCACCTGCTACACTTGGGAGCCCGATGGGACAGAGGGACTCCCCCTATGAGGAGTGTAGCCCACCCAGCCAGCCCTGTAGGTCCTTCGCCTCCCTTTATTTTAGGAGACCTCATGGCCAAAGTGTGTGCAAGTGTGGTTTTTTTTTTGGGGTGGGGGGGGGGGGGTGGGCAGGACATACTAAGCACAGGCGTACCTTGCATAGCACACCCACCGGGAGCCGGGCTGACACCACCAAACTCAATTCACATGTAGCCGAGACCGGGATCCGAACCCTTGGCTGCAGAGGTGAACGGGCTTGTCAGCGCAGTGCCATTCACGTTGAGCCACCACAGCTCCCACCCAATGTTATTTTTTTAGATTTAGATTTTTGGTAGTTATTTTTTATTAAAGGGCCCAGAGCTCCCAAGGCAACCCCTTTTTTATTATTTTATATATGTAGATATTGTAATTTATTTTTCATTAAAGAGCCCAGAAGTTTTTTTTTTATTAAAGGGCCCAGTGGTCCCCAGGGCCCCCGGATGGCTACCACCCTTTTTAATATATATTTTTCTATATGTATTTTTTTAGTAAAGGAACCCCCCGCTTATCAAATTGCGGAGGCCCCCCCCCCCTTCTTAATATCAGGCGGCACCCCCCCCCCTATTCTCTGCTCCAGGGGGCCCATGCCTGAAGCTGTGTAAGGGGCCCCATAATTCCTGATGGCGCCCCTAATTGCCTCCCCCCCCCCATGGTACGAAATTTCAAGGAATTTTTCACTTTTATTGGTGCACTTTAACCACTTCCATACCGCGCCTATTCTGGCACTTCTCTCCTTCATGTAACAATTATATTTTCTTCCTTGAAACTTACTCAGGACCCCCAAACATTATATATATTTTATTAACAAACACCCTAGGGAATAAAGTGGCGGCCATTTTTTCGGACACATTTCCAACAGTATTTGTGCCAAAAATTTTCTAACGTTTTTTTTTTTTTTTGGCTTTCAAAAAAAAAACCTGTTTCATGAATGACAAAATAAGAAAGCAGTAAAGCTAGGCCAATTTTTAGGGATAAGGTAAAAGATGATGTTACACCGAGTAAATAGATACCTAACTTGTCACGCTTTCATATTGCGCACACTCATGGAATGGCGCTAAACTTCGTTATTAAAAATCTCCATAGGCAACGCTTGACTTTTTTTCTCAGGTTACCACTTTTGAGTTACAGAGGAGGTCTAGTGCTAACATTATTGCTCTCGCTCTAACGCACGCTATGATACCTCACATGTGGGGTTTGAAGGATGTTTACATATGTGTGGTGGGACTTGCATGCGTGTTCGCTTCTGAGTGCGAGCTACTAGGGACAGGAGCATTTAAATTCCTTTGTTATTTTATTTTTTTACTTAATATTTTAATTTTTGCACTTGTTTGTCCCTTTGTTTGTATTATTTTTCACTTTTCTTCCTATTACAAGGAATGTAAACATCCCTTGTAATAGGACTAGTGTGTGACAGGTCCTCTTTATAGAGAAAGGCGGGGTCAATTAGACCCCACATCTGTCCTCCAGGCTGGAAAGCATGGAATTGGTAAAAAAAAAAACATCTCATGCTTTCAGCTGCAATCATGTTCGTTCAGCACAGTAGCGTAGTGTGTAGCATGTTCACCTAGCAGCAAAAGGGTTGCTGGTTCGAATCCCGCCCGTGACACTATCTGCCTGGAGTTTGCATGTTCTCCCTGTGCGGGTTTCCTCCCACAATCTAAAAACATGCTGTAAATTGGATCCTGTCTAAATAAGCCCTAATGTGCAGTAGGAGATTTAGGTTTTGTGCTTCCCTAGGCCTGACCAAATTTTGGCACCCCCCTAATAGAAAAATGACCCACCCTTCCTGTCAAGGCCACACCCTGTTTTTTTATGACCCACCCAGGAATTTTCAGGGGACACACACAAGTTCTGTGGGGGGGGACTTGGGGGGGCCCTTAATTTGCCTACTTTTTCGATCACTTCCTGTTTGGCTATGGGGCAGGAAGTGAAGGCCAATCTCCCCAAACGGACAGGGATAATACAAAATAAACTGACAGAGCTTCTAACCCCCCCCCCCCCCCCACCAACTCTATCCAAAATGAAAGAAATCCAAAAAATAAAAGTGATGATTATTGTTCCAGTTTAACCCCAAATTTCAGATCATTTTATTGAGAGGCTTAAGAAAATATAACCATGCCAATAGGCCACGATCCAGCGTTGCTAATATGTATGAATGTGTGTTAGGGACCCCCACAAACACCACCCAATGTTAAATCAACTATTTTCATGTTTGTTTTGGGGATGCCTGCACCCCTGATAGGGTAAAGACACCTCACAAATGTTGTCACTTTCTACTTAATTCATTCACTTCCTGCCACACAGCCAAACAGGAAGTGAGGGAAACACCTGAGTAATGTTTTGTTGGGGACACAGATCAATATAAATAGTTTCCCATTTTGGAAATGGCATTTTGCTGTGTACACCCCAAATTAGTAGGAATCTTGGACTTTGGGGTCCATTTACTAAAGGCAAATCCACTTTGCACTACAAGTGGACAAGCAAGGAAGAAAACTCAAAACTTGGCGGGATTGGAAGTAAAAACCATCAGTGCTTCCCTTCTGATTTTCATTGCCTACGCTTCTACTGCAGAGCGGCTTTGCCTTTACTAAACCCCAAAGTAACTAATCATTTGGGGTGTACACTGCAGTGCAATTTGCTTAATGGTGACACTAGTTAGATTGACCTGTGCCCCGAAGAAAAGACCATTGGTAGGGTTTTAACCTCACTTCCTGTTCAGCTGTGTGACAGGAAGTGAAGCCAATTTTAGGAAAAGGGACACAAAGCCCAACCTAAAAACACTAGCAGGGGTTCTAACACTCAATTGGCTTCCCTCAAACAACCCACAATTAGAATAGGATTGTCTTGTGCTAGTTTCAAGCACAGCGCTGTAAATCAGCACTTCAAGCCTGTCCAAAAAAAAACACCACCCCCCCCCCCCCCCCCTCCAACAGGCCCTGTTTGCAGCTTTTCCTACATCTTGCACATGTGCTTTAAAAAGTCAGTCTGGACATCAGTTCTAGGAAACAATACTTACCGCTTTGTCCTTCCTTTTCTGGTGACTAAACATTTCATGCATACACACCAGGAAAGAGCTTAGAGACAAATCACACTTGATGGTTTAGGCCCAAACTAGTTCAGCTGCAGCGGTTGAAATCCATAGCAGGAAAAAAATATCACAAAACAAACTTCAAAATTTGAAAGTAATTTTATTGGTCCACAAAACAAGGAAAGCAAAAAAAAAAATTACAAATAAACACACCAAAAATATATAAAAACACCTAAAAACAAAAAAGACCAACGTTTATTTCACAGTCATTGGAAAATAAATCATGCTTTTGAAATAACAGGATAGACCCACAGGATTAAAACATTAGTCATTAACATCTTGAGAAACATTTAGCAAAATTATGTAGCAGAGAAAACATCAAAAAATACAAAACTTGCTCCAAAACATCTCTGTTTCACTCCGCCATTACTTCCAGCCAGCAAATCTGCCCCCTCTGAGGGGCAGCTGACACGTGCAGTATCCACGCTTTTTATAACATGTGTGCTAATGAACCAATTGGAAACACATGAAGAAATGTCAGCCTCTAGTTTGTGTGCACTTGGAACTGCTTACACCTGTTAAGGATGTCCTTAAATTACTAAGCCCAAAAAAAGAGCTTTCTGAGCATGCTCAGAAAGATGCAAGTCATTTTCAGGATGAAACTTCCAACTTTTTTTCTAACTGTTCGAGCATGCCCAGTTCACTCGAAATGCAGTACCAGAATCAAATCTGCAATGGCGGATGAAAGCATTAGAGGTGTTAAATTTTTTTTTGGTCCCCATGAAGTGATGCTTTACAAGCTGAACGGGAGGTCTTATAGAATTTTTACGTAACAAACCTAAATAGTAATAATTTAAACGCCCCTGTCCCTAGTAGCTCGCAGTCAGAAGCGAACAAGCAGCATTTTTATTGTTTCCGGTTACCAGTTTAGATTTACAGATGAGGTCTAGTGCTATAAATATTCCTCTTGCTGTTACGCACGCTATGATACCTCACATGTGTGGTTTGAAGAATGTTTCCATATATGGGGGCGGGCCTTAAATGTGTAAGCCCCGCCCACATATTGAACCCCCGTTCAAACCCCACATGTGAGGTATCATAGCGTACGTTAGAGCGAGAGCAATACTTTTAGCACTAGACCTCCTCTGTAAATCTAAACTGGTAACCTGAAACACATAAAAAAGCGTTGCCTATGGGTATTTTCAAGTACTGAAGTTTGGCGCCATTCCATGAGTGTGTGCAATATTAAAGTGTAACATGTTGGGTATCTATTTACTCGGTGTAACATCATCTTTCACATTATGGCCATAAATTGGGCTAACTTTAGTGTATTCTTAATTTGTAACCACTTGAGCCCCAGAGCATATTACTGGTCACTGACGGGGCCATTTTTTGCATTTCAACACTGCGTCATTTTGACTGACAATTGCGTGGTTGTGCGACGTGGCCCCCAAAAAAATTGGGCGTCCTCATCCTCCCCCCCCCCCCCTAAAAATTCAATTTTTTTTTTTGTTGGTGGTATTTGATCACCTCTGCGTTTTTTCTTATTTTTGCTTGACCCAAAAATATAGCGACAATTTGGTAACTAAAAAAACATCTTTTTTACGGTTTGCTATAATAAATCTCCCCCAAAATATATTCAAAAAATGTTTGCCCTCAGTTTAGGCCGATAAGTATTCTTGGACATCTTTTTGGTTGCAAAAAATCACAATAAGCGTTTGATTGGTTTGGGCAAAAGTTCTAAGTAGGGGTTGGTCTTATGGGTTTTTTTGGAATAATTTTTTGTTTTACTAGTAATGGTGGCTATCATTGTTTTTTCTGTCTAATGCGACATTGTGGCGGACACATTTTTGTGAGATTTGGCATTTTTGTAGCGAGCAATGGTATAGAAATGCATTGCTTACTATAAAAATGACACTGGCAGGGAAGGGGTTAACACTAGGGGCGCGGAAGGGGTTGAATATGTTACCTGGGTGTGTTCTAACTGTAAAGGGGGTGGGACTGTGTAGGGGAAATGACAGATCGCTGTTCATACATTGTAGGGACAGACGAGCAGGCATTCCCCCCCCCCCTGACAGGACCGGGATAAAGGGGAACTCCACCCCAAATTACAAAAAAAAACGGCGTGGGGGTCCCCCTTCTGGTGCACAACAGGCTCTTAGATTTGATCTGGAACATAAGGGGTTAAACCCACGCCAAAAAACGGCGTGGGGTTCCCCCTCAGATCCAGACCAAACCCTTCTCCCAGGCACGCAGTCTGGCCGGACAGGAATGGGGGTGGGGACGAGCGAGCGCCCCCCCCCCTCCTGAGCCGTACCAGACCACATGCCCTCGACATGGGGGAGTGTGTGCTGTGGGGGAGGGGGGCACTGCCCCCCCACCCCAAAGCACTCTTGTCCCCATGTCGAAAGGGACAAGAGCCTCTTCCCGACAACCCTGGCCGTTGGTTGTCGGGGTATGCGGGCGGGGGGCTTATCAGAATCTGAGAGCCCCCTATATTAAGGGGGCCCCCAGATTCTGGCCCCCCACCCTATGTGAATGAGTATGGGGTACATCGTACCCCTACCCATTCACCGGGTGGAAAAGTGTAAACAAAAAAAAAAACACACAGAAAAAAATAATTTATTAGTCAGCTCCGGGGGTCTTCTGCCGGGACCCCCCACCACCAGCCCATTGGGCCCCGGGCTTCGCCGTCTTCTGCCGGGGGGGGACACCCACCGATGATCTCCGCCATGTCCAGCCAGGCCCCCACCCCAAAATAAGCTCTTTCACATCCGGGGGGGGCCGGCCGAAAAAAGCAGAGAACAACGGGGGCGGAGCCCCTCGGTCTTCCAGACGTTTTCTGCCGGGGGGGCTCCAGCCCCGCACCGGTCTTCGCCGCCGCCTTCCGCCGGGGGGGGACACCCACCGATGCTCTCGGCCATGTTCGGCCAGGCCCCCTACCCCAAATCAAGCTCTTTTACATCCGGGGGGGGCCGGCGGAAATGGCGGAGAACAACGGGGGGCGAAACCCCTCCTCGGTCTTCGCCTTCCGCCGGGGGGGTACACCTACCCCCCCCCCGGTCTTCGCCGCCGCCTTCCGCCGGGGAGAGAGACACCCACCGATGCTCTCCGCCATGTTCGGCCAGGCCCCCTACCCCAAATCAAGCTCTTTTACATCCGGGGGGGGCCGGCGGAAATGGCGGAGAACAACGGGGGCGTCGCCACTCCTCGGTCTTCTAGCCGTCTTCTGCCGGGGGGGGGAAACACCCACCCATGCTCTCCGCCATGCTCGACTGTGCCCCCACCCCAAAATGAAGCTCTTTTACATCCGGGGGGGGCCGGCCGAAAACAGCGGAGAACAACGGGGGTGTCGCCCCACCTCGGGCTCCTCCGCTTCTGCCTGGCTCCTACTAGGGGCCAGGGCTTCTTTTGCCGTCTTCCGCCGGAGGGCGCCACTCTCCGGGCTTCTCGACGTTGTCTTCCGCCGCGGGGGCCAGGCCTTCTTCTTTGCCGCCCCCTTCGATTTTTTCGGCCTGGACGGGGGTCGCACATCCCATCCAGGACTTGGACGTGGCGGGCTTCTCGTCGCCGTCTTCTGCCGCTGCCCCCTTCACCACGAAGCTCCGTGCTTGTTTGATGAGGGCAGCGGGCTTCCGTCGTCTTCTCCGGGGCGAGGGTCGTACATCCCACCCCGGATTTCGTCGCCGTCTTCTGCCGCTGCCCCCTTCACCACGAAGCTCCGTGCTTGTTTGATGAGGGCAGCGGGCTTCCGTCGCAGTCTTCCGCCGCGGGGTGACACTCGCGGGCTTCTTCTTCCATTCGATGTTGACACGGCGAGGTCCGGCGCTGAAATGCCTTCTGAGCGGCGGGCAAGGACTTATATTGGCATTGGGCGTGGGCGTGGTTATGCCAACATGTGACCTTAACCCATGTGACAGTGATGTCACGTCACATCACTGTCACATGGGTTAAGGTCACATGTTGGCATAACCACGCCCACGCCCAATGCCAATATAAGTCCTTGCCCGCCGCTCAGAAGGCATTTCAGCGCCGGACCTCGCCGTGTCAACATCGAATGGAAGAAGAAGCCCGCGAGTGTCACCCCGCGGCGGAAGACTGCGACGGAAGCCCGCTGCCCTCATCAAACAAGCACGGAGCTTCGTGGTGAAGGGGGCAGCGGCAGAAGACGGCGACGAAATCCGGGGTGGGATGTACGACCCTCGCCCCGGAGAAGACGACGGAAGCCCGCTGCCCTCATCAAACAAGCACGGAGCTTCGTGGTGAAGGGGGCAGCGGCAGAAGACGGCGACGAGAAGCCCGCCACGTCCAAGTCCTGGATGGGATGTACGACCCCCGTCCAGGCCGAAAAAATCGAGGGGGGCGGCAAAGAAGAAGGCCTGGCCCCCGCGGCGGAAGACAACGTCGAGAAGCCCGGAGAGTGGCGCCCTCCGGCGGAAGACGGCAAAAGAAGCCCTGGCCCCTAGTAGGAGCCAGGCAGAACCCGGCGACGAAATCCGGGGTGGGATGTACGACCCTCGCCCCGGAGAAGACGACGGAAGCCCGCTGCCCTCATCAAACAAGCACGGAGCTTCGTGGTGAAGGGGGCAGCGGCAGAAGACAGCGACGAGAAGCCCGCCACGTCCAAGTCCTGGATGGGATGTACGACCCCCGTCCAGGCAGAAGAATTTGAAGGGGGCGGCGGAAGACCCTCAAAAGTGAAAACGTTCACCAGGTGAATGGGTAGGGGTACGATGTACCCCATACTCATTCACATAGGGTGGGGGCCCGAAATCTGGGGGCCACCTTATTAAACGGGGCTCCCAGATTCTGATTGGCTCCCGCCCGCATACCCCGACAACCAATGGCTAGGGTTGTCGGGAAGAGGCTCTTGTCCCGATCGACATGGGGACAAGAGTGCTTTGGGGTGGGGGGGCAGCGCCCCCCTCCCCCAAAGCACACACTCCCCCATGTCGAGGGCATGTGGTCTGGTACGGCTCAGGAGGGGGGGGGGCGCTCGCTCGTCCCCACCCCCATTCCTGTCCGGCCAGACTGCATGCCTGGGATGAGGGCTTGGTACGGATCTGGGGGGGAACCCCACGCCGATTTTGGCGTGGGTTAACCCCTCACGTTCCGGACCAAGCCGGAGAGCCTATTGTACCCCTGGGGGGGAAGCCGCGCCGGTTTCACATTTGAAATTTGGCGCGGAGTTCCCCTTCAGTGTCAGCGCAGCCCGAGAACAGCTCGGAGCTTGCCGTGCGCCGCTCCAGGCAGTGCAAACACTGCTACGCCGCCTGGTATTTACCAAGGATTTCCCGGCGTACTGAAGCGGCGCGCGGTGAGCTCCGATTTTTCCCTCTGCGCATGCCCAGTATGCAAGTGAACCTTCCGAGGTTCTAGCGTACTTTGCAAGGGCACGGGGATCGGGTCCCAAAAGTCACTTTCCCTTTCAAATCGGCCCGCCACACAAGTTGAAACACATGTCACTACACTTCCCCTGCATCACCCCCCTCCCTCCCCTCATAAACTCCCGCCCGAATCCCCGATGTTTACATTACTAAATGCCGCACGCCAGCTCTGTACTGGCGTGCTGTGCGCCCTCTTCTGGGCGCATTAGGCACTTTAGTAAATGAGGAAACACGCTGCACTGGCAGCGTGTTTCTTTGGTAAATGTCAAAAACAGGTTTACTCCTGCTTGTGCACCATGAGTCTTGGCGCACAGGCTTGGTAAATCAGCCCCCATGTCAGCTCCGATGTGCGCATGCTCACAACTCGGGAGCGGCGCAATCAGTGAAATTGGAAATGGACTAGGGCAACGTTGTGAACTACGCAAACAGTATAAATAGACACACACAAACGCACTTCCTTTGCAAAAGTACATCCCTTTGTCCCTTCCCATTTAACCAAGTGCTTTTGTTCTTGTTGTTCGTTGCGGTGTGTTTTGTAGTTGTCAGATTAGTGTTCTGTGTGATCAGGTGTTTGTTAGTAGATTTTTGAAAGTGGTTTTTGATAAGTGTTTGAGAGACTGTTTGTTTGATTGATATATTTCTTTTTGTTTCTTTTCCTGCTGTATTTTTGTTTTGTTTTTTGGGGACTGTTTCTTGGTGAGTAGTTTTCTCTCTGTGTGTGTGTGTTTTTTTGTGATTGGTTGTGCTTGTTTGTGTGCGTGAATTTTGTTGACTGGGACTGTTTTTTTTTGGAAGGATGACTGAGAGAAAACGAAAGCTGAATTTTACAGTTGTGGAAAAACAGATTTTTGCCCGGGCCATTAGCGAGTATGGGCGTTTCCTCCACGGCCCAGACAGTGCCAACACCACCCCGGCCAGGAGGAGGGAGATTTTGGATAGGATCACTGACCAGGTGAATTCTGCGGGGCAGGGGGAGACACGGACCAGGTCTGGGATTGACAAAAAAATCAATGACCTCCGGCGTCTGGTCAAAAAGAAGTTGGCCAGAATGCATGCCCATGCCAGGGGCACAGGAGGGGGCCCACCATGCCGTATTAGCCTGACAGCGGAGGAGCGTGTGGTGGCCCTGACCTTTCATCGGCATGAAGTTGAGGGCCTGCCCGGCTTTGACTCAAGTCCCGAGCCCGTGGTGCCAGGTAAGTTGTTTTCTTTTTTAATATCAGGTGTGTAGCATGTGTGGGGGAGGGGGTGAAAGGGAATATGTGGCAAGTGTGTGGATCCTCCAACCTGTGAATGTTTTGTGTCATCCACAGATGTGCAGGAGGGTGCAGGGCCATCTGGCCTGACCGCACCAACCCCAGGACAGCAGCCTAATGAGGCCCCCCCAACAAGGCCGGAGTCCGCGGAGGAGGTTCAACAGGAGCAGGACAATCATGAGGAGGAGGAGAATCATGAGGAGGAGGAGTCCATGTCAGGCACTGGACGTTTGGGTTTTGAAGACTCCTCCCCTCTGGCTGGCAGCAGGCAGGCCTCCCCTTCTCCCCGGCCACAAGCATCAGCTGGAGGCAGGATGTCATCCCAGACCACCAGGGGGTTGGCCGATCTCCTGCCTGCCACCCTGAGAAGGGACCAGTTCCTCCAGACCCGCCATCTGGGACAGGTCAGCCAGACATTGGTGCGGATGGAGGAGAGCCTGTCCTCCATCAAGGTTACGCTGGGGAACCTGGACTCCCACTCCCGGGCTTTCACAACCTGCCTAAACGAACTGCAGACGACATCAGCAGGCGTTGGGCAGGATGTGAGGGCCCTTACCCTGGCTATCCAGGCCAACACGGCAACACTTGGTGCTGCCCTGGACAGAATTGCCGTGGCCTTGGAGGGCAGGCCACCAGGTGGGCAGAGATCAGGGGCTGATCCTCCTTCCCCGGTTTTACCTCTTCCCCATGAGTCTCCCCTGAGAAGTATAGCTATGCGCGACGATGCCCCTGGCATGTTGGCATACAGATTGTTGAGCAACACGTGTGACTGCTGAGCTCCTCACTAACAGTGTTGCTTTATCTAACAAGTAGACTTTTTTTCTTTTTTTAGACCAGCTGCCCCAACGTTGTTTTGTGGATCCCCGTAAGTCCCTCATTAGCATATTTGACTAGCAAATCAATGGTGTGTCTAGCGCACTTTTGCGCGGAAGGATGCGCCAGTCTAACG
The DNA here is from genome assembly GCA_029574335.1 of Rana kukunoris. Lineage (NCBI taxonomy): Eukaryota > Metazoa > Chordata > Amphibia > Anura > Ranidae > Rana > Rana kukunoris. The sequence goes on along the minus strand of CM056057.1, from coordinate 73,520,951 downwards.
AAATTACGCGGGACAAAAAAAAGTCGATTTTTTGCGTATCTCGTTCTGGGGATGCCGCGCAACGAAACGCACGCGCACATTTCGACTTACGCACGCTCTGTGAATCTGGGCCAAAATGTTTAGATGTTTTATCTCTATGGCAGAGGACCATTGAAATATCCCTCATGTCCATCTTTCGGTCTTAGCCCAGTCCTTCATTGACAATGGTTACTGTACAGTTTTTGTCTAGCTAACTGAATACAATTGTGTATAAAACTGAAAAAAAAAAAGAAAAGATTTTAGGGTAAGAGTCGCCTCCAAGGTTTGACATCACACATTGTATTCATACTGCCAAGGAAAAATTACTTTACAGTATTGTAACCATTATCATTCACACACAAAGTAACTTCCATACATGAGACTAAAAAGAAAACGTATACAGCATAATATACGGAAATATAAGCACACAAACAAAAAAACAAGGACAATTAAATTTAGCCTACAATGCTGTAAATAAAGCTTGAGTTTCACAACTACTGTAAGGCCCCTTTCACACGGGGCGGATCAGCAATGATCCGCCCCGTGAACCTCCACTTGCTCAGCGGGGATCGCTCCATTGATCTCCGCTAAGCCGGCGGATGACAGGGAGGTCCTCGCACACTGTGCAGGGACTGCCCTGTCAGCTCTCTGCTCTCCCCTATGGGGGGATCGGATGAACACGGACCGTCTGTCCGTGTTCACCCGATCCGATCCGCCAGACGGATGGAAAAGTAGGTTTTTCCTCCGTCACACTTTGGCGGATCAGAGTGGGTCGGATGTCAGCGGGCATGTTACCGCTGACATCTGCGGCTCCATAGAGGAGCACAGAGTGCCCATTCAGGTCCGCCTGAAAAACTGGCAGGCGGACCTGAACAGGCCACCCATGTGAAAGAGCCCTAACATCTCTTCACTGGTCGCTGTCCTCACCCTCCCTCTCCTGGGTACTGCCCTCACCCTCCTGCCCATCCACACACTGCTGTCTGTCTGGCCACAGATTCCCATCAACATTGCAGCGTATATCCTCCCTTGCGATGCAACGAGGGAAGAAACGAGGGAGATGTCGCAACCATCGCCTACACTGATCTCCTGTAATATTCTCACAGGCAGCGTCTATTGCATGGAGCAGGGACCTCTGATCTTGAGCCTGATGCTCATACACTCTACACCTCCAAGCGCAGAAAAACTCCTCAATAGGATTGAGGAAAGGAGAGTAAGGTGGTAGGAACACAATGTCCATCCTTGGATGAGCAGTGAACCAGGCCCTGATAAGCGAGCCACAGTGGAAATTCACATTGTCCCATACAATTATATATTGTGGTAGGTGAGGCCCTATGAGATCTCTCTCATTTTCAGGGATCAAATCCAAATGAAGGCGGTCCAAGAAGATGAGGAGCTTCTTTGTATTTTATGGGCATGTGAGTGGCCACACCATTCTCAGAAATAGCAGCACACATAGTTATATTGCCCCCTCGCTGGCCTGGGACATCCACCGTGGCCCAGTGGCCAATAAAATTACGACCACGTCTTCGGCCCTTGGCCAGGTTAAAGCCAGCCTCATCCCCATACACGAGTATGTGAGAGGTCTCGTTTCCTTCCAATGCCATTATTCTCTACAATAGAGTAAATAAAGAAAACATCAAATCAGTCATACAGAAGAGTCATACACTACAGTTACAGACAGCTACATAGGAATGTTCTATGTTCTGCACAAGTTCAATATACTTCTGGCCAGTATTCCAGTGGATCCAAACCTGGGGTACATGTACCCTATGCAGAGTAGTGTTGAGCAGAATATGCCATATTCGATTTCACGATATACTGTATCTCGAATATATAGTTGAATATTCGAGATATATTCGCTAAATGCGAATATTCGCGATATTTTTTGGAAATGAAATGATTGCGAAATTTCGCTATTGCGAATGCGAAATTTCGAGAAATGCGGAAGGAGCACTCTGATTGGATCAGAATATTTGTGATATTTTATAATACAAAATAATTGCGAAATTTCGAGAAATGCGGAATGAAGCACTCTGATTGGCTCAGAATATTCGTGATATATTACAATACAAAATAATTGAGAATATTCAGCAAATGCGGAAGGAGCACTCTGATTGGCTCAGAATATTCGTGATATTTTATAATACAAAATAATTGCGAAATTTCGAGAAATGCGGAATGGAGCACTCTGATTGGCTCAGAATATTCGTGATATTTCACAATACAAAATAATTGCGAAATTTCGAGAAATGCGGAATGGAGCACTCTGATTGGCTCAGAATATTTGTGATATTTCACAATACAAAATAATTGCGAAATTTCGAGAAATGCGGAATGGAGCACTCTGATTGGCTCAGAATATTCGTGATATTTCACAATACAAAATAATTGCGAAATTTCGAGAAATGCGGAATGGAGCACTCTGATTGGCTCAGAATATTCGTGATATATTACAATACAAAATAATTGCGAATATTCGGCAATATAAAACGATCGCTTCAGCTACTCGGACCAAGGTCTTTAATCATAACAGCAATGCTTTTAGACGTCGAAGGAGATCACTAGGATGTGATCTGTTTTAAAAATGAAACTGAAATAATCGCTCTGAGGCGGAAGATAGGGCGGAGAAAATAATCGCGCGATATCGCTATTGCCGAATAATCGCATTGCGATTTTTCGGCAATATAAAATGATCGCTGCAGCTACTCAGCCCAAGGTCTCTAATCATACGAGCAATGCTTTTAGACGTCGATGGGGATCTCTAGGATGTGATCTGTTCTAAAAAAAAAATTGAAAAAATACGAATATTCGAAATAGCGAATATTCACCGCGAAATTCGGGAAAATATAGTGAATACTCGAATATGCCATATTCGAGCCGAATATTCGCAATACGAATATTCGTGAGCAACACTAATGCAGAGTAGTGATGAGCGGAATACGCTATATTCGATTTTGCGATATTTCACGAATATATAGAAGAATATTCGCAAAATATTCGTTAATATCGAATATTCGTGATATTTTATAAAGAAAAAAATTTTGCGAAATTTCGCTAATGCAATGCGAAATTTCGCGAATGCGAAATTGATTGCGAAATTCTCGTCAACACGCGAAAACTGAGATCATTTCCTGGATTACTAAACTAATATGCACTAAACACTAACTCTACTTACACAAACTTATATGACTAAACTAAAGCTAATTTTTTTTTTTTATTTCCAAAACACAGAAGGGCAGAGAAAGTATTCGCAAATATTCGTAATACGAATATTCGCATTGCGAATAATTCGGCAACATAAAAGGATCGCCTCAGCTACTCGGCCCAGGGTCTCTAATCATACCAGCAATGCTTTTAGACGTCGATGGAGATCACTAGGATGTGATCTGTTTTAAAAATAAATTTGAAAAAATATGAATATTCGCAATAGCGAATATTCACCGCGATATTCGATTTATTCGCGAATACTCGAATATGCAATATTCGTAACGAATATTCGCAATGCGAATATTCGTGAGCAACACTAATGCAGAGGTACTACAGGGGGTATTTGACAGAAAGGGGAGGGGAAAAAATATCAACGACTAGACTTACTGAAATGTTACAGTAACATTATTAGATAGATGTACATGGGAGGCACTACTGTAATTGCAGCTCTTTGACCCTTTTACTTACTGTATTGTATGTTATATTCTTCAAAATAAGAATTTTAATGATAATTGCATCATACAGTAAGCTGCAGTTTTTACTGTAATACTGGAATACTACTGTAAACTGTATCATCAATATTGTAGAAAATAAACTATTCCATACTATTCCATAGTTTATTTTCTACAATATTTTTCTTGTCATGGTTAGTATCATACGTAACATCCCACTGAAGTAAGATACTGTAATACTGTAGGCCTATCACACTAAGGTGACCAGATTTTTAAAATGAAATCCGGGGACATATTTTTTTCTTTACTAGTAATGGCGGCAATCAGCGACTCTCTGCCCCTCGCAGCCCGCCTCACAGTCTCTCAAGTCTTACTCTTCGGGCCCCGGCTACTACTGGGTGGGGAACGGAGGAAGATCACTCCGCCAGGGAAGGCAAGGAGATAGGCAGGCGGCTGGCCAGGATTTGAGCCAAGGCAGAAGAACATGCGAGCGGAGCTGAAGAAATATTCCCTCCGCTCCGACCAGCACATTATCATCACAAAGGGGCACAGATAATAGGAAAGATATAACCCCCCTATGCTAGTAGGCATGGCGGAGCGGGGGGTGTAATTCTAATTTTTTCATTTTAATTTTGCACTGACTGTCTTTGAAATTGCCCCTGCCCCCTATTACGTAAATCCAATCTGGGGACAAAACCAGGGACAGACTTGGTCCGGGGACAGTGTCCTCAATCATGGGACTGTCCCCTGAAACTGGGGATGTCTTGTCACCCTATATCACACACACACACACACACACACACTAAATGAATACGTAAATGAGTAAATAAACATATTTGTTGCTCTATGCGTCCTGTCCTATACATTATATAATTCCATCATTGATTGTGAGGCCATGGTTGATGACATGGTCTATAATTGTGGCCCGAATTTCATCAGGGACAGCATGGTGTCTTCGTGCTCCTTGGCCTCTTCCCCCTATTCCACCACCACGCACCCTTACTCCTCCTCCTCTTCTTCCTCTTCCTCCAACAGGCAGTTGCCCTTGTTCATTTACTTGGCCAGGTGCCTCCATGTTCAGAAATGATGGTATTATGTTCCTTTTTGACAATTGAACAGACTATTGTGCATATGATGACTTAAACAATGAAATGACGGTAACACGTTTTGGAGAGAACGACCATTAGGCCTCGTACACACGATCGGACATATCCGATGAAAACGGTCCGCGGACCATTTCCATCGGATATGTCCGATCGGGAGTTTGATCCGATGGCGTGTACACACCATCGGATCAAATTCCCCGCCGCCGGACGGCGCGGTGACGCGGCGGTGACGTTGACGCCGCCACGTCACCGCCACGTCACCGCACCAGGAAGTTAAACACTTCCACGCATGCGCCGAATCCATTCGGCGGCGGCGGTGGGGGACGACATGTCTGCTGGTAAGTGTACTAACCAGCAGACATGTCGGGCGGACAGATTCCCACCGGATAGATTTCAAAGCATGCTTTGAAATCTGTCGGGTGGAGAAATCTGTCCGCTAGCCCATACACACGAGCGGAGATGTCTGCTGAAACGGTCCATCGGACCGTTTTCAGCGGACATATCCCCTCGTGTGTACGAGGCCTTAGACTGAGAATTGACAAATCAGTTTAGATCAACAAGATCTATTCAATTGAAAATTGTGCTAAATGTAGGCTACTTGTACTAAATCATTTGAAAAATGTACTAAGACATTCAGACATGTACTGAGACATTTGCAATTTGATGAAATGAATGAGAAATGCAATTCAGTTGTGAACAATTGTCAAGTGGTTTGGAGATTTGTCCATGTTGTTTTGAGAATGTCATTTCTGTTTCAAGAAATGAGCCAAAGCAATGGAGAAAAACTGTAAAGCGGAGTTCCACCTAAAAATTGAACTTCCGCATTACGTGATGGTGACCCCCTGACATGTCACATTTGGCATGTCATTTTTTTTTGGGGGGGAGTGGATACCCTGTTTTTAGAGGCACTCAGGGATGGGGCTCCTTGTCTGAATGGAGAAAGGAAGCTGTGACTCGGCTCGGGTGCCCCCATAGCAAGCTGCTTGCTGTGAGGGCACCCAACAGAAGGGAGGGGCTAGGAGAGCCGAAGAGGGACCTGAGACGAGGAGGATCTGGGCTGCTCTGTTCAAAACCATAGAGCAGGTAACTATAATATGTTTGTTATTATTAGGATAAAAAAAGAGACTTTAGGTCACTTTAAGGTTTGTGTAATGTACTACATGGTTCTTAAGGCTCAATTCACAAAGCTGACACACCAGGATAAAATCCTTATTTTCAAAAATGACAGTTATTTTAGTCAAAGGCCAATGAGCTTTGGAAATTGCAGTCACATGGAAAAAGGTTCTTATTCCAGTGATAAAACTTTGTGAACTGAGCGTGTAGCTGTCCGGACTATACAATGTACTACATAGTTTATGTTAATGGATCACTGGTGGGGGAAAAAATACCCAGTGTCCATAATTCTTGGAACTAAATAATGCCCCACCTAAGTGGGGTGTGGGAAATTGCCCCCAAATAGGTCTTGGTAAGCTATAGGTGTGCTACTTAGTCTGGGTTTATGCTATGGCTTTACGGTAACATGTGATGTGTGTTGGTGTGCTGCAATGCCCACTGGCATCCCAACACACTAAAGCTGGCCATTTATAGAGCAAAATATGTCCAGTTTAGTAGGGAGTGGATGAATTTTGATCCATGTGCGGCTCTCACTTTTTTTAGTGTTATTGTTAGATCTTCTGCTGAATGGACAAGTTGGAAAACGTTTATTGACCAGCAGCTACAGCCACTTATTAGTGTATTGCGATTTAGAATAAATTGTCCCTGGGGATAGGATTGCTGCATCCATATCATTTTTGTGGATGAAGGAATCTGTTCATTTTTTCATTCAGCCTGCTGGCAGCACATTCACAATCAATCTCTTGCCTTCAGTTGAGTAGTTATATGTGAACAGAGCCTTTAGTTGACCTTGGACACAGACACAGTGCATCCTGAGTCGGACTTTCTGCAGAGTATTGACTGCACACAAGCTATATACAGCTGATCAGCCAGCTTGTACACAGTCATAGTACAGAGCGCTTTTGTGTCCGGAAGCGCCATTTGGGGCAAGTTCAAACCAGAACGCGGTGTGGGAAACCCTTGTTTTGTGCATGTTTCCCACACCGCATTCAAAAGGCACTGCAGTTCTGATCAGCAGTGGGTCTCAATTTAAAGTTCATGACACCCCAAATGCAGGTCACAAACGCACCATGCAATGCAGTTGCAGTGAGTTTGCAAATGTAGTGCATGCACTACTTTTGCTGAGATGTGGCATGATTTTGCACTGCACAGAACTGCATGTGAATTGCGTGTGAACCTTCCTCTAACCATCTCTGAACGCAGAAAACTATCCACCCCACAGTACCCATGTGAATATAGTGTGAGCTGTAGAAGATGGTTGTAGACTGATTCAGAGCCAGAAGCACTCACATCGATTATCAGCAATCAGTGAGGACTCCTGTAATGTGATTGTATTTTGCATTTTGTTCTTAAGCCCTCCTCATATAGACCAGGTTCTGTCCCTTCCCTGCCATAAACTTAGGTTTGTAACTTCTACCCTGCTCTTGCCACCTTTTAAACACAGCCTGTTGCTGCGAGGCTCGCCTGTGTTTTCCTTGTCATAAAGACAGAGCCCCATACAGTAGCAGGCAAGCGTCAATGAGCATGGTAGAGAGATGTAACTTGAAGCAGCCTGAAGGGAAAATGAAGAAGGGAGGAAAGAGAGGATAGGAAGAAACAGCAGCATGACACAGCCTGCCAGTGTTCCGAGCTTGGCTCATAACAGAACTGCACTTTGCACACTGCATAAGCGGCCGGATTGAAACTGTGTGCCTTTTTTTTTTACAAACTGTCAATATGAGGGACGATTGGCAACTCTGCTCTGGAAGGGATTCAGACACCCCAGACCCCCCCCCCCCTTATCTGTGCTTCATATTTACACATGGTTAAAAATAGTGATAGGCAATTGTTGTAACAAATAAACCAAATACCATAGTAACATTGCTTTTTAAATAAGGGGTAAAGAACGGCAAAGCACAGGCACATAGAAATAATTTGGGGTTGAAAGACTGCAGAGACACGTCCACACAAAAATAACTGGGGTTAAGAGTATGCAGAAGCTAAGCAACACATAGGACAGGGGAAGAGGTAAAGTGATATTAAACCAAAAACAAAAATGTTATATATTACAACTTACTAATCTTTAATTGTAGTAACTGCATTAGTTTTTTTTTTTTTTTTTTTTTTTTAGGCTCTGTTTGCTTTATTTTCAGCTGGTGACAATGCTAATAACACACTTCCTGTCTTCAGGTGTCTCCACTCTGAATGGAGGATCATCGGAGAAACCATTGGTTAGCAGCATTATCAGTCTGGGGAGAGGCTAGTGTTAGGTGCAATAGCAGATGGAGATGGACTTAAAGATGGACTAAAAGTTAAACTATGGGCAAAACTTTTTTTTAGGATAGAGTAAGGCAAGGCTATAACCCCTGTCAATTTTTTTTGCCAACTGTGTCCCATTGCAGAGATTCCCCTTCAGTTACTGTCTTATAGCAAAACAGGAAGTGAGAGGAAATCCTTGCAAATTAAGAGAAGTGCTTAGAGACCCCCAGGTCACCAGAATTAGTTTCCCCATTGGAAGTTTTCCCCTCTATTATTTTTCTGGGGACAACCCACAATTTGGGATTATCTTTTGCTTTCAACAATGATGGTACACAGAACAAATAGAGAGGGTGATTATCCTTAACGGGGAAACAGCCAACAAAAAAAAAAAAAAACATTCAATAAAAGCATTCTAATCCCTTTCCACTTTATCCAAAACTGAATTTTTTTTTGTCTTTAGTTATACTTTAACTATCAAATCAAAGCCATACTCCAGCTAACACTTTTAAAAATGTACAAAGCGACCCAGTAAACATGTATTTGATATGACTTTCAAGGTGTACAGTTGCCAAAAAGCATAAAGCTGTTAAAATGATAAAAAAAATCACCAGGTAACAATCTTCTAATATAAGCTACGTCAGTGTGACCATTTGAACTGCACAGAGAACCCCCCACCAGCCACCACTGAGTGAATTGGCCGCTCACCTTGGGATATGACCAAAACATCTTTTAAACAGATCTAGGAAGGGTCTTCAGATCTCTATGGTGTGATACAGTCTGCTAAAAGAATCAACCACCTGGGTTTATCTGAGTCATAGCACAATACTACTGAAAATAAGTCTCTTTATTTGGGTAAAAAGTGTGCAATCACAATATAAAAACTTGCAGACCGCATAGAGTAGAAATAAGACACTTCAACAAGCCGCCTCCTCAACAACTTCTGGGTCCCGGAGACCCCGGATATGACGTCACTTAGGGACACCCAACGTGTTGCATCGTTCATCATGTGACTTCCTCAGTGTCATGGATATGCAGTAATGTTTGTCTGTCAGCTTAGCTCTCCATATATAGAAAATGGTGCAGCGCTTATATGGGAACTGAATCACTCATAACATTAAATGTAATTGAACAATAATAAAGTCCATATAAAAATTCTTCTTCAACACCCAAAAGGAAGATAAAAACTCACACGCCTTATCCATTAGTCCACGCGGTCTGCCACAACGCAACCATTTAAATCAATAGCAGCTCTTCAACAGCAAAGGGTGTAGAGAAAAGGCAGCAGCTCCTTTAGTACAAGTCAGCAATCCTGGATGCCTTCCAAGATAGGATCCTCAGCAGCATGAGCATAATCACAAATCAGGTCTACAAAGATCCCCTTCATCCCCCTGGGAGAACCATTGTAAGTGGGATCGATTCCATAATGTCAAGGGTTGGGCGATATGTGGACCACTTTTTGCAGCCTTTGGTCACCCAAACCCCCTCTTTTCTAAGAGATTCTACTCAGGTTTTGAATACTCTTAAATTAATAGAGTGGAAAGAAAATTATATATTGGCCACGTTCCGTCCCTATATACCATAATTTCACACCAACAAGGCCGTGAAGCTGTTGATTACTACTTACGTCATGGTACACTTAAGAGGTCTCAGAGAAGTTTTGTGTTGAAGCTCCTTGACTAATTATTTTTGGTTTAATGGTATATATTATTTTCAGAATAGGGGAGTGGCAATGGGAGCCAAATTTGCTCCATCCATGGCCAATCGATTTATGGCCAAATGGGAGGAGGATGTCGTCTATCAGAGACCCAGACCCAATTTGGTCTTGTGGAAAAGGTATATTGACGACATCCTCCTCCTATGGGAAGGTGATTTCGAGTCATTGGTGTTTTATATGACTGAACTAAACTGCAATGACAGGGGCATAATTCTGAAATATGAGACCAGTAAATCTGAAATTCACTTTTTAGATTTAAAAATTAAAATCATGGATGGATTTAAAGAGACTGACCGCAACTCATATATTAACACTAGCAGCTGTCATCATGCCGTTTGGTTGCGATCAGTGCCCAAAAGTCAGTTTCTGAGATTTAAGAGGAACTGTACTGATAGAAAAGACTTAATCTGAGAGGCCTCAGTACTTAAAATTAAAGGATCACTAAAGGAATTTTTTTTTAGCTAAATAGCTTCCTTTACCTTACTGCAGTACTGGTTTCATGTCCTTATCGTTCGTTTTTGCTTTGAAGTTGCTGTAATCCTGCTCTGTTCTTCACACTTCCTGCTTGTCTATTTCCTTATAACCCCAGTGCTGGGAGCTTTCTCACGATGGTTTAAGCTGTCATTACTGTGTGTCTAAAACTTCCCAGAACCAATCAGATTCTAAATCCAGATTCAATCCAGATTTTAAAAACAAAACACTGCCCTGGATTTGTTTGTTTTTGTTCTGTGTGTCTATTTCTACTTTGCAGAAACATGAAGCCAGTTCAAAAGTGAAACTAACCTGCAGGCACATTATATGATTGATTTTTATCTATTTTTAATCATTTTGAAAAGGAATCAGTTAACTTTTATGTCTCTATACCCTGTAAACAGTCATTTCATCAAAAAAAAAATAAAAAATGTTTCCTTTAGTGACCCTTTAAGTTCTTGGAGAAAGGTTATTGCTCATCTGAGCTAGACAAAGCCATTAGAGATGCTGATGAGAGGAGCAGGGAGGATCTTTTGGTCCCCAAGTTGAGGGAAGTTAATGATTCCTTTAAGTTCTCTTTTTTTAACTACATATTCCCACCAGCACTATTCAGTCAAGCAGATTATGAAGAGACATTGGGGGATATGCCAAAATTACAGGGTGTTAGGATCATATTTGCCTGAGAATCACACATGTTATATTTAGGGGTGTTCCTCCACTCCGTTTACAAGTAGCACCAAATATAATTGAGCCCCCCAAGAAATTGTCCTTTTTTTCAGAATATGGGTGTTTTTATCCTTGCAGTAAATGCCCTATCTGTAAAATGAATGCCATTATGAATAGAAGTGATTCCAAAGATATGGTGTTCCTAGGGATTGGCCATTTTAAAAATAACTGGAGAGGTAGCAATACTGTTAGAGAAATATCACATTTAGAGACCAAACTGATATATCAAGTTAAATGCTATGGCATGAATATTAAGTGGGATGCAAATTCCTTCACCAAATGCAATTCAGTTGTGAACAATTGTCAAGTGGTTTGGAGATTTGTCCATGTTGTTTTGAGAATGTCATTTCTGTTTCAAGAAATGAGCCAAAGCAATGGAGAAAAACTGTAAAGCGGAGTTCCACCTAAAAATTGAACTTCCGCATTACGTGATGGTGACCCCCTGACATGTCACATTTGGCATGTCATTTTTTTTTGGGGGGGAGTGGATACCCTGTTTTTAGAGGCACTCAGGGATGGGGCTCCTTGTCTGAATGGAGAAAGGAAGCTGTGACTCGGCTCGGGTGCCCCCATAGCAAGCTGCTTGCTGTGAGGGCACCCAACAGAAGGGAGGGGCTAGGAGAGCCGAAGAGGGACCTGAGACGAGGAGGATCTGGGCTGCTCTGTTCAAAACCATAGAGCAGGTAACTATAATATGTTTGTTATTATTAGGATAAAAAAAGAGACTTTAGGTCACTTTAAGGTTTGTGTAATGTACTACATGGTTCTTAAGGCTCAATTCACAAAGCTGACACACCAGGATAAAATCCTTATTTTCAAAAATGACAGTTATTTTAGTCAAAGGCCAATGAGCTTTGGAAATTGCAGTCACATGGAAAAAGGTTCTTATTCCAGTGATAAAACTTTGTGAACTGAGCGTGTAGCTGTCCGGACTATACAATGTACTACATAGTTTATGTTAATGGATCACTGGTGGGGGAAAAAATACCCAGTGTCCATAATTCTTGGAACTAAATAATGCCCCACCTAAGTGGGGTGTGGGAAATTGCCCCCAAATAGGTCTTGGTAAGCTATAGGTGTGCTACTTAGTCTGGGTTTATGCTATGGCTTTACGGTAACATGTGATGTGTGTTGGTGTGCTGCAATGCCCACTGGCATCCCAACACACTAAAGCTGGCCATTTATAGAGCAAAATATGTCCAGTTTAGTAGGGAGTGGATGAATTTTGATCCATGTGCGGCTCTCACTTTTTTTAGTGTTATTGTTAGATCTTCTGCTGAATGGACAAGTTGGAAAACGTTTATTGACCAGCAGCTACAGCCACTTATTAGTGTATTGCGATTTAGAATAAATTGTCCCTGGGGATAGGATTGCTGCATCCATATCATTTTTGTGGATGAAGGAATCTGTTCATTTTTTCATTCAGCCTGCTGGCAGCACATTCACAATCAATCTCTTGCCTTCAGTTGAGTAGTTATATGTGAACAGAGCCTTTAGTTGACCTTGGACACAGACACAGTGCATCCTGAGTCGGACTTTCTGCAGAGTATTGACTGCACACAAGCTATATACAGCTGATCAGCCAGCTTGTACACAGTCATAGTACAGAGCGCTTTTGTGTCCGGAAGCGCCATTTGGGGCAAGTTCAAACCAGAACGCGGTGTGGGAAACCCTTGTTTTGTGCATGTTTCCCACACCGCATTCAAAAGGCACTGCAGTTCTGATCAGCAGTGGGTCTCAATTTAAAGTTCATGACACCCCAAATGCAGGTCACAAACGCACCATGCAATGCAGTTGCAGTGAGTTTGCAAATGTAGTGCATGCACTACTTTTGCTGAGATGTGGCATGATTTTGCACTGCACAGAACTGCATGTGAATTGCGTGTGAACCTTCCTCTAACCATCTCTGAACGCAGAAAACTATCCACCCCACAGTACCCATGTGAATATAGTGTGAGCTGTAGAAGATGGTTGTAGACTGATTCAGAGCCAGAAGCACTCACATCGATTATCAGCAATCAGTGAGGACTCCTGTAATGTGATTGTATTTTGCATTTTGTTCTTAAGCCCTCCTCATATAGACCAGGTTCTGTCCCTTCCCTGCCATAAACTTAGGTTTGTAACTTCTACCCTGCTCTTGCCACCTTTTAAACACAGCCTGTTGCTGCGAGGCTCGCCTGTGTTTTCCTTGTCATAAAGACAGAGCCCCATACAGTAGCAGGCAAGCGTCAATGAGCATGGTAGAGAGATGTAACTTGAAGCAGCCTGAAGGGAAAATGAAGAAGGGAGGAAAGAGAGGATAGGAAGAAACAGCAGCATGACACAGCCTGCCAGTGTTCCGAGCTTGGCTCATAACAGAACTGCACTTTGCACACTGCATAAGCGGCCGGATTGAAACTGTGTGCCTTTTTTTTTTACAAACTGTCAATATGAGGGACGATTGGCAACTCTGCTCTGGAAGGGATTCAGACACCCCAGACCCCCCCCCCCTTATCTGTGCTTCATATTTACACATGGTTAAAAATAGTGATAGGCAATTGTTGTAACAAATAAACCAAATACCATAGTAACATTGCTTTTTAAATAAGGGGTAAAGAACGGCAAAGCACAGGCACATAGAAATAATTTGGGGTTGAAAGACTGCAGAGACACGTCCACACAAAAATAACTGGGGTTAAGAGTATGCAGAAGCTAAGCAACACATAGGACAGGGGAAGAGGTAAAGTGATATTAAACCAAAAACAAAAATGTTATATATTACAACTTACTAATCTTTAATTGTAGTAACTGCATTAGTTTTTTTTTTTTTTTTTTTTTTTTAGGCTCTGTTTGCTTTATTTTCAGCTGGTGACAATGCTAATAACACACTTCCTGTCTTCAGGTGTCTCCACTCTGAATGGAGGATCATCGGAGAAACCATTGGTTAGCAGCATTATCAGTCTGGGGAGAGGCTAGTGTTAGGTGCAATAGCAGATGGAGATGGACTTAAAGATGGACTAAAAGTTAAACTATGGGCAAAACTTTTTTTTAGGATAGAGTAAGGCAAGGCTATAACCCCTGTCAATTTTTTTTGCCAACTGTGTCCCATTGCAGAGATTCCCCTTCAGTTACTGTCTTATAGCAAAACAGGAAGTGAGAGGAAATCCTTGCAAATTAAGAGAAGTGCTTAGAGACCCCCAGGTCACCAGAATTAGTTTCCCCATTGGAAGTTTTCCCCTCTATTATTTTTCTGGGGACAACCCACAATTTGGGATTATCTTTTGCTTTCAACAATGATGGTACACAGAACAAATAGAGAGGGTGATTATCCTTAACGGGGAAACAGCCAACAAAAAAAAAAAAAAACATTCAATAAAAGCATTCTAATCCCTTTCCACTTTATCCAAAACTGAATTTTTTTTTGTCTTTAGTTATACTTTAACTATCAAATCAAAGCCATACTCCAGCTAACACTTTTAAAAATGTACAAAGCGACCCAGTAAACATGTATTTGATATGACTTTCAAGGTGTACAGTTGCCAAAAAGCATAAAGCTGTTAAAATGATAAAAAAAATCACCAGGTAACAATCTTCTAATATAAGCTACGTCAGTGTGACCATTTGAACTGCACAGAGAACCCCCCACCAGCCACCACTGAGTGAATTGGCCGCTCACCTTGGGATATGACCAAAACATCTTTTAAACAGATCTAGGAAGGGTCTTCAGATCTCTATGGTGTGATACAGTCTGCTAAAAGAATCAACCACCTGGGTTTATCTGAGTCATAGCACAATACTACTGAAAATAAGTCTCTTTATTTGGGTAAAAAGTGTGCAATCACAATATAAAAACTTGCAGACCGCATAGAGTAGAAATAAGACACTTCAACAAGCCGCCTCCTCAACAACTTCTGGGTCCCGGAGACCCCGGATATGACGTCACTTAGGGACACCCAACGTGTTGCATCGTTCATCATGTGACTTCCTCAGTGTCATGGATATGCAGTAATGTTTGTCTGTCAGCTTAGCTCTCCATATATAGAAAATGGTGCAGCGCTTATATGGGAACTGAATCACTCATAACATTAAATGTAATTGAACAATAATAAAGTCCATATAAAAATTCTTCTTCAACACCCAAAAGGAAGATAAAAACTCACACGCCTTATCCATTAGTCCACGCGGTCTGCCACAACGCAACCATTTAAATCAATAGCAGCTCTTCAACAGCAAAGGGTGTAGAGAAAAGGCAGCAGCTCCTTTAGTACAAGTCAGCAATCCTGGATGCCTTCCAAGATAGGATCCTCAGCAGCATGAGCATAATCACAAATCAGGTCTACAAAGATCCCCTTCATCCCCCTGGGAGAACCATTGTAAGTGGGATCGATTCCATAATGTCAAGGGTTGGGCGATATGTGGACCACTTTTTGCAGCCTTTGGTCACCCAAACCCCCTCTTTTCTAAGAGATTCTACTCAGGTTTTGAATACTCTTAAATTAATAGAGTGGAAAGAAAATTATATATTGGCCACGTTCCGTCCCTATATACCATAATTTCACACCAACAAGGCCGTGAAGCTGTTGATTACTACTTACGTCATGGTACACTTAAGAGGTCTCAGAGAAGTTTTGTGTTGAAGCTCCTTGACTAATTATTTTTGGTTTAATGGTATATATTATTTTCAGAATAGGGGAGTGGCAATGGGAGCCAAATTTGCTCCATCCATGGCCAATCGATTTATGGCCAAATGGGAGGAGGATGTCGTCTATCAGAGACCCAGACCCAATTTGGTCTTGTGGAAAAGGTATATTGACGACATCCTCCTCCTATGGGAAGGTGATTTCGAGTCATTGGTGTTTTATATGACTGAACTAAACTGCAATGACAGGGGCATAATTCTGAAATATGAGACCAGTAAATCTGAAATTCACTTTTTAGATTTAAAAATTAAAATCATGGATGGATTTAAAGAGACTGACCGCAACTCATATATTAACACTAGCAGCTGTCATCATGCCGTTTGGTTGCGATCAGTGCCCAAAAGTCAGTTTCTGAGATTTAAGAGGAACTGTACTGATAGAAAAGACTTAATCTGAGAGGCCTCAGTACTTAAAATTAAAGGATCACTAAAGGAATTTTTTTTTAGCTAAATAGCTTCCTTTACCTTACTGCAGTACTGGTTTCATGTCCTTATCGTTCGTTTTTGCTTTGAAGTTGCTGTAATCCTGCTCTGTTCTTCACACTTCCTGCTTGTCTATTTCCTTATAACCCCAGTGCTGGGAGCTTTCTCACGATGGTTTAAGCTGTCATTACTGTGTGTCTAAAACTTCCCAGAACCAATCAGATTCTAAATCCAGATTCAATCCAGATTTTAAAAACAAAACACTGCCCTGGATTTGTTTGTTTTTGTTCTGTGTGTCTATTTCTACTTTGCAGAAACATGAAGCCAGTTCAAAAGTGAAACTAACCTGCAGGCACATTATATGATTGATTTTTATCTATTTTTAATCATTTTGAAAAGGAATCAGTTAACTTTTATGTCTCTATACCCTGTAAACAGTCATTTCATCAAAAAAAAAAAAAAAAAATGTTTCCTTTAGTGACCCTTTAAGTTCTTGGAGAAAGGTTATTGCTCATCTGAGCTAGACAAAGCCATTAGAGATGCTGATGAGAGGAGCAGGGAGGATCTTTTGGTCCCCAAGTTGAGGGAAGTTAATGATTCCTTTAAGTTCTCTTTTTTTAACTACATATTCCCACCAGCACTATTCAGTCAAGCAGATTATGAAGAGACATTGGGGGATATGCCAAAATTACAGGGTGTTAGGATCATATTTGCCTGAGAATCACACATGTTATATTTAGGGGTGTTCCTCCACTCCGTTTACAAGTAGCACCAAATATAATTGAGCCCCCCAAGAAATTGTCCTTTTTTTCAGAATATGGGTGTTTTTATCCTTGCAGTAAATGCCCTATCTGTAAAATGAATGCCATTATGAATAGAAGTGATTCCAAAGATATGGTGTTCCTAGGGATTGGCCATTTTAAAAATAACTGGAGAGGTAGCAATACTGTTAGAGAAATATCACATTTAGAGACCAAACTGATATATCAAGTTAAATGCTATGGCATGAATATTAAGTGGGATGCAAATTCCTTCACCAACAATAGTTGATTATGAGTTATTAATTACTCTTTTTAAGTCTGTTTTTTCCTCTAATTTTGTATGGTTTAAGAATTTGTAATCTGACCATTTTAGAGTATTTTTATGTGTTGATATGTATTTTTTGATATTTTTATTTATACAGGTTTTGCTGTGTATAATGGTGTTGATTGTAACCTTTGTGTTGTTATTCTACCCATATTTATATCAAACCACAAGATGGTGTAGTTTCCCAGTGTGGTCGCTACTTTTTATTCTTGTCATTTTAATTTTAATGTAACTCTATCCCACCTATTCACTATGTTATTATGGAATAGTTAAGATTAGTGTTTGTGCTCGTATTTTAGTATCAGAATATGATTACTTCTGTTACTGTCATTTGAACAGAACTTGATCATATCTATGACCGTTTCCTGTTGTTGGAGCACACTTTTACTTCTTGCTTCCTGTAATCGGATTGGACCTGCCTATTTCCTGCCGTCCCCTATTTATGATCATCACACTGCACATCGGGCCACGCCCCTGAAGACGTTAGTGATGAAAAAACTAGTAGGGAGGAGCCTGTAACGTGTGTCGCGCCGCTTGTACTGGGACACGGCGGCCATCTTTATGGTAAGAAGCGCTGTAGGTTTCTCCCGTTTCTTATTTGCTTGAAATTTACTTCATAAATGTGAGTGTATCAACTTATTTATCCTTTATTAAACTACTTCTTGGGGTGTCTGCACTATGAAGTGTTTTATTTTCTTTGCTGAATTATCCGCTATCAAGGTCGAGTAAGGGCCTGATTATGCTCATGCTGCTGAAGATCCTATCTTGAAAGGCATCCAGGATTGCTGACTTTTCTCTGCACCCTTTGTTGTTGAAGAGCCACTTTTGATTTATTGTCTTGCAAGTTTTTATCTTCCTTTTCGGTGTTGGTGGCGGTGTCCGAACCTGTAATCTCCACAATCATTTTTATGGACTTTATTTTTGTTCAATTACATTTAATGTTATGAGTGATTCAGTTCCCATATAAGCGTTGCACCATTTTCTATATACTGTATATATCTATTGTGCTTTACCTGCTCTTTGTGTCAGCTGTTTTTTAATCATTTAATTGATCTCATTGCTTCTTTGATCCCAGTGCAAGTTGTGTTTTTTTATCTCTCCATATGTTCAGCTTAAGAGGCCATCCACTCTCACCTGGCTGCTTAGGTAATCTCTCCTCAAATGGCTCCACCCTAGGCCCTAAATGAAAGAAAAAAGAATGGAGGGCGCACCAACCTGGTGTGATACCGTATGACAAGGTTTTTAATAATAAAATCAATGGTTATACTCACAGAGTTGAGTTTAAAATCAAGCCTTGAAAGACAGCACAGCAAACGTACAACAACATCAGCAGGGCACGATAGTTGCTTAGGTCAAAATAGTATCTATCTGATGTTGGGGCTGACGTGTTTTGGGGGCGTATCCCTTTCTTTAGAGCCTCGGTGGTCTGCAGTACTCCCTCACAGTGAAACTTGCAAATATATATATACACACACATAAAAAATGGGCATGTGCTGGGAGGTCAGGGTCATAGGTCGCCCCTCCTACAGGGGCGACTCCTCCAGACACACCCCCTTTCCCATTTATGAATTCTCACACACCGGGCCTCTAGACCCACCCTCTGCAGTGTGACCAGGGGTCCCCACACAGGGGCCAACCCCGATACACTGCAGGACTTCCCACATACGCTGTGTGAACATGTGGTCTGGACAGGCACATACTGTGTATGTTGTCACTATATATGTATATACCTATGCTGGCATGGCAAGTAGGAAAAAGGCATTTCATGGATAGCATCCTCCCACTGTAATACTTTACTTTACTTTACTTTATCAGACCCGATCGCTACACATGGGTATCTTCTCTATCCGGGGGCGCCGTACCCATGGTGTAGCGATCGGGTCTGATAAAGTAAAGTAAAGTCTTTTGTCCCCCCCAGCCCCTATCAGGAAACTCTTTATTAACCTGTGCACTGCAAGTCAGCCCTGCTGATCAATATTGTGTCTTTGGCTTCCGTGTGCTACTTGCTGTGTGTTCTACGTCTGATTCCTGTTACTGATCTTGGCTTGTTCTTGACTATCCCTACCTGCTTGTTGCCCCGACCTTTGGCTATCTCCTAAATATATTTTGTTGTCGCAGTCTGCTGCTTCCTATCTACCTCCCTGTAGTCTACCGTGAGTGTGAGCTGGGAGGCCCTAGGGGTCGTGTAGAACCAGACTGCAGCTAAATCCATCCCCATCACTAGGGGCCTCTGGTGAACACCCGCTGGCTCTTAGATTCCGTGCCCTGGGAAATCTTATGCTCTAGCTCCCAGCGTCATCCGTGTTGGTACTACAGAATACCTGCTCTCCTGTATCACCTAGAGCTCCATCCACAGCAGTCAGCCTTAGGCCTCGTACACACGAGGGGATATGTCCGCTGAAAACGGTCCGATGGACCGTTTCAGCAGACATCTCCATTCGTGTGTATGGGCTAGCGGACAGATTTCTCCACCCGACAGATTTCAAAGCATGCTTTGAAATCCATCCGGTGGAATCTGTCCGCCCGACATGTCTGCTGGTTAGTACACTTACCAGCAGACATGTCGTCCCGCACCTCCGCCGCGCCGCCGCCGAATGGATTCGGCGCATGCGCGGAAGTGTTTAACTTCCTCGTGCGGTGACGTGGCGGCGTCAACGTCACCGCCGCGTCACCGCGCCGTCCGGCGGCGGGGAATTTGATCCGATGGTGTGTACACGCCATCGGATCAAACTCCCGATCGGACATATCCGATGGAAATGGTCCGCGGACCGTTTTCATCGAATATGTCCGATCGTGTGTACGAGGCCTTAGAGTCCACTACCTTGCTTGTGGTGAACTCCAGACCCCAACGGGTGCATCTGTCAACTGAACTCTGCTGACCTGACACTCAGGCTCTTGTATGCGTATGTTATACACTGTCAATACTTTGCAAAAACCAGTGTACCATATCTTAAATTTGATAGTGGTTGAGTTCACTGTTGAATGGTTGCAGCTGTTTAGTAATCAATCTTATTTTATTTTATTTATTAATTTTTTTGGTCATTCACATTAGAGCAGCACATAAGGACCTCACATTTAATGTTAAAATAGTAAAAAAAATATTCAATATTAAAAATGAAAAAAATTGATATAACAATGTTGCAGATATTGAAAAAAGATCCCTTTACATGTGATCTACTACATGTTTTGCCATCATAACTTCATCAAGAAGTACATGTAAGGGATGCTACGGGAAAGCATCAGTCCCTCAAAATCAAGACCTGGCCCACGCACCATACAGTACATCAGATGGAAGGTACAAAGGGGGGAGCGGCGTGAGCATTTGAGGAATCAAGGCAAACATTAGCAATCATTTTAGCATTAGACTTCCTGTGTAATTCTAAACTGGTAACCTATAAAATTTGTGTTTGACAAATGGGGGGGGGGGGGGGTGAGGGGCTGCAGACATAGAGCAACACAGTAGGGGAAATAAGGTAAGAAACTTCAGAAACAGAGCCACATGAGCTAGGGAGGAGACTGAGGTGCTACACAAATGAAATCACACAGGAGAAATATGAGAATTAGGGGGTTGTAGAAACAAAGCTACACATTAATGGGAAAGGTGTAAAAGGATGCAGAGACACATTCATACACAAGAGTGAATAAATAAGCAACGAGAGATTACATATAACACAGGTATGAATTATAGCCAATACATACACAGCCACAGATACAGGTAGCAGATACTCAGACACAGGGCTGCTGTTAGGAATCATGGGGACCCGTACAGCCTACCTGATGCCCCCCCTCCCCCTCCCCACACACACACCTGACGGTATTCTATACAATATTTTAAAAAAATACATAAAAATCATTATTAATGGACGCAAATGCCACCCCAATTCCCCCTCCTACTACAAATCTCCTCTGCCTGCACAATTCCCCAATCCCTCCTATTAGCCCCAAATTCCCTCATCAGTACACAATCACCCGCATCTCCCCTCCCAACACAAGTTTTCTTTCTTCAATCCCTCTCCTAGTACACATTCCCACAAATCCCTCCTCCTAGCACAGCCCCCTCTCGGGGCAGGGGAAGGAGCTCAGCGGGGGCTGGCCAGGTTCATTATCTCTCTATGTCTCTCAACCGTGAGGGTCAGGGGGGAAACCTGGGTGAGAGACACGGAGGGCATTGTTCTCCACCAACCCTCCTGCTGTCTGGGCCCCTATATGTGCCATGCCCCCTACAGGAGGGCTGGTGGTCCTCCCTATCAGTGGCCCTGCTCAGACACATGTTGCCTAGCCAATCAAAGCCATTATTAGGTTGGTGTCACTCCACCTCTTCCCTGCCTTACTAGCTATATCTTCAACCCTTTTCAAAAGCCCAGAATCTTCTCTTATTGCATCTTAATAAAATATACCAAATTTTCCAAGTTTACTCACACGTATACTTGCTTTTTATGAAAATATGAAAGAAATGCTGAAAAAAGCAGATTGTTTAGTATTTTGGCATTAAAAAATTCTTCCAGTTTATGTAGTTTAGCATACCACGAACTCCAAAACAAACTCCAAGTGGTGCTTTTGTTTTAATAGGTGCAGGGTTTGACACATTCATAAAAGCTACAAATTAGTCCTTATGTTTTGCTGAGTTGCTTCTAAGCGTAGTTTTGTGCTGGGAAGGCATGTGTCCTACAGGAGCTGTTAAAATGTTGTACTGTGTTCATAGCCTGCAGTTTAGTATGTTTGCCAATTTCTGCTTTTAAATAAGTTAGACTTATTTTGTCACGCTGAGAAAGTTCATACTGAACCTGGAAATGGCTGTCTAGGGTGTATTTCTTTATATGTAATTGGTAGAGAGACTTGTATTTAAAGCAGGAATGGGTAATTAAAAAGTGGAAGCTGCATAAGGTATGCAAATGAAAGAACTTTGAGATTATATATGGCATTTTGCAATCATGTGTGCGGAATTTAAAAATTTATTATTATGCACTTTAATATTGATAACCCTGAGTTGGCTGTCACTGTAATATTAAAATTTCTGGTATATGAAGTTTATGGGAAGGGGGAATTGTCAAGACTATAGGTATAAAAAATAAAATAGGATATTACTCTGTGTGTAAAGAAAGGGCAGGATATGCAAAATAATTTCCAACTTTAGGTTGAGTTGAAGTGTCGGTTATGTAAAAAAAAAAAAAAAAAAGCGTTTGAAGGTTTAGGTTTAGACAAAAATATATATTTTCCATTATTAAATCTTAACATTTACAGGTGGGTCACACCTTTGTGACCATCATGTGCCAAGTCTAACAGATATAGATTTTGGCATGACTACCTATATTAAGGGACAGTAGTGGAACTTGTAGTGCATACAAATAAACATGTCAATGTTTGCCTCTTCTATTCTGATAATTCTATATTTGAGCAGATATACAGTGATATACATCTCAAAAGTTACCATATATAGGACAGTTATCAACAAAAAAGTCCCTACAGAAAAGGGTATCTTAGTATTAGGGTTACAAAACATATTTAGAGTTAGTTTAACAGGGAGGGTTAGTGTTATGCTGCGTACACACGGTCGTTTTTTGTGATGAAAAAAAACGACGTTTTAAAAATGATCGTGTGTGGGCAAAACGTTGTTTTATGTCTTCAAAAAAACGACCAAAAACAATTTGAACATGCTTGAATTTTTTATGTTGTTTTTCTAAATGTCGTTTTTTGTGTCATAAAAAATGATCGTGTGTGGGCAAAACGACGTTTAAAACAAAGTTTTTAAACCCGCGCATGCTCAGAAGCAAGTTATGAGACGGGAGCTTCAATGGAACAGAGTGCCGTCGAAAGTGTCTTACGTAACCACGCTTTGATGGAGAATTTTCAGAAAACTATGGTGTGTAGGCAACGTCGTTTTTTTAAAATGAAGTTTGAAAAACTTCAGGTTTTTTTCATGAAAAAAAAACTACGGTTTTTACAAGACAAAAAATGTCCGTGTGTACGCAGCATAAGGGTTTGATGAGGGTCAGGGGAATGAATGCAAGGAGGCCTTCGGGTAGGCTATCTATCTTATGATTGGGAATGCTACACTCAGAACTAGCAATGTCAATATGCTACTGCTAATACAAATGCTGGTGGTGCACAGTGGTTAAGGGACCAATTTTAATATTTTTTTCAAAATACTTAGAAATAAGCCTTAGAGAAGTCAGATCAATGATATTTTGCTTCTGATTGGTTAGTATAGGTTACAACATTTTGTAAGTCATTATTACTTTAATCTGCAAGAGTCAAACTTCAAATGATCATGTAGAAGTCCAATCTGGTAGGGTCCGTACATACTGTGCTGCAGCCAAAAAATGCTGTTAACCGGGGGCTGAGCCGGCTGCGAGTATGTATGGCTGCCTAAAACAGAATTTCCGGTGGTAATTAGCTTTCAATGGTGGCACCTCTGCACTCATCTACCCGAGCTCTATCGGCACTGCCTCTGCAGCTACCAGTGATGTCCATCTTCCCACTGGCAGCTGGGTTCAGCACAGCCTAAACAGCTGTCAGAATTTTTTCCAGGAGCAGGCAAGATGGAAGTAGAAGAGGAGGATGGCATGTAGCATGCCCCCTCCTCCTGTGCTACACAGGACAGAGCCTCCACTCCTCAGAGCCCTGAGAATCTTATACTTTTAACCCAGAGAGAAGACAAAGTCTCCCAGAAAAGACCAGCTGCTTTCCATGCTATATCACCTCTCTAAAAAGGCCAATGAGTAAGAAGCAGCTTGTGTCTACAGATAAATCATCTACAGCATCTCACTCCATCGCTGCTCACTCCCTAGATCAATTCCCTATCTCAGATCAACCAGCCTAGAGCATACTATAAAGGAGCCGCTCCTCTCATTAAAAAATATATTCAGGCTGAGCTAGGTAGGAACATATCCAAGTTACAAGTACAAAATGATCAGGTGAAGGAGAGAGTTGATATCATTGACAGGAAAAATGGGGAACATTGTTGGAGCATACAATGATTTAGTGGATGGTTTTCAAGAGCACACTACTGACATCCAATGGCTAAAGAACAACACTGCGGACCTTGAGGACAGATCAAGAAGGAATAACTTTAAATTTAGAGGTATTCCACAGTCGGTAACACCCTAATTTCATATCTACACCCTAATTTCATATTTGCAACCTCTACTCCCTCTCGAAAATCCTAAGGATTTTTATCATTGATAGGGCACACAGATCGGCTAAAGCTGCATTCTTACCTGATTCCGTTTCCCAGAGACGTAGTCACAAGAATCCATTTTTTTTAAATTTCACATATTTTCCGATCTGTCGCGAGCAACCTTGCAACAGTGCAAACGTTTTGCTGCCATGACCAGCCAACTGCATGACCGTGGAATATCCTACTGGGATTTTCCTACCAAACTGTCACTCATCTAGGTCAAATAAAGAAAACTATGTTCTCCCATGGATACTACCAAACTTCTACCCGAATAGGGTCTTATCACTGCCACTAAACAGAAACCATGCCCTTCACAGCCACCCAAATGTGTCTTGGGAGACTGGTCAGTGTTTGGTAACACCTGACCCTGTCCTACACCTTCGAAAAATCCAAAGCCTGCTATGCCTTGCTCATATTTGAGGCTTTCTTTGAAATTCAACATTAGATCCCTCATCAATTTTGAAGGCATTAGCTTTCTTTGCTGTTTTACTTAGCAAGTAAAATTTGCTGTTTGATGTTCTGTTTGCTGATAATTGTACAACTTACTGGTTTATTCTGTAAGTACTGGAATTGTTGGCCAACAAACACAAAACTATGTGGTTTTTCAGGTCTTTAGCGCAACTTCTGCTAATTTTGTGCTATGGTTAGCATTGCTTCTGAGCATGCATGTTTGTACTTTGGATTTTTTCTTACAAACTTGTTTACACACGATCGGAAAATCCAGCAAGACACATTTGTTGTCAGAAAATTTAAAAACATGCTATCCCACATTTGTTGGTGGAAAATCCGACAACAATTGTCCGATGGAGCATACAAATAGTTGGATTTTCCGACAACAGCCTATCATCACACTTTTACCCTCGTGTGTACAAGGCTTTAGGCTCCACTAGCCACACACGATGACCTTCCCACATTCTTTATAAACTGCTAAGATGTGAGGATCTTTACGATGCTTGGAGGAGTACCCACTGGTCAGAAAAAGATTATACATTATACTCCCAGGTTTTACATGTCTACTCGAGAATAGATTTGTTCCTTGTTGACAAAACCACTCTACTCCATGTCAGGTCACCTGAGTTCAGGTGACAGATGCACCCCGTTGTGGTCTGGAGTGATCCGCAAGCTAGTGGACCTTATGGCTGACTGCTGCGGATGGAGCCCTGGGTGGTTCAGGAAAGTAGGTATTCTGGAGCACCAGCACGGATCACACTGGGAGCTAGAGCATGATATTTCTCAGGGAGCAAAATCTAAGAGCCAGCAGGTGTTCACCAGGGCCCCTGATGGTGGAGATGGACTTCACTGCAGTCTGGCTCCAGGTCACAGCCCCCAGGGTCTCCCAGCTCACCCTCACAAGCAGCCTGAAACAACAAGGATAGTCAGGAGATAAGCCAAAATGTCAGGGCAACTGTACAATATTTGTATACTTCTTTCAATATATGAAATAAAATACAATTTAAAGTAAAAAAATAAATAAGTGCTGCTGCCCGCACAGCGTTTTGAGCTGCACAGTCGTTGCAGCCCTGGTGTTATGTGCGTTTTATCGTATCACACAGCTCCCTTTTTGTTTAC
Source organism: Rana kukunoris (assembly GCA_029574335.1). NCBI lineage: Eukaryota > Metazoa > Chordata > Amphibia > Anura > Ranidae > Rana > Rana kukunoris. The sequence continues at coordinate 73,494,973 of CM056057.1, read as the reverse complement.
CAAACTTTATTAGAACATGCTCTGGAACACAGTAAAGCACTACATTTTGGTCTGAACATGACACACTGTAAACCATTGTTTTCTGTGTGTCATTGCTGTCACTGATGTTTTTTCATGAGGAAAAACAAAAGTGATTGCCCATCGTGTGGTTGCCCATATGGTACATTGAATTATATGTTGCATACAGAATTGTACAACCTAACAAAAGAAGGTTTAAATATAAATTGTTGCTTAATATACTATTATCACGCATTTGGTATCACTTCCTGTGTCGCTTAGAAAGGACCTTGGTGAGTCACTTCCTCTGGTTATTTCTAAGCTATTAGGTGTGAAAGATGTGTTCTTATTTAAGATAAACAGACTTGCATAATTTAATGGAAATTTCATCCCACTCCACAGGATATAAATGGCTGTAGTTGCTTAGTTACCCAATGTGTAGGAAGTGGTAACATTGACATCACACCAGAAATACAAAAAAATAAATCGTATTCACGAATTTCAATGTTGAGTAAAATGTTTGAACACCAGAAGTATGCCTGACAGTCACACCATCCTTATACAAAATCTGATTAGGGACACCCTTGTCATTTTCCCAAAAATATTTAGGAGCATATTTATGAAGCAGTCAATTTGACTTTCACTAAAAAATGTACTAGTGGGATATCAGTCACTTGTAAAATACGTGGAACTAAAAGATTCACTTGCAGTGAACGTTTGGTGAAAACATGCAGCAGCACTAGGCTTACATAAAGCTTATAAGCACTAATGTGAACCTATGCTTATATTCAACAGCCAAACCCAGGAGGAGGAGATTGGTTTCTCTAAATGCCGCCCCTCTGTCTCTATCCAGGTCCTGCTGCCCTCCTGTGTGCCTTCCTGCCTCCTCTCCTCAGTCCCCCACAACACTGCTGGCTTCCCCCCTTCTCATTCCAGCTACTGTGCTTCAGTATGCTTCAGTTTGTGAATGAACGGGAATCTCTGCACAGAGCTATTGCTGTCTAATAATTCTGTGCAAATTAAAGCAGAGGTCCACCCTAAAAAAAAAAAAAAAAAATATGCCAAAAAGGCTACAAAAATGTTTTATATATATATATATATATATATATATATATATATATATGTAGCACTTACCCCCTGAAGGACCTGCTGGTAATTGATTGGGCCTGTACTCTGCTTTAACAACCCCCCAATGATTTGGTCTCGCTCCCCTTGACACAGCTGTGGTGCAGTGCTGATATGAAACTTTCACTAAACGGAACAATCCCACCATAACAATGTGTATATAGTGTACCTTTACCGTTATCTGGGCATCCGTTGTTCCACCTGTTAGAATAATAAACAAGCTTCACACCAATTGTGATCAACCAGGATGTAAGTTTACTGGAACTGGTATAAAGACATTATTTATAATAACTGTATCAACATACAAACTTACTATAATAGTGCAATGAGTGTACACAAACTAATAACACTTAAAGGTCCCTTGAGCCTCTACTGTGGCGCGTCTCCAAGTGGGACTAGTGCTCAGAGTGACAATGCCTTGACACTGACCACCTTCCCACTTCCAGTACGGCTGCACCAAACATACCAATGCAAAGATATCAACACAGCACAATACAATTTCTCAAGAGCTTCCCCTGAGGAATAAGGCAGCCTTTTGTCTTACTGCATCCAAAGCACAAACCCTCCCTGTGAAGAAGTGTAGTCTCTGGTCTTCTTTCTTCAGCTAGCTATTATACTGCAGTGTTTGTAATCCGATGGTTTAACAAGTAATGAAGTAACATAACTGAGGAGGTAATACAGTTCCTGCTGTAAAACACACTTGTAGATGCCTTCGGTGTAGGTATACCTTAACTGTCAGTCAGCCCTCAATGAAGCATAGGCTTTTAGGCCTGATTAAACTCAGTCTATTTGAATGAGACCTCCCTGTAGGACTACAGGTCCCAGCAACTTTGTGAAATGAGTCTAAGGGGCTGATTTACCAAGCGATGTGCGCCGTGAGTTGTGGCGCATATGTGGGCGCAACGCACCAAAATCATTTACGAAAGTTCACGCGTGCAGCGCAGCGCAATTTCCTATTTATCAATGCGTCAGCAGCGCGCTATACAGCGCAAACGGCACGCCAGCCTCAACCTGGCGTACAGAACAGTCACAGGCAAATATCAGAATTTCCGAAGTCCCTTTATACTAAGCTCATGCTTGGGTGTCATAGGCTAGCACATAACAAGCCACTAAAGTTGTTAAAAAAGCCTAAATGCACTCCAGAAAGAACTTATCCTATACACGTCTCCTCCGCCTGCAATTGCAACTGCAGTTGCACCGGCTGCGTGTTAGCACTGCGCATGCGTGAACGATAAGTGCGCCCATATAAACGCGCCTGATCACTACGCCGGCAGTTTCTTAGTAAATCCTATGTGGCGTAGGCTAATTAGCATATTCGTTTTAGGCGTACAGCAGGTTTTTCCTTCTTAGTGTGTGCGCTGCTTTCTTTTTGGAAATTTAAAGGGGAACTCCACACTCTTCTTTTGCTTTCGCGTTTACAATGCACATGTTTGCCTTGGGTGTGTTTGGAAATTTAAAGGGGAACTCCACACTCTTCTTTTGCTTTCGCGTTTACAATGCATATGTTTGCCTTGGGTGTGTTTGGGACATTTAAAGGGGAACTCCACACTCTTCTTTTGCTTTCGCATTTACAATGCACATGTTTGCCTTGGGTGTGTTTGGGACATTTAAAGGGGAACTCCACACTCTTCTTTTGCTTTCGCATTTACAATGCACATGTTTGCCTTGGGTGTGTTTGGGACATTTAAAGGGGAACTCCACACTCTTCTTTTGCTTTCGCCTTTACAATGCATATGTTTGCCTTGGGTGTGTTTGGGACATTTAAAGGGGAACTCCACACTCTTCTTTTGCTTTCGCATTTACAATGCACATGTTTGCCTTGGGTGTGTTTGGGACATTTAAAGGGGAACTCCACACTCTTCTTTTGCTTTCGCGTTTACAATGCATATGTTTGCCTTGGGTGTGTTTGGGACATTTAAAGGGGAACTCCACACTCTTCTTTTGCTTTCGCGTTTACAATGCATATGTTTGCCTTGGGTGTGTTTGGGACATTTAAAGGGGAACTCCACACTCGGTGAGCCTTGATGTGCCTTTAGCAATCCAAACACCATACTATTTGAGACCAAACAACAAGAAGGACTGGCCAACTCCATCCTGAAACATTCAAGGCCACATGCATGCACTCAACCTACCTGCCTGCTTTTGGGCCATGTTGGGCTCAGCCCAATAACAAGCACAAATCACCTTGTCCACACTGCTTTAGAGGGCCTTTACACATGTTGGATATCCCCCCTGTCTGAAGCCTCCCCCAACCCCAGTTTACGCTTGTGTGGAAGAGGCCCTTGTGCCCCCTTTCGTATGCTGGCCTGCTGTGTTTGGCTAGGGGTTTGTTATTGCGTGGGAGGGGCACATTTCTAGGCATTTTTGGGCAGGTGTTTTTCACGTGAGTGTCTTCATTCTAATCCTTTTCACGCAAAAATGGCCTTGTATGTATGGGGGGCATAGAATTCTTTGTTTTGTGGTTAAACCTTGCAGCTACAATGTTTACATTTTTGGGGTACTAGAAAGCTGGGCATCTTTGAAGCATCATTTGGTCAACATGTTCCAAGATGCACCACTTTACAGGCAGAGTGAACTCCCCTCCCTCCAGGTTAGTAGCTTAAGCCCAGGTTCACACTGTGGGAGTGAACCTGTGCGATTTCACTGAAACGCATACAATTTCACCTATGCTTGTCAGTCCTTAGTTTGGCAGGGATTAAAGCGACATTTCTGCATGTTTTCGGCCTTACAAAAATATTACAAAGTAGGGCCAAATTAACTTAGTTAACTCGTTGCAGTGCCGCATATGTGCTGTTGCAATGATTATGATGGTGCCATTGGCAGGAATTGCTGGCAAATGCTGTCTATCTGAGGGGAGATTTGCCATGTTACATCACACCACTGTGAAGCAGGGCTCAGGGCTAGTTCACTCAATAGAAGCGCAGTCCAGATGTGTGCCCGATATTTTTGTGCATGTGCGTTTCTTGCAGCGTTTTTGTAGGTTCCATGAACTGGAACGCACTGGAACTGCAAGCATTTTAAATCCTATTACATAATTTCAAAGTGATTTTCATGCTGACAACAAAACACATGAAATTGCCTCTTTGAAACGCATGTAGCCCCGTTTCCTTTTTGTTGCTATCCAAATAGATGACTTGGAAATATATGTCACTTAGGGTGGGATCTGTACCCCCGTAGTCAGGGTGGGACCTGGTTCACACTGATGCTACATTTAAATCAGTACTGTATTTGTTGTTGCGCAATTTCTAAGTAGCGAAATCGTTGTGATTTCAGGTGCTACTTGATTGACATTTGTGTGGCTTCATGCACAGATGTATCTGTAAATCACACCTGAAATTGGTTCAAGTAGTGCAGGGGATACTTTAGCAAATCAGTGTGGCGCTGCTAAATCGTTGTTGGACCGATTGGAACAGTGCCATTGCCAACAATAGGCAGCAAAGTTTCCTGTGATTTGATCTCTAAAATCGCAGGACAAATTGCTTTAATGTGAACCTTGGCTAAGGACAAGAAATAGAAGAGAAGCCGGCCAAGTGGTGCCTCCCAAAATTAACAAGTCCTTTTCCATAGGCTGCAATGGTATTTTGATTCCAACTTTTGCACACGTTTGCCTCTTTGTTTACACACCCTGTCCGGGGGTGATTTGTCCCATTTCAAATGGAATAGTATGCTGGATGATGTGTTTCATTTAGGCCTGGGGCTCCTGGACTTAGAACTAAAAAATGGGACTTTCGCAGATTGCAATGCATTGGGCATGGTCTGAGCATGCTCAGGTTTTTTTTTGTTGTTATTTTTTTTTTGGTGTGGAGGTTTCTGAGCATGCTCATTGAGTGTGTTTATTGGGTTACTAATTGATGGCTAATCCTTAATAGGTGTAGCCACTTACTAGTTCAGTCTCTACATTGGGTGAAATTGTGCGTTTCCTGGGCTGAGCATGTGTTTGCAATTTCCACATTAGCACACAAGTCTATAAAATGTGTAAAGGTCAGTTGCTCTCTGCCTTGCAAAGAGGCCAGATTGAGTGTCTAACATGGGGCTTTGTTATGTTGTTTTCCTCTTCTGTCTTAACGCAAATCATATGTTATTTTAGTTCAATTTTTTTACGTTGTACTTTGTTTTTCGCCCAAGAATTTTTAGGACCTTTCCCCATGTTATTGATGTTGGCGAGGTTTTTTCGTTTACTTTTCTGTATTTGTGCTGCATGCTTTAGTGAAATCTTTGTTAACATGATCTAAATGAATGTAATATTTTTGTGTCATTTTCATTAACTCCTGTTTTTTGAATAAGCTAAATTGTCTAATCTGAAAGATTTGATAGTGTTACTGTGTTTGTTTTTCATGCATTGCTTTGGCTGTACTTGCTCTTTTCCACGTTCTCTAATGATTCATTTCTCAATAAAAATGTTTCTTAAAATGTTTTTTTTTTTTGTCCTGCTGTATTTTACTGTTTATTTTTTGGAGCGTTTTCTAATATTTTTTTATCATATTTTTGGGTGGGGGGGGGGGTTATTTAGGGATTATTATTTTTGGCTGGACAGATTCTCGAAGCTAGCTTTGGACCCATTTTTGGGACCATTATCATTGATACAGCAAACACTGCTCAAAAAATGGCAGGCAGGGAAGGGGTTAAATGTGTACCCTGGGAGTGATTATAACTGAAGGGATGGGGACTGACAGTAAGAGGTGATTCCTCTCCCTGACAGGACTTTCATTGATCTGTGTGTTTCACCACAAATGGCAAAAAAAACAAGGACGGCAATGTTTGTCCTCCCAGCATTGGAGAGCCTCCTTGTGGCTAGATTATCATTTGACACCTGTTTTCTGATTGGGTGGGCACCATACAGGAAGCAGCAAGTCCTGCTGGGTAGTTTTTGGTTTGGAGACAAGTACCATGCCACGCTCCCTCTTCTCCCGGGCTGAGATGCTTCTCCTCTGTAAAGTAAGTTACTAGTTGTGGCCTAATGTAATTTACACACATAGCTCACGCTCTTTGGGGGGGGGGGGGGGCGAGCGCGCGGTGTGGGGGGGCGAGCGCGCGCGTGGGGGGGCGAGCGCGCGCGCGTGGGGGGGCGAGCGCGCGCGCGCGGGTGGACAGCCGCGCGCGCGGGGGTGGACAGCCGCGCGCGCGGGGGTCGCGCGGCAAGCGAGAGGGTGTTACCTTCTCGCGCGACCCCACGCGCGCCGTGAATTCGCTGAATATTTGAAAATAAACACAGGACTTTTTTTTTTTTGGCCAACAACAGAATTGCATAGATGTTCACACCTCTGCGATCTGTTTCATGTCACTTCACAGTGCCATATGTGAGCTGAAAAGGAGGTGTCATTACCAGTGTATGACACTCTCCAGCAGTTTGCATATGGCAGTGTGAACTGCTGTGTGAGCCAGGTGGGATGTAGGAACTCACAGTGGATTTGCAGGGGTAAACAAAATGCACCACTGTGAACCGGGCCTCCAAGAATACAGCCTACAATTGTCACCTGACTGCTCCCACCAAAGCTAGTTTCACATTGGCAAATCCACTGCGGGTTCCCACATCGCACCCGACTCACACAGCAGTTCACACTGCCATATGCAAACTGCTGGAGAGTGTCATACACTGGTAATGACACGTTGTTTAAGCTCACATATCGCACTGTGAAGTGACATGAAACAGATCGCAGAGGTGTGAACACCTATGCAATTCTGGTGTTGGCCCAAAAAACAGTCCTGTGCGTGTTTGATTTCAAATGTGAGGCAATTTCAGCCATACAGTTTGGATGGCTTAAATTGCATTGCATGTGATCTGAACTGCAGTGCAGTGCAAAGCAATTGCAAACATTAAGGGGAACCAGCCCTAAGTTCAGTCAGCCTTAGGTCCCTTTCACACTGGGCCGTTTTTCACGTGGTGCAGCACAAAAACTAGCGCTGCTCTAACGCCTGTAAAAGCCTGCCCTGCAGGCTTCTAATTGAAAGGCTGTAGGCTTTTACACTGAAGCCGTGCGCTTGCACGACTGCTTAAAAAGTCATCTTTACAGCGGCCTTGGAGCGGTATGTTCTCCGCTCCTATACCGCCCCTTCCAAAATCAATGTGAACCTGTGGTAATAACGCCCGCGCGCATTGCATGTGGTATTAACCCTTTTTTGGCCACTACCGGGGGGGGGGACCTCCCTGCTAGCGGACGAAGACCGTGGAAAATACCACGGTATAGCAGTGCAGAAAATCACGCTGCTAGCCCGCCACCGCGGGTAACGCTGCACTGTGAAAGCCGCCTTAGGCTCAATTCACATCTATGCATGTTGTTTTTGAGCGGTTTGGCGTTTTGTCTTTTTTTTGGAGCAGCATTTGTTTTGATTTGGTTTGGCTTGGTTGGGATCTGGATTATCTCTGTGTGGCAAGACTGGGCACAGATTACAGGAAATCTTCTACTCTACATTGTGACAGCAAAATAATAAAGAATGTTGTTGTGTTTACATCTGTATATATTGCCTCCTGCTTGTGTGTGTGTATATATCTCTACCTATATATATATTTAGATATAGATCCACACACCCACACAAAAATATATATAGATATACATATACTGTACAGTACATAGGTGTAGGTATGGCTACTGAACAAAAGCAAGATTGTGTTCATGGTTTGTGTTTGTCTGGGTTGGAATTTAGAAAAATTTGGTCTTGTGTAGAAAATTAATACTTCTTTCCTTTTTGTTCCCCCAACAGCTGTTGTTATTGAAGGGCTATGATGGCAGGCGGACCCATGCTGCCAAGCGGGGGATTATGAGGGTAGTCTGGCATCGGATGAGGCAGAAATTCCAAAGCCGGCCAACAGTGAAGCAGATGCAGCACTGTTGGTCGGACATGAAGAGGCGGAGGGAGAAATTCCTCTGCTTTGTTTGTAAGCGAATTTCTGGTAAGTCAATCTACTGTAAAGTTTAGTCCAACTTATCTTTGTCAGGAAGTTTGGTGTATTACATTTGCAGGTGAATTTGTGTTGTGGATTTGGACTAAGGGATGTGGTTTATACCCTGGGTGGGTCAGTTCTAATATTTTTTTTCTTTTATCTTGTCCTAGCCTCATCCGATGGCAGACTGCCCATGGTCACATTGACCATCTCCCCCGCAGGCAGGCGGACCGCCTGCCTGAGCTTCGTGGCTGCAGGGGCAGCTGGCTACAGGCGGCTGAAAGTCATTTATGGTAAGAACTAGTTAATCAGCCTGGGGTGTTTTGGATATATATCTCTGTCTATCTTGATGTATAGTCTAAATATCTCATCTATGTACACAATAGGATTTTAACCTCTCCATTGCAAAACAGAATAGAAATGGCTTAGGGGGTCCCATCGTCCTAGAGTCAAGGATTAGGTTGATGGTTTCAGGGAATCACCAGAGACCCCGAAAAACAACAGTCACAAAGTGGGCGGGGAGGACTAGACCGGTACAAGGTAGGGTGTTTCTACTCGATCAGAGTAGTACAACAGAGTAATTGTTGTTTCATTTATTTAGCATAGTATACCTAAAATAACATTTTTACCCAAAAAACATACAGTACATAAAAAAAAAAAACAATACAAATAAAGCATATGGGTCACCAGACATGCAGTCCCTGCGAGATGGAGAAGGGAGTGCGGGTGGACCAATGGCCCTAGGAGACAGTCAGTGTCGGCTCTCTTTTGAATGTACTGTATGTATTGTTTAGTCTTCCCCGCCCACTTTTAGACTGTCGGATTCGGGGTCTCTGGGATTCCCTGAACCCCTCAACCCAATCTTTATGTCCAGAGCAAGATGACCGGCACCAGGCCCAGCAGGACGAGCAGCCCTCAAATACTTGTAAGTTGCTTGATCTAGATTGCATTAGTATGTTTGTTTTTGTTGTTTTGTTAGGGAGGGATTTGGCATGCATTCTCCGCCTTGATGTCTCCAATCAGGATGGGGCATGAGTGTTGGCCAGTGATTGTCGAAATGATGTTTAAGGCCAATAACACTCATTTGCAGGTTGTTTGTTGTGGTTCCAACCCCAAAAACACCCTGCAATGCACAGAGTTGGAACCAGGTCACCCTGTAGAGGTATCAAAACATTACAAGACACAGAGGCTTAGCAGGATCGGGCAAGGATTGAGATGAATGCCTCTTTGCTTTTGTGTTCCTCATGGCCTATAACACAGCCAGTGAGGAATGAGCATGGGTTGTTCACTAGCTGCAAGTCCTGAGTCTGACCAGCTTGTATTTTGACATAGTGGACAAGCATGTAGAAATGCCCACAGGGGCAAGAAGAGCCAGCAGGTCTTCTTGTAGGAGACTCAAACATTTAACAGACTTGGTTAGTGTAACATTAGGCTGGTTGCGGGGGTAGTAAATTTGAAAGTTCTAACTGGTTTTCATTTTGTTTGCCTTCATGTAGCTGACATTTCCGATGAGGAAGAGGGGGCCGAGGGCCATGACGACAGCCAAGAGGGGTCAGAGGTGGGCCTGGCCTCTCCCCAACAAACTAGTAAGTTGGACTGTATTTTTTGTTGGATCCTACAGTTGGGGAGGGCAAAATATGACTCACTTCTGCCTAGAAAGCAATCCTCTTCTCACCTCAGCTTCTTCCGAGAACCTGGAGCCTGAAAAGATGGAAGAACCTTGTTTTCTAGGCAGAAGGGAGTCTGATTTTGCACTGTCCAGCTTAAGAAATGAAGCCCTTTAGTCTATTGTTTACCCTTAGCGTATTGGTGTCAAATAGACCAAATCCTTGGATTGGTGGTGTGATATGTGTTTGTGTTTTGTTTTTTATTTATGCAGGTCCAACTCCCCAGTCAGAGGGGTCAGAGGTGGGCCTGGCCTCTCCCCAACAAACTAGTAAGTTGGACTGTATTTTTTGTTGGATCCTACAGTTGGGGAGGGCAAAATATGACTCACTTCTGCCTAGAAAGCAATCCTCTTCTCACCTCAGCTTCTTCCGAGAACCTGGAGCCTGAAAAGATGGAAGAACCTTGTTTTCTAGGCAGAAGGGAGTCTGATTTTGCACTGTCCAGCTTAAGAAATGAAGCCCTTTAGTCTATTGTTTACCCTTAGCGTATTGGTGTCAAATAGACCAAATCCTTGGATTGGTGGTGTGATATGTGTTTGTGTTTTGTTTTTTATTTATGCAGGTCCAACTCCCCAGTCAGAGGTGGGCCTGGCCTCTCCCCAACAAACTAGTAAGTTGGACTGTATTTTTTGTTGGATCCTACAGTTGGGGAGGGCAAAATATGACTCACTTCTGCCTAGAAAGCAATCCTCTTCTCACCTCAGCTTCTTCCGAGAACCTGGAGCCTGAAAAGATGGAAGAACCTTGTTTTCTAGGCAGAAGGGAGTCTGATTTTGCACTGTCCAGCTTAAGAAATGAAGCCCTTTAGTCTATTGTTTACCCTTAGCGTATTGGTGTCAAATAGACCAAATCCTTGGATTGGTGGTGTGATATGTGTTTGTGTTTTGTTTTTTATTTATGCAGGTCCAACTCCCCAGTCAGAGGGGTCAGAGGTGGGCCTGGCCTCTCCCCAACAAACTAGTAAGTTGGACTGTATTTTTTGTTGGATCCTACAGTTGGGGAGGGCAAAATATGACTCACTTCTGCCTAGAAAGCAATCCTCTTCTCACCTCAGCTTCTTCCGAGAACCTGGAGCCTGAAAAGATGGAAGAACCTTGTTTTCTAGGCAGAAGGGAGTCTGATTTTGCACTGTCCAGCTTAAGAAATGAAGCCCTTTAGTCTATTGTTTACCCTTAGCGTATTGGTGTCAAATAGACCAAATCCTTGGATTGGTGGTGTGATATGTGTTTGTGTTTTGTTTTTTATTTATGCAGGTCCAACTCCCCAGTCAGAGGGGTCAGAGGTGGGCCTGGCCTCTCCCCAACAAACTAGTAAGTTGGACTGTATTTTTTGTTGGATCCTACAGTTGGGGAGGGCAAAATATGACTCACTTCTGCCTAGAAAGCAATCCTCTTCTCACCTCAGCTTCTTCCGAGAACCTGGAGCCTGAAAAGATGGAAGAACCTTGTTTTCTAGGCAGAAGGGAGTCTGATTTTGCACTGTCCAGCTTAAGAAATGAAGCCCTTTAGTCTATTGTTTACCCTTAGGCCGCGTCTACATGATCAGTCTATCTGATGGTAATGGTCCGAAGGTCCGTTTGCATTGCTTAACTGATGAAGCTCACTGATGGTGTGATGTGCCTACACACCATTGTTTAAACAAATAATCCTATCATAATGGAGTGACGTCAAACACAAAGACGTGCTGAAAAGAACAAAGTTCAATGGTATTTTTTACCTATTGGTTCGCCATCTATTGTTTGCAATGTAAAGCAAGTTGCATTTTGGGGGTACCAAAGGATAACAGACTCACAGCGCACACACACAATTGTTTTTAACCAATGAAGCGGAACTTCAGTCCGTTTTCATTGGTTTACACCAGGGATCTTCAAACTATGGCCCTCCAGCTGTTGTGGAACTCCAAATCCCACGAGGCATTGTAAAACTCTGACATTCACAGACATGAATAGGCATGATGGGAATTGTCGTTCCTGAACAACTGGAGGGCCATAGTTTGAGGACCCCTGGTTTACACCAATCGTGTGTATGCGTCCTTAGTGTATTGTTGGAAAGTACACCAAAAAATATGATTAGTTGTGTCATATGTTTGTCTTTTTCTTTTGTTTCCGGCAGTTGGAACACACAGGAGACAGGAGGAGGACGACACGTTAGTCATCAGTAAGTCCCCATTTCAACATTAAGGGACAAGAGCGTGTGTGTGTGTGTCATTACTCAATTTTGGCCATTTGGTTTGCTTTAGATCTGAGTTCGGATGAGGACGTCAGGGAGGTGAAGAGGGAGGAGGATGCTCCTCAGTTGGTTGTCATCAGTAAGTACCCTTTTCCACATTAAGGGACAAGAGTGTGTGTGTGTGTGTGTGTGTGCTGTCATGACTCATTTTTTGCCTTTTGGTTTGGTTTAGCTCTGAGTTCAGATGATGGAGACATGGAGGAGGAGGAGCCAGCCCCCCAGTTGACTGTTGAAGAGCGTAAGTGTTTTTTAGGTTTGTGTCTTTGGTTTTGGGGAGGGGGGGATGTAGCTAGCTGCCTTAGAGAGGCCTTTCCCAAATTTGTGGTTTTAGGGTGGTTTAGAGGTGTAAAGGTGCATGAAACCAGCCTACCCTTCATTCCAGTGTGCCTTTTCACACTGGGGTGTTGCCGGAGTGGGCCAAGCAAAATAAAGCTGGATCATTTGGGTGGTTTGAGAGCGTTGTGTACTGTGCGCACAAAGTCCTTTGAAAGCATCGCCAAAGGTACATTTTCGAAACAGTTCTATGTGAAAAGCGCATTGCTAGTGGCTGCTAAGTCGTCACAATAGGGGTTATTTCTTAGTGTGTGCAGAATCATGTGAAATTCAGCTCTGAAATTCTGCTTTATCACTTAATCTCAGACAAAAATATATGGAAGGTAATTCTTTGATATGCAGAGCTGTAACGGTTTGGGAACTCAACATTTGAAGAGATTTGCCTAATCATATTGTTTGCCAACTTTGAGTGCAAGAATGACTTGGAATTGATATTGTTTGCTTGAAATCAGGTAAACATGACACTCTTGACTAGATTTGCTTGCCCTATCCCTAGGGTGTTGCAGATGTGATGTCACCTACCTTAACTTCTTACATCAAAGTTAAAAATGTTTCCGCTTCATTTTTGCTTCTTTGGTTGGAAGTAGCTTGAAATTTGCCCAGGGACTGTCAGTTTTAGGGACCACTACTTTGACCAATCTAGTTAGTGTAAAATTAGCTACAAAAAATAAGGCTTTTATTGGAAGTAGCTAGGAATAGGTGAAGCCAAAATCGCACCCTTCCTGCCAAATGGAGATCCTTTAAGCACACAGCACGTCTAGCACCCTCCGATGTCCCTCGTCCTGTGTACAGAGGTGTGGTTTTTGCTTCTAATTTCCTCGCTAAGATAAATTGTGTAGACCTGTGTATTTTAGGATATACTTTTATGAACAACCCCCCCACCCACCCCCACCTTTCCAAACAGTTGTGAAAGGGTTTTCCGGTGTGTTTGTGAGCAAAAAAAAGAGGACACTGGCCTGGTGTCAAACATTTGCAGAACATCTCTGGTATTTTCTTATTCTAAGCTTTGAGAAACCTTAACTTTGCAGAGGGGTATATACACAAGGATCCGATATCTTGGCCAATGTGGTTCTGAAGAAGGATTGATTTCTTCACCCACTTGATTCTTTGATGACCACCTTTCACAGAGCCTTTCTTTAAGGCTGTACCTTGAGTCTACTTTAGCTAGATTGAAATTCACCTGTTGTGGTACATGTATTTAGAGGGAAGGAAATGTACAAACACTTCTATTGTTAAACATCAGTCTAGTCAGGGGCACAGTGAGGCACGCAGATGGTCACCCTAGGATTGTAGTCAAGCAACAATAGATTGGTCACGAGTTTTGAGGGGATATTAGGTGCCTCGACTTCTATTTGGGTCAGCTTCTACTTGACTTGTGAATGTCAGCAATTTACTCACCCAACTTTGGAGATTAAATGAACATGTTAAGTGACTAGTTTAAGGCTCCGTCAAGTTATTTGCTCAGCATTGTTTACAAATACCCACTGAGACACAATTCATGATTTGAGTTATTTGCCCCAAGTGGGACTCAAGATTGAACTTATTTTTGTTTGTTTTTTTCTAGGCCCGAATCTGCAGAGGATAACGGCGACTCTTCAACAGCATGAGGAGCGGCTGGCTGCCCTGGAGAAATTTTTGGGGGCTAAGCCCTAAATGTTACGTGGGTTTTACAAATTGTATTTCTTAATAAAAAAAATATATTTTGGCAAAAAAGGTCCCCGAGCTTTCTTGATCTGGTCATATATCCTTTTATATTTAGATTTCAAACACTCAGAACAGGTAGAAAACACATACATATCTGCCCTAGTATGCTAGCTTGAGGCACAATGGCCAGAATTTTTGCATTCTCGGGTGATTAGATGGTAATAAGGCCAAACATTAGAAGAGAACTTCAGCTGTTACCTTTTACTAAAAAATGGAACGTGCACCTGCCTGTCGATTTTGAAGAATTGCCAGGGATCAAGTAGGCAAAAAACATTGCCACAAGTTAGGTTTGGTGTGTGTAAGTTTGTGAAGACTCCTCAGTGGGCAAAGGGGGTTTAGGAGGGAGCCGAAATTTAACTCCACTTTGCAGTACAAGTGCAGTTGCTGTATATTGGAAATGAGGGGGAAGCTCGGCTGCATTTCTTAGACAATAAGTTTCAAGCAAAAATGCTGGTATTAGGTTCCTTGCATATCCCAATTGAATCTACAGCAACTGCACTTCAAAGTGTATTGACCTTTTGTAAAGAACTCCAACAGTATTTGTTAAGAACACTGGCAAAGGGTTAAGCTACAATGGTCTTCTGCACGTAGCTGGCACAATAATATCTTCCCCTCCTGAGCACTCCAGCAATGGCCAACCTAGGCCCCAGGCATCTTTACCCAAAACATGTACTGTAGTGTAAGGGCCTGTAGTGTAGTGTCGTGTAAGGCTTGTTTGTTCTTTTCTACCCTTTCCTTACATTTCCCTTCTAAATGCCTTCTTTAGTTGTTCAAAATTCTCACTTCCCGTTTTTCATCAGTAAGCTTCCCAACATCTTTGGAGCAGGGGAAAGTCAATAGCTTACTCAAGACCTTACTGTGGAGAAACAGGAAGTGAGAAATTCAGACAAAGAAAACAAACACCCAAAAAAAGAAACACAGAAATGGAAGGAAAAAGGTAAGTGAACCAACAATTCACTCGCTTTAAGTTACCTAGTTTTAAAATGTTACATTCCTAAGCAAACATTGATAACCCATTTAAGCTTTGTGCTCATCTTCTCGTTTGTTCAAATCAAAATAGTTTAGCGATTAGATATAATCTAGATTAACACAAACTTAGATTGTGTATGTGGACTTATCAGAATTAAAAAAAGAAAACAAAGGGAAGCCTCCTATTCATAAGTGTAATTTATTTTAAAGTATAAAGGACATTTTAATTTAGCAAGCCAAAAATAAAACCATAAAAAAAAAGGGGAAAAAATTATTGGGGTTCCTGCTGTTCCCGTGGTTGTTCCTCTTGTGCCGGCTGTTCCAGGAGCCTGGACATTTCTCTATATAACTGTTCTTGCTGGGCCATCAGTCTGGCCATCTGCTGCTGCTGTTGCTGGGGCACTTGTACGGCAGTTCTCTGCTGGAGTGGAGTCCTGGCCTGAATTAGTGCGGGAGGGATGGTGAAGGGATGAGAGGTGGATTGGGGCAAGGCATAATATTGGAAACCAGGGAGGGTAGTGAAAGTTTGGGGGTTGACTGGAAAATGAAAATAGGGTAAACTAGAGGGAAGGATGTTGGGGTCAGAGGTAGCATAGATTTGGGGATTAGGGGTTTCGTGAAGAGGGGTAGTGACATTTGAACTAGGAGAGGGGTCAGGTTGAGCGTGTCCAGAGGTGGGTGTGACAGAGGGCAAGGATACAAGTGGAGTGGGGGTAGGTGCTGTGTGAGAAGGTGTAGGCTGGTCAGGTGGGGGCATGTGTGAAACTTGGGAACAGGAAGAAGAATGGTGTGTTTGTGTGTTAGGGTCTGTGGTGGCATGTGAGGAAGTGGGTAGAACATCTAATTGGGAGGGAGTGTCCATACGGAAAACATCTGAATCAGCCACCCCATGGCTTTCTGACCCTGGCCTGGCAACAGGGTCATCTTGTAGCAACACAACACCTTGCTCTTCACTGCTACTGGCCCTGCTGTGAGAGAATCTGGCTACTGTTGCATTTAGTTGCTCTACCGCTAAACGCAGGCCCTGAATCTGATCACGACTTTCCCTGAGGACTGCAGTCTGGTTGTTGATAGCCACAGTCAACAGGGAAAGTTGGGAAGCATGATCCTGGTCCCTACGCTCCAATTGTTGGCGGTCCTGAGCTTGGTGGCTCAAGGTTTCCTGTAGGAGCGCCAGTGTCCTTTCTACATAATTAATTTGTGTAGAAGGGCCACCTTGCTCCAAGAATCTATCCACCTGGGCAGCCAACCTTTCACTAAGATTGATAAGGCGTGTTTGCCTAGGTGGCAGGGGTGCTGATTCTGCTGCATCCAATGTGGGCTGGAAAGAAACAAAAACCATAATATTGAATTAGAAAACAAATCCTTTGCATTTCTGAACACACAAACATTCTTACAAGTGGCTGCCATTTGCATAAATAATTAGAAAAACGGAAATAAAAAAAACATGTTCAAAGCTGCGTTACTTAGCACAAGGGTCTTCAAATGTTTGGAACAAGATGATTTTAGAATCTGATTAACATGCCCAGATACTTAAGATTTGTCACTATCCCTTTTCCAATACTAAACTTGATGGATCAATGGCCAAGGAATCTTTGTGGGCAAGCACCTAATCTACTGGTTCTGTGTAAACACTCGTGGCCAAAAAGAATCAGTATTGATCTTAACACCTGTGAAGGCAAGTCAGCAGGAGCAGCTGCATTGTGTTCCAAAGCGTAAAACCCCACCAAAAAGTCATTACAACAAGTACACAGGACTCCTTTCAATGTTCAACACACATTTTTGGAATTGCACATACCCCCACATTGGATGCAGTATCGTCCTCCACTCCAGCAGCAGCCATACTCAAGTCAAAATCTGCATTTCAAACAAAGCAAGAATAGTAAGTAAACACCCAAAATAATCTAGCATTACAAACAGACATTTTGCCCAGTTTGTCTTTGGGAATCATGTGGACAAATCTTTCAATGTGACCCAGCTTGGCAAAGACTTCAAATGCAAATGTTGCCACTGACAAACCAGCCCAAACCACCATTAAAGAGGCCTTTGCCCTCAATATATGTGTGAGTGTTTGCTTTGCAATGGAGGACACCCTATTCACAGAATTATGTATATAAAAGCATGAGCACCCCCCTACCACCACCATTTTTTTCTGGACCTCCAAGCATATGGGGCATTGGCAGTTCAAAACATACTAACCTAGGTCTTCCTCCTGGCTTTGGTGGAGTTGGAAGTTGCTCGCCGCCACTGCCTCCTCCTGCTGGTGTGTTGCTGTAAAGATATTTTTAAGGTTAAACAAGCTTCCTCTTACTGTTGTATTTTGGGCACACAAAGCAGAGGTCATTTGCTTACTTACCAGGGGGGACCTGGTCAGGCTGTGTGGGCGGCTCATGAAGTTGTGGCAGGCCAGAGGGACTCCCAGGGGTAGGTGACCTAGGACTGGAGGCTGCAATGCAAGCACATCCAATTTTAGAAATCCAACATGTTTCCTCCTCAAGACACACTTTACAACTGGTACATCTGATTTTAACTTACCATGCTGGATGTCATCAGTGTCATCCCGAGTACTCACACCAACTACAGTCTCCATGCTGATGACATCCAGCATTAGCCTCTGGTAGTCCGTTAGGCGGGCAAGGTGTGATGGCGCCACTCCTTGCCTTGTCACATACCCCTGGGAAGCCCACGTGCCCAGCTTCTTCCTGAGCCGCCCCATCAGGTCATTCCAGTGTTTCTGGACCTTGGCAGCAGTACGGCGAGCACGACCTCCAACTCCACACACGACCCCAGCAATCTCCTGCCACAGCTGGTCTCTTTGGGCCGACCCCAGACGTGAGGTGCCAATGCCCCTCATTTCAACGTGGTGTCGCAAATATTCCCTCACAAGGGTCATATTTTCTACGTTGGAAAAAGCTGGCATGCGCCCTGGATGCCTTTGGGAGGATCCCTCCCCAGGTGAGGGCATCCTTTGCGCCGTGCGCCCCCTTGTGCGCCCCCTTCTTCCTCCACGGCCTTCCAGCCTCACACCCCCGGGCCTTCTCGTGGGGATTATCACAAGGTCTGTAAAGAAACAAAAATCCAAAACGACAAAATTAGTTCAATGAAGGCAAAGAGAACATGAACAGCTAGCAAACAAGATAGGGGAGGAACTTACAACGCAGGAACCAATTAAGGGGAACAAAGGGGAGGGGCTAATGGCCCAAAAATCTCACTCGAAATCTGAAATTAGAAAGACAAACCAAACAAACATTAGTTCTATGAAGGCAAAGAGAACATGAACAGCTAGCAAACAAGATAGGGGAGGAACTTACAACGCAGGAACCAATTAAGGGGAACAAAGGGGAGGGGCTAATGGCCCAAAAATCACACTCGAAATCTGAAATTAGAAAGACAAACCAAACAAACAAACATTAGTTCTATGAAGGCAAAGAGAACATGAACAGCTAGCAAACAAGATAGGGGAGGAACTTACAACGCAGGAACCAATTAAGGGGAACAAAGGGGAGGGGCTAATGGCCCAAAAATCACACTCGAAATCTGAAATTAGAAAGACAAACCAAACAAACATTAGTTCTATGAAGGCAAAGAGAACATGAACAGCTAGCAAACAAGATAGGGGAGGAACTTACAACGCAGGAACCAATTAAGGGGAACAAAGGGGAGGGGCTAATGGCCCAAAAATCTCACTCGAAATCTGAAATTAGAAAGACAAACCAAACAAACAAACATTAGTTCTATGAAGGCAAAGAGAACATGAACAGCTAGCAAACAAGATAGGGGAGGAACTTACAACGCAGGAACCAATTAAGGGGAACAAAGGGGAGGGGCTAATGGCCCAAAAATCTCACTCGAAATCTGAAATTAGAAAGACAAACCAAACAAACATTAGTTCTATGAAGGCAAAGAGAACATGAACAGCTAGCAAACAAGATAGGGGAGGAACTTACAACGCAGGAACCAATTAAGGGGAACAAAGGGGAGGGGCTAATGGCCCAAAAATCTCACTCGAAATCTGAAATTAGAAAGACAAACCAAACAAACATTAGTTCTATGAAGGCAAAGAGAACATGAACAGCTAGCAAACAAGATAGGGGAGGAACTTACAACGCAGGAACCAATTAAGGGGAACAAAGGGGAGGGGCTAATGGCCCAAAAATCTCACTCGAAATCTGAAATTAGAAAGACAAACCAAACAAACATTAGTTCTATGAAGGCAAAGAGAACATGAACAGCTAGCAAACAAGATAGGGGAGGAACTTACAACGCAGGAACCAATTAAGGGGAACAAAGGGGAGGGGCTAATGGCCCAAAAATCTCACTCGAAATCTGAAATTAGAAAGACAAACCAAACAAACATTAGTTCTATGAAGGCAAAGAGAACATGAACAGCTAGCAAACAAGATAGGGGAGGAACTTACAACGCAGGAACCAATTAAGGGGAACAAAGGGGAGGGGCTAATGGCCCAAAAATCTCACTTGAAATCTGAAATTAGAAAGACAAACCAAACAAACATTAGTTCTATGAAGGCAAAGAGAACATGAACAGCTAGCAAACAAGATAGGGGAGGAACTTACAACGCAGGAACCAATTAAGGGGAACAAAGGGGAGGGGCTAATGGCCAAAAATCACACTCGAAATCTGAAATTAGAAAGACAAACCAAACAAACAAACATTAGTTCTATGAAGGCAAAGAGAACATGAACAGCTAGCAAACAAGATAGGGGAGGAACTTACAACGCAGGAACCAATTAAGGGGAACAAAGGGGAGGGGCTAATGGCCCAAAAATCACACTCGAAATCTGAAATTAGAAAGACAAACCAAACAAACATTAGTTCTATGAAGGCAAAGAGAACATGAACAGCTAGCAAACAAGATAGGGGAGGAACTTACAACGCAGGAACCAATTAAGGGGAACAAAGGGGAGGGGCTAATGGCCCAAAAATCACACTCGAAATCTGAAATTAGAAAGACAAACCAAACAAACAAACATTAGTTCTATGAAGGCAAAGAGAACATGAACAGCTAGCAAACAAGATAGGGGAGGAACTTACAACGCAGGAACCAATTAAGGGGAACAAAGGGGAGGGGCTAATGGCCCAAAAATCACACTCGAAATCTGAAATTAGAAAGACAAACCAAACAAACATTAGTTCTATGAAGGCAAAGAGAACATGAACAGCTAGCAAACAAGATAGGGGAGGAACTTACAACGCAGGAACCAATTAAGGGGAACAAAGGGGAGGGGCTAATGGCCCAAAAATCTCACTCGAAATCTGAAATTAGAAAGACAAACCAAACAAACAAACATTAGTTCTATGAAGGCAAAGAGAACATGAACAGCTAGCAAACATGCAATCAAGGGGGAGGGGGGTGCAGAGGGTGCCATGTCTAATAAAGATTTAGTGATGCTAAAGGGATGTCAGAAAATAAAATGTAAAGATGCAATGCTATACAAACAGGCTCCAGGCAAAATTCCATTGAGTAGGGTGTAATAGAAGGAGCAGACAGGGCGACCCCATGGGGTAATCAAGTTACTAACTCCATGGAGCCTTCCCCCTCAACTGCTGCAAGAAACATGACAAATCGTGTTTGAGAATCAGCATGCACTTGACCAGCCCCTGCAGAGCAGAAATGATTCAGGAAACATTTGGATGCATAAAGCCATTACGCAGCAAGCAGTCCAGTACAATGCATGTGCTGCTGGTCAAACAAAAGCAACCCTGTTACCCCTAAAACTTGACGAGGGACCAAAAAGCGTTAAAGGATTGTCCATGGGCTGCCCTCAAGGAAAGAACCAACTTGTCTAACTCACATTCCAAATAATTGAGGAATTAGTAGTCTGGCCATACATAAAATTAAACAAAGAAAATGGGATTGAGATTTGCCTTCCACTATATAGTGCAAGGGCCTGCCTGTTTGCCTCCAAAATTAAGTACATACAATAAAACATCATATTAGAGGTTTTTGCTAAGAGTGTGTATGGGGTTTTAACCAGCATGTCTGCATATTTGTAGGGCCAAAATGTATACCAACCGAAAGCCACATAGCTAATATGGAAAATCCATGCAGCAATTGTACCAATTAGAGAGACACACACACACACATCCAATGGGGGGGGGGGGGGGGGGAATCACAACAAAAGTTAATTCATAAACCCAGCATGGTATTGATAAACAATTTTGAAATTATTCAAAAATAAAGACACTTTAGGGAAATGTTCAGTGGAAGGAGATGGTAATTTGAAGGGATTTTTTGAAGCAGGTCATACTTAAATATGTGACTTACCTTCACAAGAAAGTTGGTGTGCCAACTCTGCAGCCAGAAGCAAGAATGAAGAACAAGCAATGTTTGTTTTATACTAGAGGAGGGTGTGGTTCATGTGTTTTGCGCGCAAATTTGGCGGGAAAAATGGCGTATATATTTCCCGTGCGGAATGACGTCATACGCGCATATTTCCGCGCATGTGTGCAAGCATAAATTAGACTGGAATTTTTACTGCCTTTCTTTTCATAATGGCAACAGTGCAAAATGTCCTCGGTATGGCAATATGTTTAGCACTAGAGGCCATAGAAAATGAACTAAGGGAGGAAGAGACAGCGGGGATTGCTGCACCCCGCATACGACAGCCTCGGCTGTTTCTGCCACGGGCCATCCTCCAAGAGATGAGGGACACCGATGTCCGGAGGAGATTCCGACTAACACGAGGAGCAATAGAGTTTTTGTATGGGCTGATGTCAGAAAAACTCGAGCCCCAGACCACAAGAAGCCAGGCGGTTCCTGGCATGGTGAAATTATTGTCAACACTTTATATTTTGGGCCGTGGCAGCTTCCAAACCACCTCTGGCCTCATCTTGGGCATCAGCCAACCCACGGTGTCCAGGGTGTTTATGCAGGTCATTAATGCCATTCTTGACCTTGTGCCCCAATTTATACACTGGCCACAAAGTGAAGATGAGTGGAATAATGTGAAGGTGGCTTTCTACCAACGTGGAGAATTTCCACAGATCCTGGGGGCCATTGATTGTACCCACGTCGCTATCAGGCCCCCCAGGAGATGTGAAGTGGACTTCAGGAACCGTAAGCAGTACCACTCCCTGAATGTCCAGGTTGTATGTGATGCCAGACAGCGCATAATGAGTGCACGCACGGGTTTTCCAGGGTCATGCCATGATGCTTTCATCCTACGCCAGACTGCCCTATATCAAAAGTTTGAGAGTGGCCAAATGCCCTCAGGATGGCTCATTGGTAAGATATAATGGAAACACTTTTTAGGAAACAAATGTACACTGTTTAATGTAATCAACCCTGTCCTCAGGACCCACTAACAGGCCAGGTTTTAGGTATTACCTTGGGAGATGCAGACTAGAATACTGCAATCACTGAGCAGCAAATTATATCACCAGTGATCTATTTAATTTTTCTTGCCAACCTGGCCTGTTAGTGGGCCCTGAGGACAGGGTTCATGAACACTGATTTACTTCTGCTCGGTTGACATGAATGGCATCATTGGGGTGTATTTGCTAGAACTGGTGCACTGTGAATCTGCTGCAGCTCTGCATGGTAGCCAATCAGCTTCTCACCTCAGCTTGTTCCAAGAAGTGTTGGCACTAAAACCTGGATGAAGATTGGTTTGTAGGCAGAAGTAAAGTTGACATTGCAATCCCCCGTTTAAGGAAATGCAACCTTCTTCCAAAAAATGGAGCTTGCAACATAAGTCTCACTTCTGCATATAAACCAATCAGCTTACCTGTTTAAGGTCAACCTAACAGAAGAAATATGGGCTGACTTTGACCAAAGTTTTCACCAGATCAGCCATAAGCTGGCCATACACCATACAATTAGAAGAAACCAATTGGATTTGATTTACCCTAAAATTCATATTGCAAGGGCCTGTTTGCAAACAAAGGGTTTGTATGGTTAGGGGAAATCTAAATAAAATTGTATAATGTATGGCCAGCCTTAGGTAGCATGTATAGTGTAAACCAGGGATCTTCAAACTATGGCCCTCCAGCTGTTGTGGAACTCCAAATCCCACGAGGCATTGTAAAACTCTGACATTCACAGACATGACTAGGCATGATGGGAATTGTAGTTCCTGAACAACTGGAGGGCCATAGTTTGAGGACCCCTGGTGTAAACCTTGAACTTGATGTAAAAATTGTTGGGGATGATGTAGGGGGGAAGTCACTTCACAAACATGAAATGTACTAATTTTGACTTTTGTTTTTGCAGGGGATGCTGGTTACCCCCAACTGGCGTGGCTGATGGCCCCAGTGAGGTACCCCCATAGCCAGCCAGAACACAGATATAATAGGGCCCACCGCAAATCCCGCTCTATTATTGAGTCCACATTTGGACTATTAAAGAGTAGGTTCATGTGTCTGGCCAGGCCTGGGGGAGAACTCCTGTACTCTCCTCGGAAGTCTGCCAGGATCATTCTTGCATGCTGTGTCTTACACAACATATGTTTGGCAAGGAATGAATCCTGGGAGACTTCTGAGGAGGAGAGGGAGCCTGAGGTCCATCAGCCACCAGTTGCCAGGAGGGAGCACACTGAGGCAGGATTGGTTACTCGGGCTGAGCTCATCAGGCGATATTTTACAGGTAAGTAATCCTACCTAGTTGTGAATCTGGAAAACTAACAACATAACATGGACACCCACACTAAGAAATATCTGTCACCTCTTCTTGGCATTATATGGAGTCTGCTGCCATCAACATAATGCCACTGGGCAGCACAACCCCAAAATAAATGGCAAGCATAGTTTATTTTCTGACATGGAGTGGAGAAGGAGTAGAACAGCTGTCATGTGTTTGTGTCCCCTTTAGAGAGAGCCAACATGTGTATTATGAAATGACTTCTGCTAAGTTTTTGACATCTGTAATGTTTTTGTATTCTTTAGATGAATAAGCACATGAGCATTGGACCCTGGGAAACCCGTTCAGAGGGACTGTCTGGAGTCACAGGTGTGTGCCTTAACCAGTACCCAGGTGATACCTGGAGCACAAACACAGCTCCCTGTCCAAGGAAGCAAAGCCGTTTGTAATTCCAGAAAATAGGAACATCTTTATAAACTTTGAGATTGATTTCTAAGAGAAACCAAAACCTAAATATGCACAGCAGGCATGCACTACACAGACCAGCATGCACACACGGCTCGTCTGAGTCTATAGGTGCCCAATGACAAACGTGCACCTAACAAGTCCTGTATGCCCCACATGACGTTAATACAGTGACGATCCTGACCTCCCTGGGGCCAGGGCCGGACTGGCCTACCGGGATACCGGGAAAATTCCCGGCAGGCTGCCTGCCCTGGGCTGTTTTGGGCTGAGCTGTGGCTGCAGCGCAGAGATCCGCTCCCTCCTCCTCCATCCCCTCCACTACGCACAATGTTACGCACAATCAGCGGGCATCTCCCGACTCCCGCTGTGTCTGTGTGCCTGGAAGCTCAGTGTTAAAACTTTTGCCGCGCTGCTGTGAGAAAAGTGACAGTCCCGCCCTCCTAGACCAGGGCGCACCTGCAGCAGCGTGTACCGGAGGTGGAGAGGAAATGTCTGCTGCCGTGGATTGTGCGGGGGGCGCGGCCGCGGGGAGGGAACTATCGCATGCAGGACACTGACAGTTCCCTCCCGCCGACTCCTCCAGCCGCTGAGCCATTCGGCGGCTTAGAGCTCTGATGCTTAAGAGCTGGCCCGCCTCCTTCACTCACAATGGTCGGGACTCGTGAGGGGGTGTGGCCCCCGCCTGTTACTGGGAGGCGAACCGGCCTCAGTGATGATCGCACGGTCCCAAGTTCTGGCCAGAACATGGAGGTACAAAAAAAAAGAAAAAGGCTGCTGTCTCTAAGTCCTCTGTCACCCAGTCCCCTATCACCCAGCCCTCTGTCACCCAGCCCTCTGTCACCCAGTCCCCTGTCACCCAGCCCTCTGTCACCCAGTCCTCTGTCACCCAGTCCCCTATCACCCAGCCCTCTGTCACCCAGCCCTCTGTCACCCAGTCCCCTGTCACCCAGCCCTCTGTCACCCAGTCCTCTGTCACCCAGTCCCCTATCACCCAGCCCTCTGTCACCCAGCCCTCTGTCACCCAGTCCCCTGTCACCCAGCCCTCTGTCACCCAGCCCTCTGTCACCCAGTCCCCTATCACCCAGCCCTCTGTCACCCAGCCCTCTGTCACCCAGCCCTCTGTCACCCAGCCCTCTGTCACCCAGCCCTCTGTCACCCAGTCCCCTGTCACCCAGCCCTCTGTCACCCAGCCCTCTGTCACCCAGTCCTCTGTCACCCAGCCCTCTGTCACCCAGCCCTCTGTCACCCAGTCCTCTGTCACCCAGCCCTCTGTCACCCAGCCCTCTGTCACCCAGCCCTCTGTCACCCAGTCCCCTGTCACCCAGCCCTCTGTCACCCAGCCCTCTGTCACCCAGTCCTCTGTCACCCAGCCCTCTGTCACCCAGCCCTCTGTCACCCAGTCCTCTGTCACCCAGCCCTCTGTCACCCAGCCCTCTGTCACCCAGTCCTCTGTCACCCAGTCCCCTGTCACCCAGCCCTCTGTCACCCAGCCCTCTGTCACCCAGCCCTCTGTCACCCAGCCCTCTGTCACCCAGTCCTCTGTCACCCAGCCCTCTGTCACCCAGCCCTCTGTCACCCAGCCCTCTGTCACCCAGTCCTCTGTCACCCAGCCCTCTGTCACCCAGCCCTCTGTCACCCAGTCCTCTGTCACCCAGCCCTCTGTCACCCAGTCCCCTGTCACCCAGCCCTCTGTCACCCAGCCCTCTGTCACCCAGCCCTCTGTCACCCAGCCCTCTGTCACCCAGTCCCCTGTCACCCAGCCCTCTGTCACCCAGCCCTCTGTCACCCAGTCCCTCTGTCACCCAGTCCACCCAGCCCTCTGTCACCCAGTCCTCTGTCACCCAGCCCTCTGTCACCCAGCCCTCTGTCACCCAGTCCCCTGTCACCCAGCCCTCTGTCACCCAGTCCCCTGTCACCCAGCCCTCTGTCACCCAGCCCTCTGTCACCCAATCCCCTGTCACCCAGCCCTCTGTCACCCAGCGCTCTGTCACCCAGTCCTCTGTCACCCAGTCCCCTGTCACCCAGCCCTCTGTCACCCAGCCTCTGTCACCCAGTCCTCTGTCACCCAATCCCCTGTCACCCAGCCCTCTGTCACCCAGCCCTCTGTCACCCAGCCCTCTGTCACCCAGCCCTCTGTCACCCAATCCCCTGTCACCCAGCCCTCTGTCACCCAGCGCTCTGTCACCCAGTCCTCTGTCACCCAGTCCCCTGTCACCCAGCCCTCTGTCACCCAGCCCTCTGTCACCCAGCCCTCTGTCACCCAGCCCTCTGTCACCCAGTCCCCTGTCACCCAGCCCTCTGTCACCCAGCCCTCTGTCACCCAGCCCTCTGTCACCCAGCCCTCTGTCACCCAGTCCCCTGTCACCCAGCCCTCTGTCACCCAGCCCTCTGTCACCCAGCCCTCTGTCACCCAGTCCCCTATCACCCAGCCCTCTGTCACCCAGCCCTCTGTCACCCAGCCCTCTGTCACCCAGCCCTCTGTCACCCAGTCCCCTGTCACCCAGCCCTCTGTCACCCAGCCCTCTGTCACCCAGCCCTCTGTCACCCAGCCCTCTGTCACCCAGTCCCCTGTCACCCAGCCCTCTGTCACCCAGTCCACCCAGCCCTCTGTCACCCAGTCCCCTATCACCCAGCCCTCTGTCACCCAGCCCTCTGTCACCCAGTCCCCTGTCACCCAGCCCTCTGTCACCCAGCCTCTGTCACCCAGTCCCCTATCACCCAGCCCTCTGTCACCCAGCCCTCTGTCACCCAGTCCCCTGTCACCCAGCCCTCTGTCACCCAGCCCTCTGTCACCCAGTCCCCTATCACCCAGCCCTCTGTCACCCAGCCCTCTGTCACCCAGCCCTCTGTCACCCAGCCCTCTGTCACCCAGTCCCCTGTCACCCAGCCCTCTGTCACCCAGCCCTCTGTCACCCAGTCCTCTGTCACCCAGCCCTCTGTCACCCAGCCCTCTGTCACCCAGTCCTCCTGTCACCCAGCCCTCTGTCACCCAGCCCTCTGTCACCCAGCCCTCTGTCACCCAGCCCTCTGTCACCCAGTCCCCACCCAGCCCTCTGTCACCCAGCCCTCTGTCACCCAGCCCTCTGTCACCCAGCCCTCCACCCAGTCTGTCACCCAGCCCTCTGTCACCCAGCCCTCTGTCACCCAGCCTCTCACCCAGCCCTGTCACCCAGCCCTCTGTCACCCAGCCCTCTGTCACCCAGCCCTCTGTCACCCAGCCCTCTGTCACCCAGCCTCTGTCACCCAGTCCCTGTCACCCAGCCCTCTGTCACCCAGCCCTCTGTCACCCAGCCCTCTGTCACCCAGCCCTCTGTCACCCAGTCCTCTGTCACCCAGCCCTCTGTCACCCAGCCCTCTGTCACCCAGTCCCTCTGTCACCCAGTCCCTGTCACCCAGCCCTCTGTCACCCAGCCCTCTGTCACCCAGTCCTCTGTCACCCAGCCCTCTGTCACCCAGCCCTCTGTCACCCAGTCCTCTGTCACCCAGCCCTCTGTCACCCAGCCCTCTGTCACCCAGCCCTCTGTCACCCAGCCCTCTGTCACCCAGTCCCCTGTCACCCAGCCCTCTGTCACCCAGCCCTCTGTCACCCAGTCCCCTGTCACCCAGCCCTCTGTCACCCAGCCCTCTGTCACCCAGCCCTCTGTCACCCAGCCCTCTGTCACCCAGCCCTCTGTCACCCAGCCCTCTGTCACCCAGTCCCCTGTCACCCAGCCCTCTGTCACCCAGCCCTCTGTCACCCAGTCCCCTGTCACCCAGCCCTCTGTCACCCAGTCCCCTGTCACCCAGCCCTCTGTCACCCAGCCCTCTGTCACCCAGTCCCCTGTCACCCAGCCCTCTGTCACCCAGCCCTCTGTCACCCAGCCCTCCCTCTGTCACCCAGTCCCCTGTCACCCAGCCCTCTGTCACCCAGCGCTCTGTCACCCAGTCCTCTGTCACCCAATCCCCTGTCACCCAGCCCTCTGTCACCCAGCCCTCTGTCACCCAGCCCTCTGTCACCCAGCCCTCTGTCACCCAATCCCCTGTCACCCAGCCCTCTGTCACCCAGCGCTCTGTCACCCAGTCCTCTGTCACCCAGTCCCCTGTCACCCAGCCCTCTGTCACCCAGCCCTCTGTCACCCAGCCCTCTGTCACCCAGCCCTCTGTCACCCAGTCCCCTGTCACCCAGCCCTCTGTCACCCAGCCCTCTGTCACCCAGCGCTCTGTCACCCAGCCCTCTGTCACCCAGTCCCCTGTCACCCAGCCCTCTGTCACCCAGCCCTCTGTCACCCAGCCCTCTGTCACCCAGTCCCCTGTCACCCAGCCCTCTGTCACCCAGCCCTCTGTCACCCAGCCCTCTGTCACCCAGCCCTCTGTCACCCAGTCCCCTGTCACCCAGCCCTCTGTCACCCAGCCCTCTGTCACCCAGCCCTCTGTCACCCAGCCCTCTGTCACCCAGTCCCCTGTCACCCAGCCCTCTGTCACCCAGTCCCTCTGTCACCCAGCCCTCTGTCACCCAATCCCCTGTCACCCAGTCCTCTGTCACCCAGCCCTCTGTCACCCAGCCCTCTGTCACCCAGCCCTCTGTCACCCAATCCCCTGTCACCCAGCCCTCTGTCACCCAGCGCTCTGTCACCCAGTCCTCTGTCACCCAGTCCTCTGTCACCCAGTCCTCTGTCACCCAGCCCTCTGTCACCCAGTCCCCTATCACCCAGCCCTCTGTCACCCAGCCCTCTGTCACCCAGTCCTCTGTCACCCAGCCCTCTGTCACCCAGCCCTCTGTCACCCAGCCCCCTGTCACCCAGCCCTCTGTCACCCAGCCCTCTGTCACCCAGTCCCCTATCACCCAGCCCTCTGTCACCCAGCCCTCTGTCACCCAGCCCTCTGTCACCCAGCCCTCTGTCACCCAGTCCGTTATCACCCAGCCCTCTGTCACCCAGTCCGTTATCACCCAGCCCTCTGTCACCCAGCCTCTGTCACCCAGTCCTCTGTCACCCAATCCCCTGTCACCCAGCCCTCTGTCACCCAGCCCTCTGTCACCCAGCCCTCTGTCACCCAGCCCTCTGTCACCCAATCCCCTGTCACCCAGCCCTCTGTCACCCAGCGCTCTGTCACCCAGTCCTCTGTCACCCAGTCCCCTGTCACCCAGCCCTCTGTCACCCAGCCCTCTGTCACCCAGCCCTCTGTCACCCAGCCCTCTGTCACCCAGTCCCCTGTCACCCAGCCCTCTGTCACCCAGCCCTCTGTCACCCAGCCCTCTGTCACCCAGCCCTCTGTCACCCAGTCCCCTGTCACCCAGCCCTCTGTCACCCAGCCCTCTGTCACCCAGTCCCCTATCACCCAGCCCTCTGTCACCCAGCCCTCTGTCACCCAGCCCTCTGTCACCCAGCCCTCTGTCACCCAGCCCTCTGTCACCCAGTCCCCTGTCACCCAGCCCTCTGTCACCCAGCCCTCTGTCACCCAGCCCTCTGTCACCCAGCCCTCTGTCACCCAGTCCCCTGTCACCCAGCCCTCTGTCACCCAGCCCTCTGTCACCCAGCCCTCTGTCACCCAGCCCTCTGTCACCCAATCCCCTGTCACCCAGTCCTCTGTCACCCAGCCCTCTGTCACCCAGCCCTCTGTCACCCAGCCCTCTGTCACCCAATCCCCTGTCACCCAGCCCTCTGTCACCCAGCGCTCTGTCACCCATTCCTCTGTCACCCAGTCCTCTGTCACCCAGCCCTCTGTCACCCAGCCCTCTGTCACCCAGCCCTCTGTCACCCAGCCCTTTGTCACCCAGTCCTCTGTCACCCAGCCCTCTGTCACCCAGCCCTCTGTCACCCAGCCCTCTGTCACCCAGCCCCCTATCACCCAGCCCTCTGTCACCCAGCCCTCTGTCACCCAGTCCCCTATCACCCAGCCCTCTGTCACCCAGCCCTCTGTCACCCAGCCCTCTGTCACCCAGCCCTCTGTCACCCAGTCCGTTACCCAGCCCTCTGTCACCCAGCCCTCTGTCACCCAGCCCTCTGTCACCCAGCCCTCTGTCACCCAGTCCCCTGTCACCCAGCCCTCTGTCACCCAGCCCTCTGTCACCCAGCCCCCTGTCACCCAGTCCCCTGTCACCCAGCCCCTGTCACCCAGCCCTGTCACCCAGCCCTCTGTCACCCAGCCCTCTGTCACCCAATCCCCTGTCACCCAGCCCTCTGTCACCCAGCGCTCTGTCACCCAGTCCTCTGTCACCCAGTCCCCTGTCACCCAGTCCTCTGTCACCCAGTCCCCTGTCACCCAGCCCTCTGTCACCCAGCCCTCTGTCACCCAGCCCCCTGTCACCCAGCCCCCTGTCACCCAGCCCTCTGTCACCCAGTCCTCTGTCACCCAGTCCCCTGTCACCCAGCCCTCTGTCACCCAGTCCTCTGTCACCCAGCCCTCTGTCACCCAGTCCCCTGTCACCCAGTCCCCTGCTGTCACCAAGTTCCCTTGCTGTCACCAAGTTCCCTTGCTGTCACCCAGTCCCCTTCTGTCGCCAAATCCCCTGCTGTTGCCAAGTCCTGTGTCACCCAGTCCTGTGTCGACCAGTTCCCTGCTGTCACCCAGTCCCCTGCTGTAACCCAGTCCCCTGCTGTAACCAAGTCCTCTGTCACCCAGTCCCCTGCTGTCACCAAGTCCCCTGTCACCCAGTCCCCTGCTGTCACCAAGTCCCCTGTCACCCAGTCCCCTTCTGTCGCCAAATCCCCTGCTGTTGCCAAGTCCTGTGTCACCCAGTTCCCTGCTGTTGCCCAGTCCCCTGCTGTCACCCAGCCCTCTGTCACCCAGCCCTCTGTCACCCAGTCCCCTTCTGTCGCCAAGTCCCCTGCTGTCACCCAGTCCCCTGCTGTCACCCAGTCCCCTTCTGTCACCCAGTCCCCTTCTGTCACCCAGTCCCCTGCTGTCGCCAAGTCCCCTGCTGTAACCCAGTCCCCTGTCACCCAGTCCCCTGCTGTTACCAAATCCCCTGTCACCCAGTCCCCTTCTGTCACCAAATCCCCTGCTGTTGCCAAGTCCTGCGTCACCCAGTTCCCTGCTGTCGCCCAGTCCCCTGCTGTCACCCAGCCCTCTGTCACCCAGCCCTCTGTCACCCAGTCCCCTGTCACCCAGTCCCCTGCTGTCACCAAGTCCTCTGTCACCCAGTCCCCTGCTGTCGCCAAGTCCCCTGTCACCAAGTCCTCTGTCACCCAGTCCCCTTCTGTCGCCAAATCCCCTGCTGTTGCCAAGTCCTCTGTCGCCCAGTCCCCTGCTGTCACCAAGTCCTCTACTGTCACCAAGTCTTTTGTCACCCAGTCCCCTGTCACCAAGTCCTCTGTCACCCAGTCCTTTGTCACCCAGTCCCCTGTTGTCGTCCAGTTGTCACCCAGTCCCCTGCTGTCGCCAAATTCTCTGTCACCCAATGCCATGTTGTCACCACGTCCTCTGTCACCCAATGCCCTGTTGTCGCCAAGTCCTCTGTCACTCAGTCCCCTGCTGTCGCCAAGTCCTCTGTTACCCAGTCCCCTGCTGTCGCCAAGTCCTCTGTCACCCAGTCCCCTGCTGTCACCCAGTCCCCTGTTGTCACCCAGTCCTCTGCTGTCACCCAGTCCTCTGCTGTCAGCCAGTCCCCCTGCTGTCACCCAGTCCAAGTGACACCCTCAATCTGGTGACGGGATGTGTGGCAAGTGACACGATGATCTGGTGACGGGACTGTGGCAAGTGACACACTAAATCTGGTGACAGGGGACGGATGGCAAGTGGCATGTTGAATCTGAGGTTCCACTGTATGTGTGTATACAGTATATTTATATATATCTCCCTAGCCCTATGTGCTTTCATATCTGTCTTATCTTTATATAATACGCTCTTTAAATGTTTTTAAAATGTATGATTTTCTCTTTTATGAACAAGAAAATAATGACGTTATGATGTTGGGCTGGTATATTAATGCTATGGGGCTGGTATGAAGTGTTTTCCAGGGCTGGTTTTTACTCCCAGTCCGGCCCTGCCTGGGGCTCTAAGCTAAATGACATGTAACATTAAATATTAATGTTGATAAGGGGGGGGGGGGCACTGCCAACAGTGACATGTCACATTAAAATATTCATGTTGATAAGCGGGGTGAGGGGCCAAAAACGTCTCACCAGGCAGGGCCTCTAGTCATTTGGGGGGCACCCAGCAGTAACCAATATGTTTGTTTCACTCCTAATCTATGATAAAGTGATTGACCAAACTCTAACTAGTCTGCATTAAATAAAAGGAGATTCTGAAATATGACTCATATAGATTTCATTGTCATTGTACAGGAGTGGTACTGCTTACGGATCCTGTTGGTAGAAAGCCATCTTCACATCCTCCACTCATCTTCGTTTGTGGAAAGTGTATACGTTGGGGCACAAGGCCAAGAACTGGCATCTTGGACCTGCATAAACACCCTGGAAGGCCAGAGGTTGTTTGGAAGCTGAACAGCCATTTCCCCATCCCTCTCCTCTGTTTTTGATTTTGTGTTTAAAATTATAATAAAAAACAAATATTGACTTCGGAGACCTTTTTATTTCCAAAGCTGCAACAATTTCCAATAACATGTCATCACTAGTTTTTCAAAAATGATGTTGCGACTTACATTGATCTGTTCTGACACGCAGGAGTACAATTGGGCTAAAATATTTGTGCACTACTTTGTTCCAACTTCTGTGCGACTTGTTCTCACATGTTTTACAACAGTCGCATGACTGCATAAAAAAAAGCATTGCAAAGTCGCATTGTAAATCACACATCTTTGGGGATGAAATAGTACAAACAGAGGCACAAGCAGGAATAGGAAGACGCATTGAAAGACAATCAAACAGGCTCATTGCACTGAATGGAATTCATGGAAGATGTAAATAATTGCCCTGTATTGTCACATTTAAAACTATGATAAATGAAAATTCTTGGGTCTCTAAAGGCCTCTGTTCTTTGATTTTCAATTAAAAGATTTCCATACTAAAAGAAAGCCAAAAAAAACATTAAAATCAAAGATATATTATAATAATGACTTTGTCATAACAAGGGGTTAATGAAGTGAGGACAGATACTAATTGGCTAGCAAGACACACCCAATTAGATACAAATGCACCTACACTAGAAGCTTTGGGAGATTTACCATGGAAATGCGTGTACAGCAGCACATTTGCACATTTACTATTGCGTTGCGCCTCAATGCGCGCCTCAATGCGCGCCTCAATGCGCGCCTAATTAGCTCCTCATCCGGCGTGCCAACTGATGCATGTACCGGCGCAGCGCAGCTTCAATAGTAAATCAGCCCCTAAGTGTGTTAAGGGTGTTAAAGAACTTCTGGGCGACAGCCCTCTCACCACACCAGGCCTGGAAAGTTGTGAACCTCCGCTCCAGTTGACTCAATCCTGCTGCCAGTCAGCACTGCCACGCTGCCACGCTCCTCAAGCCAACTGGACATCCACTTGGCTCCGTCAAGGGTCCTGGATCCTCAGACCCGATCACACTGCTTCTCCAGCACACTGTGGTAAGGCAGAGTCAATGGATGTTCTGCTCTGCACGATGTAGGCCCTCTTCTGAACACTCCTTCACAGATCCTTGCAGGCAGGCCATGCGTCCAGAAAGAGGCAGAAAATGGCTCCACTCTGCCTTTTATATCCACCCAGCATGCAGTTCAGCCACCTAGTGTTCATGGGTAAGTGAGTCTTTTCACAAGATAAACATTTTTCTTCTCTGCATATGTAAGTTAAAACATATCTCGCTCACATTGGTATTTGGCTCCCTCTAGTGGTATGCCATCTTTAGCATTATATGGCAAAAATACCAGTGCTACATATATATATATATATATACATACCAGAAGTGGCTGTTACTAGGCAGAACATCCTAATCTGCCACTTCCTCGTCCGCCGTGGTCTTCTTTCTTCTTCTCCTTGCTCTGCCTCCTGGGAAAAGGGGGCCGTGTCTTCTGGGACCTTGTGTGTGTCCCAGGAGACATCCGCCCATTCACATAGCGCTGCGCGACTTGCGCATGCGCAGTAGGGTACCGGGAAGTGAAGCCACAATGCTTCACTTCCTGATTCCCTCACTGAGGATGGCATTTCTCGGCTTCGGCTTTGGCCGCCGACATCA
This sequence comes from Rana kukunoris, assembly GCA_029574335.1. Taxonomy (NCBI): domain Eukaryota; kingdom Metazoa; phylum Chordata; class Amphibia; order Anura; family Ranidae; genus Rana; species Rana kukunoris. Next base: position 73,460,919 of record CM056057.1, on the reverse strand, counting down.
CGGGCACCCTGGACAGGTAGGTGTCCTTAAAAGTCAGCAGCTACAGTGTTTGTAGCTGCTTACTTTAAAAAAAAAAACACCGGACCCCTGCTTTAAGATGGAGATTGAGGGCTGTGTCAACCAGCTTACACTAATGTGTCAATCAGCTTACACTGCACCCTGATTGGGTAAAGCTTTGTGCAGTGCTCAGTGCATTGTAGGGTTTCCGTCTGGGCAAACACGGCGAACACTGCAAATTCGGGTGTTCGGCAAATGGTCGAACAGGCAAATGTTTGGCTCGAACTCATGCTTGGGCCGAACGGTTCGCCGATCCCTATCTACCAGGTACTAAGTCAAGTTTTGCTTGGGGATCAAATACCTATTTTACTCACTGAACTGCAACTCATTTTTAACATTAGTTTCATGTGGGTTTTTTGGGGGTATTTTTGGTTGATATTCTGTCTCTATCATTTAAAATACACCGATGATAAAATAAATGATAGACCCTTTATTTCTTTGTAAGTGGGCAAATTTACAAAATCTGCAGGGGATCAAATTCTTATTTTTCCCACTTAAAACCTTAATCCTAGAATGAAAAAAAAACTGCTTGTTGTAACTGATTAAAACAGCATGATTGGGAGTTAGGTATTTGTCAGTGTACCTTAATCTGCACAAATTCTGTGACAAGGGAGCTGGCCCGAGCCACGCTGTCTGTGTCTATAGATGCAGACAGCATGGCTTTGGATTGGAATTGGATTGGGATTGAGCCCACATGTGTGCCACAATAGGAAGCAAATTCTTATTTGGCACACCAAGAAGAGGAGGAGCCAGGAGCCACCGAGAAGAGGATTGAGGCCACTCTGTGCAGTTCTATGGCACAGGCAGGTAAGTATAAACCTGTTTGTTCATTATTTTTATTTTTTTAATAAAACCATACAGTTCCCAATCACTTTAAATCCATGTCTAAGGTCACCCTTCCAAGGGTTTCCCTAATACCTCCCTCCCTTCCAAAACTTTAGAATTTTTACATGATATTTGAATGATGCAAAATTTTCTGCAATGATACAAATCACATTTACAGTATGTACTATACTGGGTGGCAGCCATTGGGGAACCCAGCTGTTAATATGGACTAAGAACATGATCCAAACTGTAGGCAAAAACACTTGGCTGACAGGTTTCCCCCTCCCTTCTTCCCTTTGCGCAATTAGTGGCAGTTCTTGTCTTTGCTATCCTAATCTTCTCCATGTCTTCTTGTTGTTATACAGAACAGCGGTTAGTGCAAACATAAGGAGGGGATGGAGTGACAAATGTGAGAGTGTGAAGTAGCAGCTTATTTCACCTTGGCAGAAAGTGAGGCATATATTACAATATGAAAAGGCACTCAACCTGTGTTGCCAACCTCCCAGATTGGACACTGCACCCAAAATTTATGACACAGCCACTGGGATTTCCAAAAGTTACAAAATTACAGTTTTAAGTGCAGATTTCAGTTTTCTCTCCTGAGTCACAGTGACAGTCTCTCTCCCCCCATCAGGTGGTCTCTTCAGCCCACTCCAGCCCCACGCCCGCCTTGTCTTTCTCCTGTCCTGCAGACCCGCACATGAGACTCTGGTTGCCCTGCTCAGCTCCCTTGCATCATGACATCACACAACATGCTCAGACACCACCCCTGCCAGACGCGCCCTCCACTGGCACCATCAAAACACACTGTAGCAGGAACTCTGATGGTCTCGGCTGGCTCCAGACTGGAACTGTGCATTTGCAGTTCCGACCTGAGCATTACGGTATTATTTTTTACTGCAAACTTTTCCTGTCACTGGCATTTACTGTCAGGAGAAACGTGCCAATTTTTTACTGGCTGCCAATAAACATACTGATGGTTGGCAACACTGCACCCAACCCTAATGTTTCTTCATGGGTCCTGGATCAGTGCAGAGATAATGTGGAGAGGTATAATGCCCTTAGACATATGATCAGCACTAGGCGAAATCTTCCTTTTTAGTAAGTCTCTAACCTGCAGCAAGGTGTTTCGGGAGGTATAAACACATTTTTTTTGGGGGGGGGGGGGGGCAGAATGCCCTTGAAGCACTTACCTATTGCTAAGGGGTATACAAGTCGGGTTCAATATAACAGGAGGCCTGCATGCTTATTGCCATTTCATCTCATATACCAAACTGGGCTAAGTGGGAACAATGGGCATTAATTAATTTTTTATTTCTCTCAATGTATTAAAAAAAGTGCAGATAATGTCTGTTAGATGGGCTGGCAATTTTGCTGAGATTTGTAGACATTTGCCGGTTCTGAATTAAACTGATCTAAGAAGGATGTTTAACCCAATAGATCAGCTTGTTCATTTCTGTCGGAAAATATACTAGGCTATGAATTACAGGTCAAATGTAATAGTAACAGTCTCAGCCCCCTCTGGCACACCTGCCAATAGAAAAATGAATAATGGGCGCACTGACCTAGTGTGATACCGTACAACAAGGTTTTTATTAAAATATTAAAATCAATAGTTATACTCACAAAGATTAGTTAAATTAGATTGGTTATCTTTACTCATATTGGCTCTTTGAGTCCAGGCAGTAGGGAGGAAAATAATGACTCCCTTTGTGTCAGGCCTCTCTCTCCTGTCCTTTGACATCGTAGGCCCAACTTTACACACCTATTCAAGTAAATAAACAATGGTTTAACTTAATAGATGAACTGTCCCACACACCCAATGCACATGCAGAGGCAAGAACCTTGGTAGGATATTAATTTTTAAAGCTTTAATTCTTTTTTTTTTAATTATATATATATATATATATATATATATATATATATATATAAAATACATATACACACATACACACACACAGTGCCTTGAAAAAGTGTTCACACCCCTTGAAATTTTCCACATTTTGTCATGTTACAACCAAAAACATAAAACATTATTTTATTGGGATTTTATGTGATAGACCAACACAAAGTGGCACATAATTGTGAAGTGGACGGTGAATAATAAATTATTTTCACAATTGTTTACAAAATAAATATATGAAAAGTGTGGCGTGCATTTTGTATTTAGCCCCCTTTACTCTGATACCTCTAACTAAAGTTCTATCCATAATCCAAAAATGGAAAGAGTATGGTACAACTGCAAACCTACCAAGACATAGCTGTCCACCTAAACTGACAGACTGGGCAAGGAGAGCATTAATCAGAAAAGCAGCCAAGAGGCCCATTGTTGAGGGGGAAGCACAAAGGCGCCACTCTAAGTCTAGTAAATTAAATGGTTTTAATGAGCAATGTACATACTCACAAGAGTAGGATTATAACAGGCATGTCAGACAGAAGTTTGTCAATATGTCCGGGAAGGGAGTCCATCCACTGGATTGGAACAAAGGAAGGAACAAGGGGATTGGGTGAACAGGGGGGTGGGGAATCTTAAAGCGGTTGTATGGGCAATTTATTTTTTCCTGGCACTTGTAAAGGAAAAAGCATAATGAGCTAGTATGCACCGCATACTAGCTCATTATAAACTACTTACCTTGGAACAGGGCGTCGGTCCCTCTGCGGTCCACGCCGAGGGAGATGACATTATAGGCTTACCTGTAGGTAAAAGTAAAAAAACACTTTAACGAATACACCAAAAGTCAATAAAATACAATAAAAATATAAATGCATGTGAAAATAAAGGTAGACAAGGACATTAATGGGAAAAAAATGGTTGTTTAAAATTGTATGTTTAGCAATCGGCAGGAATAATAATAATTAATACAAATGGAGATAGAACTGAAAATGAAAATAAAAATAAATATAAAAATTAATAAGAAGAATAATAAAAATAAAAATAGAAATGGATATAAAAATAAAAATAGAAATATAATATAAAAGTGAAAATGTAAACAAAAACTTAATCCAATAATATAGGAACACTCATGATGACTGCTAGTACACTTACTCAGGATTGGTCGCAGCAAGAATTATATTGAAAATGTCCTTATGGGTAATGCATATATTTAAATATCTATCTATGGGAGTACTTACTTTTTCTAGAAGAAGACCTTAAGGGTCCATGATATAATATTGACTAGGAAGCATGGGACAGAGTGAAGAATCCTGGATGGAAAAAATTATTAGGACATAGTTAATAGCTATATCGGTATGTAGCTATATATACAAATGAACATGTGCATGGTACCACAATATTGATTTCACTTGTATGATTATAGTGATAAGCAGTTGGAGAAAGGGAGGGAAGTGGAAGGGAGTGATGAAGAAAAAGGGCGGAAAAAAGAGCAAAGGGGGTGAGAGAAGGGGAGGGGGAAGGGGAAGGGGGAGGAGGAAGGAAAGGGGAATGGTTTCTGCATGTGGATGTCAGTGAATACATGCGCACACACACCCCACGCACATATGTGCTGGTACGCATGGGGGGGGGGAGAAGGGGAGGGAAGAACAAATCAAATCAAATTAAATTGTTGACCTCTATTTCCTTGTTGAGTCCTCCGGGCGAGAGAAAGTTCAAGGTATATATCCAATAAGTCTCCCTCTGACAGAGACGTTTGAAACGTACCTGGGACACACTCTATGATCCAAACACTTAGGCCAGCAGAGGATTGTTCATGATATTTTAAGAATTGGCGGGGTACACTATGAATATCCTTTCCATCTTCTATAAAGCAGCGGTGTTCCCCAAACCTCTTCCTGAGTGTTCGTATGATCCTGCCGACATAGTGCAGGCCACACGGGTAGATAAGGCAATAAACGACAAACTCTGTGGAGCGGTTGAAAAAACTGGAGATTTTGAAAGTTTTGCCTTTGGCTGTGAATTCTTTTTGGCCACGGTTAAACACAATGTCAAACACAGTACCTTGCAGCACTGGTATATGCCAACTAAAGAGATGAGGGACGTGGTTCGTGTTGAGGCAACAGGCTGAGGTTTGTACTTGCTGGGGCTATGAGGTTTTTGATGTTCCTCCCCTTCAGTATGAAAATGTGTGTTTCTCTGGAATAGTGAGTTTCAACTGGGGGTCTTCTAGAAGAATGGTCCAATGTTTAATTAATATCCGTTCCATTTGTTTGTGTGAAATTCGGTGACAAATCTGATTGGTTGGGCCACGGGTTGATGAGTATCTTTAGGCTGCACAGCATGATCGGACAGATAGAAATTAAAAGCTTTATCAACAAGTTTGGGTGGGAAAGCTTTTTCTGTGAATTTTTGTTTTAAGAGGGACCCCTGTTCAATATAGTCTGCTTGCCTCGTGCAGTTCCTATAGAGGCGACAGAACTGACTCTTGGGAATGTTTTTAATCCACCAAGGGTGGTGATAACTGTAGTGGTGTAGGAAAAAGTTTTCAGCTGTGGGTTTGGTGTAATTTTTTGATAATATTTGGCCCTCTTTATGGTACAGTTTTAGATCTAGAAAAGATAATTACTGAGTGTCATGCTCTGAAGTGAAAGATAAACTGTATGTGATTGTATGTGTCTCCCATAAAGAAATAATATGGGAGATATACGGATCATTATGCCAGATGTAATTGGCTTCATGGTGAGGTTAGGATAGCTAGGATAGCTAGGCAAAACAATTTGCCACCATAGAGATGCCCATCACCTATAAATAGAACTCTCCATCGAACTCTAAATAGAATTGTATTAAGCAGAATTCTGTGGCTGACAAAATGAATTCTGCCTGTCTGGAGTTGAGTAGGGGATCTGTGGGAAGGAAACTGGCCGTGTCTGTGAGACCTATGAGACATTTCATATTGTAATAACGTTTTAGGCCCCGTACACACGAGCAAATACATCTGATGAAATAGGTCGGACAGACCAATTTGAACAGATCTGTCTGCTGGGATGTATTGGTTTGATTGTGTACACACGATCAAACCAAAATCCCTTCTGGCAGACAGCGTGCAGACGTGCCGGTGACGTGGCGGTGACGTTGACGCCGCCACGTCACCGCACCAGGAAGTAAAACACTTCCGCGCATGCGTCAAATCCATTCGACGCATGTGCGAGCAGATATGTCTGCTGGTTAGCGTACTAACCAGCAGACATATTGGTCCGACGGGTTCCCAGCCGACAGATTTCAAAGCATGCTTTGAAATCTGTCGGCTGGCCAAATCCGTCTGTTTGCCCGTACACACGATCGAATCTGTCTGCTGAAATGGTCTGGCAGACCGTTTCCAGCAGACAGATTTGATCGTGTGTACGCAGCCTGAGGGTGAGATTACGTATACAACTGTGTAGATCCTTAGTTTTGCCTTGTCTTTGTCTTTGATATTTATTTTTATATTTTAATCCCCATTTATATGCTTATTTTTATTATTTTTTATATTTATTTTTATTTTCATTTTTATTTTCAGTTCTATCTCCATTTGTACCAATTATTAATATTCCCACTGATTGCTAAACATACAATTTTAAACATACATTTTTGCCCATTAATGTCTTTGTTTACCTTTATTTTCACATGCATTTATATTTTTATTGTATTTTATTGACCCTTGGTGTATTCGTTAAGATTCCCCATCCCCCTGTTCACCCAATTCCCTTGTTTCTTCTTAATACTTGGCCATTTGTGTTATATGTGGCAAGTTCATAACAAGAGGACATTAGGACCCAAGGAGCTCTGTCACAAGAGCTTATAAGCCCAAGCCCAAGTTTCCAACATGGCCCCCGCTAGGCCTGATGAAGGAGCGTATGCTCTGCAAACGCATTGCCTATTGATCCACGAAATAACCCGGAAGTATCGTCATCCACCCGATCCACCGCAAACCCAGAACTGTTGTCATACACTGGCTCCCTGTGTGTCCTGGGAACGTCAGCGAACACTGGCGCAACCAGCTCCACTTCACCAGTGCAGAGCCAATGGATGGAATCCCTTCCCAGACTTATTGACAAAATTCTGTCTGACAAGCCTGTTACAATCCTACTCTTGTGAGTATGTACATCTATATTGCTCAATAAAATCATTCAATTTACAAGGCTTAGAGTGGCACATTTGTGCTTCTCCCGCAGCTATCCCAAGAATTGCTTCTCTCCTTCACTGGGCTGCCTTCAAAGTGTGTTTGTATTATGGACTTTATGGTCTTATCATAGTGACATGTTTCTAACTATTCCTCCCAAAATTCCCCCAGTGTTTTATTTCTTGTTTTAGTGGATGGTTATACATTGTGCCTGGTGCAAGCGCCAACTCTTTCCTATGGGAAGAGGCCCATTGTAACTCTGGAGGAGATGCAGAGATCCATAGATCAGACCGTTCTCATCGGTTTAACCGATCGTGTGTACGCGGCATTAGTCGTGCACTCCACAAATCTGGCCTTTATGTAAGAGTGGCAAGAAAAAAAGCAATTTTTGAAAGAAGGCCATAAGAAGTCCTGTTTGCAGTTTACGAGAAGCCATGTTAAGGGCACAGCAAACATGTGGAAGAAGGTGCTCTGGTCAGGTGAGACCAAAATTAAACTTTTTGGCCTACAAACAAAACATGTGTGGTGGAAAACTAACACTGCACATAACCCTGAACACACCATCCCCACTGTGAAACATGTTGGTGGCAGCATCATGTTGTGTGGATGCATTTCTTCAACAGGGACAGGGAAGCTGGTCAGATTTAATGGGAAGATAAATGGAGCCAAAAACAGGGCAATCTTAAAAGAAAACCCGTTAGGCGGCGTACACACGAGGGGATATGTCCGCTGAAAACGGTCCGATGGACCGTTTCAGCAGACATCTCCGCTCGTGTGTATGGGCTAGCGGACAGATTTCTCCACCCGACAGATTTCAAAGCAAGCTTTGAAATCTATCCGGTGGGAATCTGTCCGCCGGACATGTCTGCTGGTTAGTACACTTACCAGCAGACATGTCGGCCCCCACCGTCGCCGCGCCGCTGCCGAATGGATTCGGCGCATGCGCGGAAGTGTTTTACTTCCTGGTGCGGTGACGTGGCGGTGACGCGGCGGCGTCAACGTCACCGCCGCGTCACCGCCACGTCACCGCGCCGTCCAGCGGCGGGGAATTTGATCCGATGGTGTGTACACGCCATCGGATCAAACTCCCGATCGGACATATCCGATGGAAATGGTCCGTGGACCGTTTTCATCGGATATGTCCGATCGTGTGTACGCCGCCTTAGAGTCTGCAAAAGACTTGAGAATGGGCGGAGTTTCACCTTCAGGACAATGACCCTAAACATACAGCCAAAGCTACAATGGAATGATTTGGAAAAAAGCATATTCATGTGTTAGAATGGCCCACTCAAATCCAGACCTAAATTCAATTGAGAATCTGTGGCAGGGAAGATGGTGGAGTAGAGACACACACGCTCCACAGCTCCGTACCTCCACCCGACTAAAAACAGCAGATGCTGTCTCCAGAGAAATGGTGACACCATAGCGCTGCAGGAACTGCAAGGACTGACCAGGCTAAACAGGCTTCAACCGGGGGATGAAGAAAAAAAAGGTTGTGATTAAACTACCTGGAGTGGGTGAGCAGAGACAGCTGTCCCAGCCGTTCCAGCTGTCCCAGCCGTCTCACCCGCCTCGTTCGTCCCAGCCGGAGATCCAGCGGTATTTCCCCCTGACGCGGTCAGCTACAACCAGGTACCGCGAGACCGGGTCACGTGACATAGCGACGCTCAGGGAAGCACCCGAGTCTGTAGCCCCTCTCCCCACAATCTCGCCGCCAGTACCTAAGATGTTGCCCTCAGGAAGAGGGGGAGAGAGTGAAAAGGGAGGACAGAAAGGACTGGGGGGAATGAGAGGATCCACACAGAGCCCTCCCAGGGAGATCATGAGACGAAACTGAGTATATTGAAAGCCATGTTGCAAGCCCTCCCTACACGGACAGATATGGAGATGCTGGTAAAACGCATGGTCCCATCGTAAAGATATGGAGATCATCCGGGAGGAAGTCCTACAAATATCAGATAAGTTGGAAAAAGATGAAATAATTTTGACAAAATTGGATGCACGGGTCTCTGCTATAGAACAGACATACATGTTGAGAATATCCCAGGTTGATCACATGCAGCTTCGGTTGGAGGAAATGGAGGACCGTAGTAGACGTAAGAACTTAAGATTTAGAGGGGTCCCCGAAACGGTAGAAAAGGAAGCTCTGCAGTCAACTATTAATGGGATATGTAGTCAATTAACCCCCTCCCCGCCCCCCAGGGGTTTGAATTTGAAAGATTACATAGAGCTTTGGGGCCTCGCTCAACAAACTTGAATAGTCCCAGGGACATAATTGGTTGCTTCCATCGATATGCACACAAGGCAATGATCAGTCGAGCAGCATGGGAGGCGGGGGAAATTACATTTGATGGAGCTCAGATAAAAATCCTTCCAGACTTATCCCGGGCCACGCTACAACGAAGAGCCATGCTGCGCCCTCTACTGGATAAGATAAGGGCCTCGGGGGGGACTTATCGATAGGGGTACCCAATTTCTATCACAAAAGGGGGCAGAGTCTTTTCTTTTACAGCAGCCCAAGGACCTCCCTGACCTGTTTAACTTTCTGGGAATAGACCCCATCGAAGTCCCAGATTGGTTACAGCACTTACCGGGACTAAGAAGATAAGGACACATAAGAGTTGGAGGAAGTAAAGAGGAGATGAGAGGGGACTTCAGGGGGTGGTTGGGGATTGGGAGAGATCTGCCCCCCGGGATTCCTACCTCTCTGCCTTTTTGATCCCCCCCGCCCCCCCCCTTGTTTTTTTTTTCTGTTGGATACATCCTTACTTTTCCAGTCCTTCCACCTGAAGGGGTAATGAAGAGCACTTGTTATAAACCAGTTATAAACGCACAGAGGACAAATGAACACAATAGGATGATATAGGAGACACAAGGTCTTTTTTTTTTTTTTTTACACTATGACCCTTGAAATAGGGACCCTTGAAATAGGGATACAGGATTGTATATGAGTGGACTGATTTTTAAATTAAATTAAGACATAGGGAGTATATATAAATCAACATAGAGGTGATTCATAGATATGTATTTTTCTGGAAGCACTTTTGTATGGGTTTTTTTTCACAAAAAGGGGGAATGTGGAAGGCTGGGGAAGGGAGGCTGGGGTGGGATGGGAGGGAGATGTTGGGGGGGGGCCCAGGGGTGGGAGAGATGGGGGATGTGTGAGGGGAGAGGAGGGGCGGGACATTGAGAGGGGGGGTCTGGAGAGGATAGACCCACAGTGCAGTTTTGTGTCTTTTGCTCCCCAACTCTCTCGCTGTCTCGGGGTGGCCTGAACGGGGGGGGGGGGGGGGTTGTTAGCGCAATTAGTCTCTCTTATATTATGTTGGTATATTGGTATGTTGTTCCTGTGGTGGGTGGTTTTTATTTTTATTTTTTTTATTTCTTTCTCTCTTATACATGGATGTCATATTGACCATAGTTTGTCTTTTGGAAGAAATTTTTCCTTTTCGGTACTTATAGGGACTCTAGAGGGACCTGGTAGTACCAACTCCCCGATACACGAGCAATAAAATATAAAACATAAAATATAAGTACAGGCTCGGAAACGTGGAGGAGAGGAGAAGAGGGAAGGTATTAGAGGATAGGAGAAAATAAACAAACTAAAAAAAAAATAGGAAACGGAAGGCAAGAAGAGAAGATAAAAGAAGATAAAAAGAATAGGAGGGAGAGAAGAGAAAATAATATGAAAACTCTGGAAAAAGAAGAGATTGAGTAAAAGTTGGGGGGGTAGAAGGAGGCTGGGTGGGAGCCACTCGACCGTTCTAGTTATACACCCTAAAGTAGGTATACACCCATGGTGGGCACTGGAGAAGGATCCAGTCCAGGGTGTTTTTTTCCCTTAGGGGCATAGAAGGGGGGAAGGGGTTGGATTAAGGAAGGGAGGGGGGAAGGGTTTGGGTTTTTTTTTCTTTCCCTCCTCACCTTACTCTTGAGATGGAGTCAATAAAAGTAACATCCTTGAACGCTAAAGGATTAATTGTTCCAGAAAAACGGAGGATGATGTTGAAGGATCTAAGGAGTTGGGGGACAGATGTGGCCTATGTGCAGGAGACCCATTTCAGGGCAGGGGATCTTCCATTCTTGCAAAACAGATTCTTCTCATGCGTATACCATGCGATGAATCAGGAGGCAAAATCTAAGGTAGTATCAATTTTGATCTCCAATCGAGTGGCCTGGACGCTACAAGATAAATGCCTGGACCCCAATGGTAGGTTCCTTTACCTGAAAGGGAGTATAGGAGGTGTCAAGGTGACTCTGGCCACTCTGTATGTACCAAATACTAACCAAGATGTATTTATTAAGAAAGCTCTTACAGAGTTGGCTGAATTTGCAGAGGGCAAATTAATCCTGGGGGGCGATTTTAATATCACTTTGGACCCCAGGATGGACACGTCCTCTGGGGCATCATCGATCTCAGGGAACATCAGAAGGGGGATAATACGTAAATTACACGAGGCACAGTTAGTAGACGTTTGGAGGATTTTACACGCAGATGAAAAAGACTATACCTTCTTCTCCAATCCACATCAAAGATATTCCCGTATAGACCTTTTCCTGATCCCCCACTATTTGATTACTTCAGTTTCGGAGATAACAATTGGGAATATAACATGGTCAGACCATGCCCCGATTAGTCTGTGTCTCTCCCTCTCAAATGCGGTATTTGCTCAAGATAGATGCTGGCACTTGAACGAGAGTCTGCTGCAAAATCCAGAAGTCAAAAGGGATGTCGCCAAGGATTGCAGCATACTTACAGGTCAATGATACACCAGGGAGTGATCCAGGAATGGTGTGGGAGGCACACAAGACTGTTATCAGGGGGATCCTGATAAAACATGGATCATACCTGAAAAAAAAAACCGGGAGAAACAGATCAGGGAAATATTAGTGGAGATTCAGAAACTGGAACTCCAACATAAAAAAATACAACTACACGCCGTCGGGAGGGAACTAGGACAATTAAGAAGGCAGATTTCAGAGATCATGCGATTCAAAGCCAAAGCTACCATACAGAGAGGCAAGAAGGGGAACTATAAGTTGGGGGATAAATGCAGTAAATTACTCGCAGGGAAACTTAAGGAAAAGAACAGGGCAATATATGTCCCGCAAATCAAAGGGAAAGAGGGACAACTGTTAAGAAAACCAAGAGAGATAGCCCGGACATTTGGGGAATATTATTCCTCACTATACAATTTAACATCAGTTGGTGACACACAGGTGGGGGTAAAGGAGTATCTTTCAGTCGCAGGAATGCCTAGATTGCCATCCCCAGCCCGAAAATGTTTAGAGAGCCCTATCTCCATTGAGGAGGTAGGTCAAACTCTTAAAAAGGTTAAGTCCGGGAAATCCCCAGGCCCAGACGGATTTTCAATAAGTTACTATAAAGAATTTTCCACGATACTAAATGGACAGATGTCAAAACTTTTCAATGCATTGGGCTGTACTGCGGCACTCCCCCCGGATGCACTCCTTGCCCATATCACCGTGATCCCCAAAGAGGGGAAAGATCCGGCGGAGTGTGGCAGTTACAGGCCAATTTCATTGTTAAATGCAGATCTAAAACTCTTTTCAAAAATTATAGCGTCCAGGCTCCAACCATGGATAACACAGTTAGTAGATCTAGATCAGGTAGGGTTTTTCCCTGAAAGGGAGGCCAGGGATAACACGATTAAAATTCTTAACCTGGTGCACTATGCCGGAGAGAAAAAAATCCCTTGCGTATTCCTGAACACCGACGCAGAAAAAGTGTTTGATAGGTTGAATTGGCGTTTCTTGGAAGAAGTACTGAGACAGGTGGGACTGGGGGAACGTATGGTCAGATGGATCATGAGTGTCTACACGAACCCATGGGCCTCAGTAAGAGTTAATGGAGTACTATCATGCCCCTTTAAGATCATGAATGGCACGAGGCAGGGATGCCCCCTATAGCCCCTGTTGTTCGCTCTCTCACTAGAGCCCCTATTAAACAGAATCTGCCAAAATACGGATATCCAGGGAATACAGATGGGAGAGCGAACACAAGGTGGCAGCGTATGCGGATGATCTGCTCTTTTAAGTGACTAACCCCCATGTTTCACTCCCCAACCTAGTGAGAGAAATTGAGACCTATGGAAGAATTTCTAACTTGAAAATTAATAACACTAAATCTGAAGCGATGAACGTGGTGGTCCCTGGCCCTATGGGAGATATAATAAAACAGAATTTTAGGTTTAAATGGGAGAAGGCCTTAAAATATCTGGTGACATATATTTCATCAAACATTAAGAATACTTATGCGTTGAATTTCCCCCTATTATATAATGCAATACGAATACTCTTAGACAAATGGAGACATGGGCTGCATTCATGGTTTGGGAGAGGAAATATAGTGAAAATGTGTATCCTACCAAAAGTGCTGTATCTGTTCCAGGCTCTGCCAATCTCCATCCCGGCAGTCTTTCTCCGACAGGTGAATACCTTGTTCATGAAGTTTATATGGGCAGGGAAATGAGCTAGAATCAAAAGAGACTTGTTGAGAATGCCTAAGAGCTCAGGGGGGATGGCAGTCCCAAATATAGTAAATTACTACAGAGCAACGCACTTGACAATGCTGGTAGATTGGTGCAGACATGGGGAGTGTAAACGATGGGTAGACATAGAGCAATATGTAAGCCCAATCCCACTAAATAGAGCACCTTGGTGCTATGCGGTACTCCCTACTCAAGAGACACCCTATAATAATAATAAATAATAATGCAAGTCTTATATAGCGCTGTCTTACCCTAACTTGCCAGGCAAGCTTCTGAAGCCACAGCTGAAGCTGTAGCTCATCGGGTCTCGAGGTGCTTATATAGTAACATAGTCACTATTACCCAAATCAATGGTACTCATTTTACCGACCTCGGAAGGATTGAAGGCTGAGTGGACCCTGCCGGGATCGAACCTGCGACCCTGAGGGCTCAGGTGATCACAGATTGCTGCAACGGAGCATTAGCCCACTGAGCCATCTTACCCTATAATAGGGATTACAAATTTCAGCAAAAATATGTGGAAATAAGAAACTCTCACCAGGTAAAACACCATTGCTACCTATAATAGGAAACCCTAATTTTACACCAGGGATAGAGAGGGGTACAGCCGAAAAGTTTAGAGAGAAGGGCCTCTGTAAGGTCTCAGATTTTTTGATGTCCGGTGCGTGGCCTTCCATTGGGGACCTAATGAATGTTGGAGGCCTATTTGAACTTACAATGTGGCAGGCGCTTCAGGTAAGCCATTTTCTAAGATCAATGGGCCTAGCAACGGAATTCCAAAGGCAATTGACGGTACTGGAGAGATGTTGCAGTGAGGGGGAGCCACTTTCAAGAGTAGTATCCAAAATGTACGGGTTTTTGAACACGCCCTCGGAAGAATTTGTGATGCAGAGTATTAGCAAATGGGAGAGGGACCTGGGGAGAATTTTCACCCCAACCCAGCATAGACAAATAATCTTCCTGGCACTTAATTTTTTGGTGTGTTTGAAAACTCAAGAAGCTAACTATAAACTTCTCACACAATGGTATTATACTCCAGAAAGGCTACATAAATTTGATAAAGAAGTAGCGGAAAGTTATTGGAGATGTGGCAAAGAGCAAGGAACACTTTTACACATTTTTTGGTCGTGTCAAAAAATGAGACTGGGAGGAGGTACGGAGAATCTCCCAAAAATGTATTGAAGATTTGATCCCAGGTGACCCTGCCTTCTTTCTGCTGCATGTCTCACAGATACCGGTGCAGAAGTACAGGAAGTCGGTAGTGTGTCATCTGATCAACGCGGCAAGGGCGGGAGTTACCCTGAGGTGGAGGGACCCGAGGCCCCCCCCCCCCCTGTTGCAGGCTGGCTCAACAGGACCCAGGAGGTAGGAGCAATGGAAGATTTGGTTCTTTCTGCTTATAACAGGAGGACACAGTACAAAGAAACCTGGTCAGGATGGAATCTATTTATTGGATCAGATGAAGGGAAGAGGCTTCTCGAGGAGAACTGTGAGGAGATAAGGAAACTTAGAAGAAAAGGAAAAATGATATAGGTGGATAAGGAGAGAATTCAAGATTGTAAGTCCAACATCTCGAGAGAGGAGAGAGAGGGTGAGGGAGAAGGGGGGGAAATTGGAGGTTTTTTTTTTTCTTCCCTTTTTTTTTGGGGGGGGGGGGGGGTGGAGGGTGGAGAGGGATTTAGCATAAGAGAATAATGAAATAGGAATGAGAAATGTATAGATCAATAATTGATATATGGTGTATTATAAGGAATTTGTACTTTGGTTTGTATGTGTATTATTATCAGCCATAACTTTCTGTATTCTATTTCTGATAAACTAAAATAAAAGATAAGTAAAAAAAAAAAAAGAGAATCTGTGGCAAGACTTGAAAATTGCTATTCACAGGTACTCGCCATCCAATCTGACAGAGTTTGAGCTATTTTGCAAAGAATAATGGGCAAAAATGTCACTCTATAGATGTGCAAAGCTGGTAGAGACACCCCCAAAAAGACTTGCAGCTGTAAATGCAGTGAAAGGTGGTTCTACAAAGTATTGACTCAGGGGGCCTGAATACAAATGCACATCACACTTTTTAGATATTTATTTGTAAAAAAAAATTGAAAACCATTCATCATTTTCCTTCTACTTCACAATTATGTGCTGTGTTGGACTATCGCCTAAAATCCCAATAAATTTAGGTTTTTGGTTGTAACATGACAAAAATTAATACTTTTTCAAGGCACTGTACTGTATATTATTATTTTGTTATTGTCATTTTTTTCTTATTCTTTGTTATTAAAAAATAATATTTATTTATTCGATTATGTTTTCTCAATTTTCCTTTTTTTGGTTTTCGTGTTTCAAATCTTTTTTTTTCAAATGGTCATGTTTGTTTTTGACAATTTTTCTATTATAGGTTTCTGGCAAAAGGACAAGCTTTTGCGACCTACACCAATATTTCCTTATGGCTGTGAACACTGTGGCAAAAGTGACCTGAGAAACCTGCTTGGTATTGTCATATTGTGATGCCTTAGCCAACTGAATGTAGAAAAGGGTTGCAGAAAACATCAAGGGATAAGCCCAGTAGCGATGATAGCTGCTCTTCTCATCCAATTATCTGTCTCCTTACCCTCCGCAGCAGAATCAGCAGCAGTTCTTCATCTATGTTGTTTTGTATCTTATTACTGCATCTATTTCTGAATACTGAGAACCTGTTACAAGTTATCCAGCATATAATGACTTTATGTGAAAGACAGCACTAGATTGAAGGTAAGTATTGCAGAGAAAGTTGCTTTGTTTTTTAAAAGAAGCTTTTAAATACTGGGCTGTGTCATTTTTTTCTGTAAAGGTTGAGCTTTTGACTATAGCAGCCAATTAGGATTCAGTTAAAAAATATATAACTGCAGCAGCTAAAAATAGCCAATAGAGGGAGTACCTAAAAAGTAATTATAGAAATATAATTTAGAAAAACATGGTTTAGCAAGCAAATAGGAATTACAAAGAAATGACTCTCATATAAGTGTACAATACTAAATCCAAATGAATACTTACTAAAAGTACAGAATACTAAACAATGTTAATGCCAACCATTATGTTCTACATTCTCTTATGATTGCTTGTTCCCCATTATTCGTTTCCTTTAACAACAAAAACTAATCCTATTTTTTTCTGTTGCCATTTACATTAGAAATGTATTTACAATCTTTCATTCTGATGCTAATTGAACAGAAGGCTTAAATTAATCATATTCAAATTCTCTTTGAAAAACCTACATAGGTCTACATAATTGCACAATGATAATGTGATTTTGATTCCAAACAATTTATTCATAATTCATCATCATTTATTGGAAACAACAATATATGAATAATATTAGGATGAAATAGCAGCTGGTAAGATTAGGTGGTAATATTAAAGAATGGTACATTGCTATTCCTATCCATTATTAATGTGGGCTAATACTGAGTGCCTGTGTGCAAATATATGCTTTGTTTGTTCTGTGTGTTTGGGGTTTCATTGGAAGCATAGCAAATGTACGGTACACCAGTGGCTACAAAATTAAAATAAAAAAGAAAGTAAAAACAGAAATGTCCTGATCTGCCGCAGTCTGCTCTGTTCTCCTACTAAAAGTCCATTACCTTGAAACATATGATCATACAGATACATTGTTCTTTTTTTGCAATGTGGCAGCTGTGGTTCTATTACTTCACCAACATGTGGGGATGGAGGTAGACTGTACATCATGATTGCCCAGTCTCAGTACAAGGAGGCATCTGGGCCTGGGTTGAAAGAGATGCCCTGCTGATAGGCGGCACTGATATGCAGCACTGATCAGCACTGATAGTCTGCACGGATGAGCACCGATAGGGAGCACTGATAGGTGGCACTGATTGGCATTAATAGGCGGCACTGATGGACACTGATAGATGCCACTAATGGGCACTGATAGGTGGCACTGATAGATGGCACTGATGGACACTAATCAATGGCACTGATAGGCAGAACTGATGAGGAGGCACTGACAGTCACTACTGATGGGCACTGATTGGCATCTGTGAAGGGCACTGAAAGGCGTTACTGATGGGCACAGATTGGCACTTTGGGCACTGATTGCCATTTTGGTGGGCACCTCTGATGGGGGCTGAGCTGAAAATCAATGTGCTTATTTTCAGTACATCTGTCAGGAGAGCCACCGATCGGCTCTCCCTGTCAGCGTGAACGGAGGAAAGCCATTTCCTGGCATTTCCTGGTTACCGTTATGATCAGCTGTGATTGGGCACAGCTGATTATGTGATTAAGAGCCTACACCGTAGGCTCTTTACCACGATCGGAAATGTTGTGTGTCAGAGCGACAAACAGCACCGCCGATTGGTGCGCACGAGCAGCTTACCCTGCTGGATGTCATATGATGGCCAGTCAGGATAATGGAGCCACATTGCAGAAGTCAATAGGGCGGGCGGTAAGTGGTTAACCACTTAAGACCCGGACCAATATGCTGCCAAATGACCAAAGGGGTTTTTGCGATTCGGCACTGTGTCGATTTAACAGACAATTGCGCGGTCGTGCGACGTGGCTCCCAAACAAAATTTGCGTCCTTTTCTTCCCACAAATAGAGCTTTCTTTTGGTGGTATTTGATCGCCTCTGCGATTTTTATTTTTTGCGCTATTTACAAAAATAGAGCACATTTTTGAAAAAAAAAACAATATTTTTTACTTTTTGTTATAAGAAAAATCAAACTAAATTTTAGTCAAACATTTAGGCCAAAATTTATTTAGCCACATGTCTTTAGTAAAAAAAAAATCACAATAAAAAAAAAAATTAGCTACCTAGCGGGAACAGCGACACTAATACAGCGATCAGAAAAATGATCGCTTAGTGACGCTGGGAATAGGGAGTAAAAGGGTTAACTAGGGCAGTGATCAAGGGGTTAAAACTTTATTAGGGGGGGGTACAGGGCTACCCTGAACCTAACACTAACTGACTTTTACACTGCCTGTCACACTGACACTAAATACAGTAATCATACATGTATGATTACTGCATTCAGTGACACTGTGACAGGGGGTAGGGGGGGGGGGCGATCGCAGGGGTTAAATGTGTTTTTTTGTGTAGTGTAGGTGCAGTGTAGTGTTGTGCAGACTTACTTGTGTTGTGATCTCTCCTCAGCAGTGGTTGAAAAAAACGCAGAGGGAGAGATCACGTCGCTTCCTCCTTCCTGTGTTTACACAGGAGGAGGAAGTGCACTGCAGGGGGAGCGCGCGCATTGGCTGGGAGCGATCCAGAGGGGGCGGACAAAAACGAATAGCCGCCCCCTCTTGTCGGATCGCTCCTGCAGCCGCGCGGACCGCCGCATGTACGGGGGGGGTCCGATCGGACCCCTGATCCCCCCCAAGGCACCAACGTATATATACGTTGATGTGCCTGTCGGTGCCATTCTGCCAACGTAAATGTACATGCGGCGGTCCTTAAGTGGTTAAAAAAGAATTTATAAGCTGAAAAAAAAAAATGTTTGCTTTTGGGGTTAATACCACTTTATTAAACGTCAACAAAGAGTGCACATATTTGTTGGGGACGGGTACTGCTGCAGATCACATCTAAAAAGACGTTTCAGGTGCTTATAATCTGAAATGGTAATTTTCTAGTGAACTGTATCTTGACGGGAGTTCTACTTTATTATGAATAAGATCTGAGCAGGGATTCAATGGAGCAAATTAACAGCTATGCACATATGCCATCGTTCGTTTTATCATTATCAGTAATGCTTTCTTTGTAAGCAAATGCAACTTATTCTATGGAACTGAATTGGTAGGCTGTAATTATTTTTTCTATCCTTAGTTAGCTTAACAAGTAAAGTGAATAATGTTTTTCTTATCTTTCGTGACCCCTTCTTATCGATGTAATTAACCTATAATTCTCATTGGATTCGTTATTAACCACATCCATTTCAACCCTACTATACTTATAGCCATTTCACAGTACACAGTGTTTATAAAATCAATCATTCCCTCTGCTAACACACTGCATTACAAATCTCAGAACCTTTATATTTGAAGCTGAATCATACATCCAACATATTGACAAGGACAATTATATTCCATCATTTAAACTACAGCTTTATAGTGACGGGCAATGTGTTGTGTTTGATTAAACACGTGTCAAGATGGAATAATATAGAATAATATAAAGCCCCATCACTTAACAAACAACTTTTGCTTCACAGACAGAAGTTTGGAACTAAAGCCTGTTCAATACAGACAGATAGCATTGCAGGATACAGCAGGTTGTGATAATTGGTTACTGCACTGGGAGATCAGCATTGCAGACTATTGAGCATGTTAGGATTTTTCTTGTGCAAAGGGTTTTTATTGAAAACACATATGAACAAAATAGTACAAAGACAGTGGGGACACATCATGGGCTAACAAGTATAAAATTGCAGGTATCAAAAGGGTCAATCCGGAATCCTGAAATTTGAGTCAGTCCGTAAAAGTCCTAGGGCGAGTAAAGATGACCAGGAAAAGGATGTCCACATCTAGTATGTACCAATAAAGTGACGTCATGCTAATCTGAATGAGATACCTGCTATCTCACCAGATTACATATGAAATTTAAGGCAAGATGACGATATAACATGCACTAGTACAAAAAGAAAAACAAACTAAAAAGCTTGCATTAAGGAGGATAACATTCACCAATTCATAAAACAGTGGCATATGATGTGTCCAAGCCCAACTGGGCCAAGCCTATGGGCCAGAGCAGTAAAGAGAAGAAAGAGGCAATTGTTTTATCTCTGTTTTTATGCCAGGAAGGCGTTGCTGCGTCAATGGAAACTGGCGACTCCCCCCACGGTGACTCAATGGCTTACGCTGGCTGACTCAGTACTACCTCTCTACAAACTGACATATATGGGCCTCAAATGCCCTCCAAAATTTGACAAAGTCTGGAAATCATGGGTGACAGCTAGAGCGATCTCTGTATAGTGACGTAACTGGGGATAGCCTTAGACTTTAAGACTTTCTCGATGAATGGGTGATAGCTCTTCGATGCTCTGTGGTACGCTCTGATCCCCCCCACCACCTCCCACATGCATGAGATGTTACCTCTCCAGGTTGGTACCCTCTGGTCCCATGATGTTAAAGGCCGTCTACCAATGAGTCAGGATAGACTGATGGTGCTCCAGGCGCCTCATGGGCCTTTGTGAACCCCAATATTTCCCCTCCCCCGTTAGGGTTGGTGCCTATTACCCTAGAATGTAAGTGGGTAGTGATCGCCTCATCCAGCTACCCATTCTAACCTCATTTACTATCCTGCGATTGTCCTGGTAATCTTATTGTATTGAGCTCCTGTACTGTACTGAACCTCTGCTGTACAGTAGTTTTGTTGTTTTAATTTCTGTACCATTTTCCTTTTTTGCTTTAATAAAAACTTTTTTGTTAAAAAAAAAAAAAAGAGAAGAAAGAGAGAAACGATGAGGAGAACGAGAACCAGATAGAAGAATAGCAGAAGAAAAAAAAAAGAAGAAAAGAAAGGAAATAGGAAAGAGGGGGATAGGGGAGGAGAGGGGGGTCCACGGGGTGGGGGGAACAGAGGTTTATTAAAGGGAAAGTAATGCTGGGTTGTGAGCCACCCAGGGCCATAACCGGAGGAATTTATCATGAGCGTCCAACAGGACAGCAGTAAGTTTCTCATTTACCATGATATTATTCACGCAGGGTTCCATGGAACTCTGCATTAGAAAAGTATGTGGATGCAGGATAAATTAATTCACAAAACGACAAACCCTGCATCACATATATAGGGCCAGATTCAGGTAGAGTTAGGCTGGAGTATCAGTGATACTCCAGCCTAACTGTCACTTTAAGCCGGCGTTTCTGTTTTCTGTAACAGAAAACAAGAAACGCCGGGTTGGAGTTCCGATGCGATCGGCGTAATTTAATTTCGCCATCGCATCGCAACTTTAATTTAAAAATGGCGCCGGGGCGTTTCCGCTGATTTACGCTGAAAAAATATGTTAATCAGCGGGAATCGGCAATTCACGATCGTATTCGGGCGCGACGCAGTGATTTCCGACGTTTCCGTAAGCGATACGCGGCGTAAAGATAAAGCAGCCCCCTAGTGGAGTATCCTATGTTAAGTATAGCCGTCGTCATCGCGTCGAAAAAAAAAAAATCGCGTCGCTTGCGTAAAACGTCCATGAATGGGGATTTGACGTCATTGACGTTCACTGACAGAATTTGGAGCATGCGCACTGGGATGCATTGAATTCCGCCGGCTCATTTGCGATGCGCTGCCGCAACTTTAGGAGCAAGTGCTTCATGAATAACAGCACTTGCTCCTAAAATTTCGCCAGCGTAACGTAAATGAGAAACGTTACTCCAGAGCAAAGATGCTCCAATCTACCCGAATCTGGCCCATAGAGGGCAATCCAGATACATGGTCGCCTTAATTAGAACATCAAAAGGTTACCCATTCCAACTACCCAACAGACTTTGAATTGATTTCCCCTGTGGCATGTCTTATCCTAATCTTATTATATTCTGTCACACCAACCCTATCAATACACACTCTAATGCCTCGTACACACGTTCAGTTTTTCAGTCAGGAAAACTGTTTTTTTTCTCAGCAGGAAAATGGCTGAAATTTGTCTTACATACACACGGTCACTCAAATCTTGGCTGAAATTCCGAACGTCAAAAACGCGGTAATGTACAACACGTACGACGAGCCAAGACCAATGAAGTTCAATAGGCAGTTCGGCTCTTCTGCTTAATTCTGAGTAGGGATGAGCTTTGAGTTCGAGTAGAACTCATGTTTGACTCGAACATCGCCTGTTCGCTGAACTATTTGGGGTGTTCGCGGCAAGTTTGTGTGAACTTTAGAACCCTGTTAAAGTCTATGGGACTTGAACGTTTGAAATCTAAAGTGCTAATTTTAAAGGCTAATATGCAAGTTATTGTAATAAAAAGTGTTTGGGGACCTGGATCCTGCCCCAGGGGATATGTATCAATGCAAAAAAAGTTTTAAAAACTGCATTTTTTTTGGCAGCAGTGATTTTAATAATTCCTTTAAGTGAAACAATAAAAGTTAAATATTCCTTTGAATTTTCGTACCTGGGGGGGGGGGTGTATAGTATGCCTGTAAAGTAGTGCTTGTTTCCCATGCTTAGAACTGTCCCTGCACAAAGTGTAATTTCTGAAGGAAAAAAAGTAATTTAACCACTTAAGACCCGGACCAATACGCTGGTAAATGACCCAAGGTGTTTTTGCGATTCGGCACTGCGTCGCTTTAACAGACAATTGCGCGGTCGTGCGACGTGGCTTTCAAACAAAATTTGCGTCCTTTTCTTCCCACAAATAGAGCTTTCTTTTGGTGGTATTTGATCACCTCTGCGATTTTTATTTTGTGCGCTATATACAAAAATAGAGCGACATTTTTGAAAAAAAACACTATTTTTTTACTTTTTGTTAAAAAAAAATCAAATAAACTAAATTTTAGTCAAACATTTAGGTCAAAATTTATTTAGCCACATGTCTTTAGTAAAAAAAAAAATCGCAATAAAAAAAAATAGCTACCTAGCGGGAACAGCGATGGGACCCCCGAACCGCACTTAGGCGGGGACGTAAATTTACGTCCTTGTGCCTGTACGAGCCATTCTGTGGCCGTATATGTGCGTGCGGGGGTCCTTAAGTGGTTAAAATCACTTGCGGCTATAATGAATTGTCGGCTCCTGGCAATACAGAGAAAAGTCATTCATAAAAAAAAATGTGCGGGGGTCCACTGCATTTTTTTTTTATTTGGGGTGGAGTTCCCCTTAAAATCCATACCAGACCTGAAGGGTCTGGAATGGATATTTGGGGAGAACCCCACATAATTTTATTTTAATTTGACGCAGGGTTTCCCTTAATATTCATACCAGACCCTAAGGTGCGTGATTTTAAATGACTTTTTTCCTTCAGAAATTACATTTTGTGCAAGGACAGTTCTAAGCACAGGAAACAAGCGCTACTTTACAGGCATACTATACACCCCCCTAGGTACAACATTTAAAGGAATATTTAAATTTTATTGTTTCACTTTAAGCATTGTTAAAATCACTGCTCCTGAAAAAACTGCAGTTTTTTTAAAACTTTTTGTTGCATTGATACATGTCCCCTGGGGCAGGACCCAGGTCCCCAAACACTCCCCTGGGGCAAGACCCGGGTCCCCAAACTCTTTTTAGGACAATAACTTGCATATTAGCCTTTAAAATGAGTACTTTAGATTTCAAACGTTCGAGTCCCATAGACTTTAACAGGGTTCTAAAGTTCACATAAACTTTGGGTCTGTTCGCAGGTTCTGGTGCGAACCGAACCCAGGGGTGTTCGGCTCATCCCTAATTCTGAGCATGCACTTTTTTTGCATGTCGTAATTGCATACAGACGAACGCGATTCACGATAGGATTCTTTCTTGTCATGAAAATTGAGATCTTGCTCGCAATCTTTTCTCTTAAATTCACAGATTTTTTTTAAAAGTGCTTCCCTGCATTTAACACACTTTTAGGGGAGCGCTTTCACAGCTCAGTCCATGTAATGCTGGTGTAAAGCTCCTTGAGAATACTAGAGCATATAGCAGTGGTTCACAACCTGGGGGTCAAATTATGATTTGCCAGGGGTCACCAAATTCTGTTCTGTTCCTGAAGCCCACACCACTCTCCCAGGCTTTTTGCGGCAGCCCAGCAGGACTGCCCCGGAGCCTTTGGCCTCCCACTCACCCTCTTCGCAGCCACCCATTCAGTTCACGGCATGGCTCAGCTGACTGGTGAGGAATGTGAAGTGGGAGTGGCTGGAGTAGACCCTATCTCTTGATTTCGGCATAGATGTCCCTACTACGAGACACCACAAAGTCGGAAACATGGTGAGTAACACTTCCTGTGATTAGAGTTGTCTCTAAAAGTCCCCACTACAGTTCTCAGATCAGCAGATGACCTTGATCAAGAGCACCTAAGTGGGCCGATCAGAACTCTGCCCCCAGCATTGTCACTTATTCCAACCTTCCGCCAGCACTGCGACTCATCCCAAACCTCCCGCCAGCACTGCCACTCATCCCATTCCCAACACCTCCCCACCAAGGAGTTAGAGAAGGAATAAAAATAGATAATACATGGAAGGGAGAGGAAAAGAGGGGTAGCAACAAAGAAAAAGGGAGAGAAAGAATAAGAGAAAAAACAAGAAAGACAGCTAGAGAAAGAGATGAGAAAAAAACAAGAAATTAGGATAGAGAGAGAGATAAAAGAGAAAGAGTGGTACATCCTAAAATGTACCATAAGGGGTTTTAATACAGTACGAGTGGAAGGAAGCGCTAAATGTCTGTGGGTTAGGAGCGCAAATTACTTGTCTTGCCTTGGGTGCTGACAACCCATGCTACAAAAATTATTTTACTGTTAGGGGTCCTCACGACTTGGGGAATTTTATCAAGGGGTCACAGCACTGGCAAGGTTGAGAACCACTGGCATATAGGCTTTACATCTGGGTTCAGTAATGTCTGTACTCCACAGCATATGCATCATGAGCAGGCCTCATGCCGCGTACACGCGATCATTTTTCGGCATGAAAAAACATTGTTTTTCAAAAACGTCTTTTAAAATGATCGTGTGTGGGCTTCACCTAATTTTTCAGGTTCGAACATGCTGCATTTTTTTCGACATGCTGAAAAACAAAATTATTTTTAATGCTGAAAAATGATTGTGTGTACGCGGCATAACACCATTCCAAAACAACCCATAAAGTCAGCACCCCAATTTTTCAAGATGTCTACCACATTTCACCCATTGCACTGTTTTTTTGTGCTTACTTACCTGGATATACCTTTTATATCTCCTTAGACCCAGTCTTTTGTCATCACCCACAGACATGTAAAGTGTACCTGACACTTTCTAATGTAGTTTATGAAGTCAGGACTTTGAAGTGACTTGGTCACCTAGGGAAGTGAGAACGATTCCCTAGGGTTTGCAATTTCAAGAACAGGATGGCAAAGACAGCTCCAGCATTTCTTTTCTGTGTTGTTCTCTACGTTTCTAAGGATACCAACACTACCGTGTTATGAAAAAGTAGGACACGCAAAAGAAAAGGTTGAAAAAAAATGAACAGTTGACAGCTAAATGCATTGCTCTTACGCACTTTGTGCGGTGGTGTCATTAAGTCTTAGAAGTGCAGGTTTCTATTATGGGACCATTATAATAAATGTCATTCCTGCTTTAGTGTCGAATGGACTCAGATATACTGTAGAAATGCCTCACATCCTTAAAATAAAATAAAATAACAATGCACATTAATAGTTACAACATATAAAATCGCTTAGAAAAATTAAGAAAAAAAATAATTAAATGTGTAGTTATAAGTCTGTTGCATTAAAGGGACATATAGGGCCAGATTCTCAAAACAGTTACAGCGGCGTATCTCCAGATACACCGCCGTAATTTCAAATCTACGCCGGCGTATGTTTACGCCGATTCTTAAACACAGATACGTTACAAAAATAGGCTTCTTCAGCCGACGTAACTAGCCTACGCTGGCGTATAATTGTGTGCAATTATACGCTGGCCGCTAGGTGGCGCTTCTGTCGATTAGCCGCGTTGAATATGCAAATGAGCTAGATACGCCGAATCCCGAACTTAATTGCGCCCGGTCGTCATATTTTACGTCGTTTGCGTAAACGTAAAGTTACCCCTGCTATATGAGGGGTAACTTTGCATAGGTGAGGCGTACGCAATGTTAAGTATGGACGTTGATTTTTACGTCGTTTACGTCATTTGCGCAAATCGTTCGCGAATAGGGATTTGCGTAAGTTACGTTCACGTCGAAACCAATGTATTTGCGGCGTAATTTGGAGCATGCGCACTGGGATACGTCCACCGACGTGCATGAGCAGTTAAAAAAAAACTTAAAAAACGTGGGGTCACGATTCTTTTACATAAAACACGCCTACCTCATCCACATTTGAATTACCCGGGCTTACGCCGGGCCATTTACGCTACGCCACCGTAACTTAGGGCGCAAGTGCTTTGAGAATACGGCACTTGCGTCCAGAGTTGCGGCGGCGTAGCATAAATAGGATACGCTACGCCCCACTCGTACTAAACCTGCCATACGAGAATCTAGCCCTCAATGTTTTTCTAGTGAGTCCTCATTTATCATTATTACAATGATTACCTTTAAAGTGGAGGTCCACACAAAAATTGAACCTCCGCTTTTCAGAATCCTCCACCCCTCCGGTGTCACATTTGGCACCTTTCAGGGGGAGGGGGGGTGCAGATACCTGTATATTACAGGTATTTGCACTAACTTCTGGGCATAGACCCCCGCGGGGGTTATGCCACTCCCCCCTCGCTGTCTTCTGGGAGACACACGGGTCCCAGGAGACAGCAGGGACCATTTTGACTGCGCAGCGCAAGTCGCCCATGCGCAGTAGGGAACCAGGAAGTGAAGCCGCAAGGCTTTTCCCAATGGCTATTAAAACCAAGCAATTAATCAGATCAAGTATATGGTGACAATCAGCGCAAAAATATCTCAACATATGTGAACCTAAAAAATGAAATAATTCAAATAAGTAGCTCAAAATAATTCCAAAATTGTTGCAGGCTGAGTAAGTGATCTCACAACACCAAACAATAATTTGTACCTTCAAAGTGCAGTGCAACAAATGTATATAAAATTAATAAATTCTCTTGCAAATAAACAAATATTATAGTGTCATTCTCTCCAATTGTGATTGTTGCACAAAAATTCCAGAAAAGTAATCCTTTCCACTCATATATAAATATCCATATATATCTCGTCTTCCACCATCTGTGTTTAGTGATAAATCCTCTTGTGTTGCATGTGCTCCCAAGTCCGAACACTAGGTGAAAAACCTGCTCACCTCAAGTTAGAAATAATCAGGCCCGTCATCAGATTTCACTCCTGACGAGAACTGCTTTCTTTCATCTTGAGTCTTGGTTTTCTCTCATCCTTGTGTTTAAGTTCAACAATCAGACCATAGGAAACAAAGAGGCAGATATATAATGCTTTCCCGTTTAACTATTTATTAAAACCCCCAATGGAACACACTTACAATATAAAACAGTAAAAAGCGCTTGTAACAACTCTACATCAGCTGTCTCACCACTCTCCTCGTCAGGGCCGATCCGCCCTATAGGTTTACTATGCAAGCCACTGGAGGGCCCCCCAAATTATTCGAGGCCCGCCTGGTGAGAAGGCATTTTCGGCCCCTCACCCCGCTTCTCAACTCGCTGGCTGCATAGGAGAAGAGGTAAGAAGCCAGCGCCCCAAGCTTCTCACTTTAATGATGTAAGGTATCATTTGCGACAGCAGAACACCCCCTCCCCCACTTCTTAACTTTAATGTTCAATGTGACTTGTCAATATCGGCAGCGCCCCCCCCCCCCGCACGCTTCTCAACTTTAATGTGACATGTCTGTCATTTTCGGCAGCCCCCCCCCCCTGCTTCTCAACTTTAATGTGACATGTAATTTTGCTTAGGGCCCCAGGGAGGTCAGGATCGGCACTGCTCCTCGTACACAGCAGTGTCAGCATGATTTAACAGGCTTGGCTCCTCCCTCCTAGACGTGTAACGCCCTCCACTAGGCTTCCTCAGTAGGACCTACATGCAAATGCCACCTGTCAAGGAATGCCAATTCTTCACACTGACACACATCCATCAAGGCAATTTAATATTTGCACAATTCCTCTTACGTACACTGCATGAGGAGAACTGTGGGATCCTAACCCCTTCCTTACCGGGCCATAATAATATGAAGCCGGCAGGAAACCTCCCTCCGGGTGGACATCATTTCTTTCCGAACATCTAGGGGACGTGCGTGACCCGGTGACCCCGTGCACGTTCCCGGCAGACGCTATGTACGCCGGGCACCCGCGATTGCCAGCAAAAACGGCAGAAGTGTGGATCTGTGTGTGTAAACACACAGATCCACCTCCTGTCAGAGGTGAAGAGACCGATGTGTGTTCCCAGTACAGAGGAACATAGATCGGTCTCCTCCCCTTGTGGTTTCCCCTCCCCCTACAGTTAGAATCACTCAATAGGGAACATATGAACCCCTTCAGCGGTCACAATAAAAAAAAATCGCAGATCGCTGCCATTACTAGTAAAAAAAAAAAATCCATAAATCTATTCCCTATTTTGTAGACGCTCTAACTTTTGCAAAAACCAATCAATATACGCTTTTTGCGATTTTATTTTTAACAAAAATATACGTATTGGTCTAAACTGAGGGATTTTTTTTTCTTTTAATTGATATTTATTAAATCAAAAGTAAAAAATATGGTATTTTTTTTAAATTGTCGCTCTTCTTTTATTTATAGAGCAAAATATAAAAACCGCAGGGATGATCAAATACCACCAAACGAAAGCTCTATTTGTGGGGGAAAAATAAAATAAAGATTTCATTTGGGTACAGTGTTGCATGACCCTGCAATTGTCATTCAAAGTGCAACAGTGCTGAAAACGAATAATTGGTCTCGGCAGGAAGGGGGTGAAAATGCCCTGTATGGAAGTGGTTAAAGAAAAAACAACAACCTGAAAGACAATGGTATAATGTGCTAGTATGCATCGCATACTAGCACATTAAGACATACTTAACTTTGAATGAGGCCGTCCAGTGGTGTGCTGTCACCGCTGACAGGGCTTCCATTTTCACCCGGTCTTTCTTCCAGATTCACATCCTCTGGCTGTATGACTGGCCGAGCCGCAATGACGTTGCTCCCACACATGTGCGCAGGAGTCACGGACTGGACATATAGCGCTTGGGGCAAGCGAGAAAATATATAAGTAGATTCAACCACAGCTTTAAACATTAATACTGTAAGACACAAAATGAAAATATGACCGAAATTACAAATTCCCTTTGAATTAAACAAGATCCTTTGGTTTTTCTATCAATCATAGATTATATATATATAGTAAGGCTGGGATATAATGTGATGGTGTAGCAATATGGACTGTGATTCTTGACATTAATGAATACATACATCAAGAAAAGTACAAGCACATAAGTCTCATGTATAATAGACAAAAGCCGATTCAATTCTTTTTCTTTCAGCTGGTGCCCTGATTTCCTCTGTATTATGCAAAACAGGAGCAAACGCATTATTAAGAAACAGCTGGTATTATCCTGAATTGTTAAGACACATCTTATGCCTGGATTTAAAGGGACATTTTCAGACAACAAGTGAGCTTTTAATGCATTTCAGCACACTAAAGCCATGATAAAGTTAGGGTTCATTTATACTTGCTGTTGGAGTGAGACCCATTCATATGAATTGCATGCTAGCAATGCTTGGTTTGGTAGGCATGTTTGGTTCCACTCTTGCATTTCTTTTGTTTTTCCCATACTCTTTTTTTGCTAGACCAACTATAGGTAGGGGCGGGTTTAGGTGATCACCTGCCCCCTATCTATTGATTAGCACTCCTGTGCTCCTTTTTAGGAGACTTTAAAATTCATAGTTAGGACTGCAGTACACGGAGTGCCTTAACGCGGCCTGCAGCTCACAAACGTATTTGCAAATCTCTGTTTTTAATGCATACAGCTAGACAGATTAGTTTGGTTTAGTGCTTTTTTGGTTGGTAACTTTGAGCCTGGCTATTGTGAAAAAAAAATTATATTCCATATATATATATTCAATTGCATACTGCTAAAAACGCATCTCATTTAAAGTCCCAGAACCCCCCCCCCCCCCTTCTATCTATTATGTGAAACTTACCTTAAAACAAAGCTGTTCTAGCACGACAATGTCAGTGCTCCAGCCACTTCCATTTTCACCAGTCTTGCTTCCGGGTTCTCGTGCTTTGGCTTTGTGATTGGCTGGAGCCACAATGACATCAGTCCCACGCATGCGCAAGGGAGCTCCCACAGGCCTCGGAAAGAATTGTACCTGTGGCCGTTTCTTCAGAGCGCATGCACCAGTGATGTCACTGGCTGCATGTAATGAAAATATCATAAAACGGAGCACGTTTAGGAGATATTTACATTACCTATAGGTGAGCCTTATTATAGGCTTACCTATAGGTAAAAGTTATCAGAGGTAGTTAACTTCCTCTTTAACCACTTCCATACCAGGCACTTACGCACCTTCCCGCCCAAGCCAATTTTCAGCTTTCAGCACTGTCGCAATTTGAATGACAATTGCGCGGTCATGCTACACTGCACCCAAACAAAATTGGCGTCCTTTTTTCCCCACAAATAGAGCTTTCTTTTGGTGGTATTTGATCACCTCTGCGATTTTTTTTTTTTGCGCAACAACTAAAAATAGAGCAAAGATTTTGAAAAAAAAATAAAGTTTTTATTTTTTTCTGTTAATTTTTTTGTAAATGAGTATGTTTTCTCTTTCAATTACGGGCACTGATATGGTGGCACTGATGGGCACCGATGGGCACCGATGAGGTAGTTCTGATGGGCACCGATTAGGTAGCACTGATGGGCACTGATAGGCGGTGCTGGTATGGGGCACTGATGGGCACTCATGGGCGGCACTGATGGGCACTCATGGGCGGCACTGATGGGCACTCATGGGCACTCATAGGCGGCACAGATGGGCACTCATAGGTGGCACAGGTGGGCACTCATAGGTGGCACAGGTGGGCACTCATAGGTGGCACAGGTGGGCACTGTTAGGCGGCACAGGTGGGCACTGATAGGTGGCACAGGTGGGCACTGATAGGTGGCACAGGTGGGCACTGATAGGTGGCACAGGTGGGCACTGATAGGTGGGCACTGGGCATTATTGGCACTGTGGGGTGGCACTGACAGACACTGGGGTGGCACTGATGATCACTGAGGGGTGGCACTGATGGATTAATGTTGTCAATCAGTGCCCATGTGTGGGCACTGATTGGCATCTTTTTTTTCCTGCCCTTTTTTTTACTGCTGACTTTTTTTTTTTTTCTTTTTTTTTTTTTTTGACATTTTTTTTTCATTTTTTTATGTTCCCTGGTGGTCTAGTGTGGGCACTCCCTGGTGGTCCATGTGGCGATCCGAGGGGGGGCTGCGCTGATAAACAATCAGCGCGAACCCCCCCTGTCAGGAGAGCCGCTGATCGGCTCTCCTGTACTCGCGTCTGTCAGACGCGAGTGAGGAAGAGCCGTCGGCGGCTCTTCCTGTTTACATCGTGATCAGCCGTGATTGGACACGGCTGATCACGTGGTAACGAGGCTCCGCCGGAGACTCGTTACCGAGATCGGAGGTGCAGGGTGTCAGACTGACACCCCGCATCACCGATCGCCGCGCTGCGCGCCCCCACGGGCGCGCGCGGCATTGAAATCGTGCTAGACGTTTGAGAACGTCTAGTCACGATTTCATAACCACTTCCCTGCCATAAATCGGCTATTGGCCGGGCGGGAAGTGGTTAAGAGAACCACCCTCCACATACTTTTTTCTGCAGCTAGATGTCCTAAGGCCCCTTTCACATTGGAGCGGGACCCGCGGTGTTGGTATAGCGCCGCTAAAAATAGCGGCGATATACCGCCGGAATTGCCGCGGGAATCGGCCGCTAACGGTGTGGTATTAACCCCCGCTAGCGGCCGATATTGGAGCGGTTTCCCATTGTTTTAAATGGGAAGGAGCGGTGAAGGAGCGGTATACACGCTGCTCCTCTCACCGCTCCAAAGATGCGGCTGACAGGAGATTTTTTTCTCTCCCGCTAGCGCATCGCCTCAGTGTGAAAGCCCTCGGGCTTTCACATTGAGTAGGCAGTGAAGGAGTTTTTCAGGCGGTATAGCAGCGCTATTTGTAGCGCTGTACCGCCTGAAAAAACTCCTCAGTGTAAAAGGGGTCTTAGTCTAAGGGCCAGAATAATTCAACTTAGTTCCTATGATACCAGGTCATCCTGGGCCCACCCCAGCCTGTTACTGGACACTGATAAGAGAAGCTTCACAGTAATGATCTCATCCCTTAGTTTGTTCTTTCCATCAGCATGCTCTTTGTTAGCATGCGACTCAATTGGATCCTTCTGCTGCTTCTTCCTCTTACAGTCCAGTCCTACTGTACAGAGGCTGCAAGAGGCTGATATCAGGTCAATTCAGATAATTACACTGCTTGCATTTAAAAAAATACATTTAACGATTCATGCATTCATGGTTACAGAGCTACAATAATTTGTGTCTCGTATATCTGCCTAGAATTTAACAAGTAATAACCCAAAATGTCCAGTCACCGATATACACTAAAGTTTCCCTCCACGCAGGTAAGCTGTGCCTCCATCTACAGTATATCTCCACATTGACTGAATGTACTGGTAACTTCAAAGACATCCTGAAATATTCATACCCGAGCTGTTCCAGCCTTCCTTTGCTCTTCTTTTTCACAACATTATGTTTCCTATAAAGAGAAACGGGGTTGTGTACTTAACAGAACAGCATAAACTGATTGTAAATCCTATTTAACCATTTGGTCCAGCATTTAGTTATCAGCATTGGCCCAGTTAATCAGGAAAATGCTTCCAGCATTGGAGGGAATGTCTTTGTATTAAATAGTTAGAAGACTTATTGCCAGACTCAGCAACCGCTTAAAAGGTAGTGATTAAAAGTATGTGCAGTTAACAGTCTAATATATAGAATCTTTGCTTTGTTGAAGATATCAGGGTATTAAATAGAAGTTTATGGCTCTCTTAGTCCTTAGAGAGTACTATCAGCAATTCAGTTAATGGATACAAAACTGTTGGTGCTTACAAGATAGTCCCCTAGTGTGTATGTTTAAACTAACACTTTTTTTGCTATAAATAATTAGAAACATAACTAAATGGCAGTGAACCTGCTGTAAATATGTCATACAGTGCTCTTCTGCCTTTGGCAGGTCATTTTTTATTAGACTGGGGTACATATTCTTTTTCTTTGAAATTAACTCTACTAGAG
This sequence comes from Rana kukunoris, assembly GCA_029574335.1. Taxonomy (NCBI): domain Eukaryota; kingdom Metazoa; phylum Chordata; class Amphibia; order Anura; family Ranidae; genus Rana; species Rana kukunoris. The sequence goes on along the minus strand of CM056057.1, from coordinate 73,427,590 downwards.
GTGCATGCAGCAAATAACAAAAGAATGTAATTGTGAATGATTCTGTTCAAAGAGTGTTATATAGCCAGGTGTACAAAGAAAATAAAGTTCCATCAATAAAAATAATAAATAATAAACACTAATAAATAATAAAAAGAGAATCAAAAATCCAATTTCAATTCCAAATAATAAGCAAGTCCATAAAATGCATATGTGGGTATGTGGTCCCAAATTGCACTAACATATACACAATCCTGAGGACAAACACCACCGTGATGTGACAAGTAGTTCCACACTGAAGTGACAACCCACCACCAAGATATGAGGCCGCTTTACCAGAGGGCAAGCTTGATATGCAGTCGGCTATAGCCCGGCGGCGGCCTTCAGTATGATGGACTCACAGGAATGCAGAGGGAGACAGGTTCCCAGGGAAGAACTTCCGGCACACTCTCAGGCTCATCCAGATATATGGGTAGAGAAAGGATGCACCATAGTGTAATTCCATAAAAATGTGCTTTTATTTAAAACGTATATTGTACTTACAGAAGTAGATAGCAACAAGCAGCGTAGAAAAACAAAGTGCCGGCCGGCAACTAGTGGAGCCCTTCCTCCTTAGCGTGGTGACGTCACTGCAAGTCCTCCCATATGCTGGCTGCAGCTACTCTCTGTAGTTGCTGCCCTGTGGTGCTGAACTAGTTAATAGCTGTATAACCGAGTGGAGGGAGCTGTTGAGTAGGAAAGTTCAACAGACAGAACTGCACTGTGGGAACTGTAGTCCAAAGTAGAGACACTATACTGTAATCAACAGCGTTTGAACTGCATTTCCCAGAGGGAGATTGCCAGGAGGAGAGGAAAGGGCTGCATTTTCTCAGGCTGTAGAGGACACAGCTTGCCATGAGGGAGACCAGAGAGTACACATTACTGTCCAGTGTGCACCGTCACTGCTGCATATCAGTGGCCTGATAGGGATCTGGAGTGTTGAGCATGGGGTTGCCGATAGACAGATTCACCTGGGTGCATGGCTGTGTGTGACCAGATGTTGATATGTAATATCGCTTGGACTGGTGAGCTTCCACAGTGAGGATTTATTATCTGCTGCTATAGAGACTGAGCCCTTTAGGAACCCACCATAAAGCCATATAGTAATCTTACTGGCCAATCAATGGCCAATCAATGGCCAGGCTAAGAGGATGTTGGGGCCGAGCGCAGGACTTTTGAGGGGCCAGGTAAGTATAACGGGGGCCGGGGGGGGGCGGTATTGCCTGAAGTTTTTTCACCTTAATGCATAGGATGCATTAAGGTGAAAAAACTTTTACCTTTACAACCCCCTTAAAGATGGCCCTGATGATTTGTCTCTAACATCCAGAGGGCTACATGGATGCTAATATTCACATTGCATGCCAGATACACTGTAAGTATTGATCTCCTGGGTGCTGCTGCAACTTCCTGTCTTATACATTTCTCACAGCAGATCACTCACTTGGAACCTCTGCCATTTTTCCATGATTGAAGAGGGTGGAGAGCAGGAACTAATGAATGTCATGATCTAACTCTTATCCAATAACAGAAGGCTTCATATTTAGTATAAAGAAGACAAGAAGACATTTTTAGCCTCTTCTATCCAATACAGAATTATACTGTATTGCCCTCTAGATGGGCACACACAAACTGCTACACTGTATTGTCCACATAAATGCATGATGTGTATAAGTAGAGACGTTTTGGTTATAATATTCATACATGTTTATTGATGCTGTTTATTATATTTTTGAATATACACTATATTGCCAAAAGTATTGGCACACCTGCCTTCTAACACACATGAACTTTAATGGCATCCCAGTCTTCGTCCGTAGGGTTCAATATTAAGTTGGCCCACCCATTGCAGCTATAACAGCTTCAACTGTTATTGGAAGGCTGTCCACAAGGTTTAGGAGCATGTCTATGGGTATGTTTGACCATTTTTCCAGAAGTGCATTTGTGAGGTCAAGCACTGATGTTGGATGAGATGGCCTGGTTGAGGTCAGCACACTTCCTGTCCCACAGCCAAACAGGTGAGAGGAAATTCCTGCAAATTAAGTTATTTCCTTGGGGACACCCAGGGCACTAACTAGTGGCAACTAGTGTCCCCATTGGAAAATACCCCTGTATTACTTTTCTGGGGACAACCCAAAATGTGGGTTGATAATGGTAAACAGGACAAATACCTGTAGATAGGGTGAATTTGTTTAGCGGGGCACAGACAGCAATAAGAACTGACAAGTGTTCTAATCCCTCTCCCCTTTATCCAAAACATTAAAAAAAAGTTTTGCTTTTAGTTATACTTTTAAACTGGTGTTTCAGTCCTTTTGTGTTCCTTTTGTGTTTGTGGATAACCAACCTCTGTCCATTTTAACAACTGTCTGCATCCCCACTAGTAAAAAATTGACAAAGACTATAATCCATCACCACTTTAAAATGTTATTATAAATAAATATAGCTAAGTAATTTCAATTTTATTGGAGTATAATGTGTACACTGTGCTGTGTAAATTCTGTCTCTAGATTGGATAGTGGGGCAAAGCAATTATTTAAAGTTTTTATCTCAGCCATTATTTTTCATGAATGCTGTTCTAAATGTCATTGCTAAGTCCAAATATTGCTCTATTTTGCTGTCCTAGGTATATTTAGCTGCCATTTTTACCATACCGCTGACACAGAGGCTGCATTTCATAACCTCTCTATTAATCATGTCACGTTTGTTATTTTCTTCCTACTAAATATATTCAAGTATTCTCAAGATTATTTTTTTCTCCTCCTGACTCAATATTTTTTCTTGGGATCATTGTTTGCAACTAAATATATACAAGAGACAAAATATTGAATTTAGGAATATTTATCCTTCATCCCCCCCATTTAGCACTCGGGTGAGGGCCCACTGCTGTAGTATCAGTTACCCTTACCCTTTCACTGCCGAAAGCTATTTTAGACTTTTTATTTCTTCAAGTAGTCTATCTGGTTCAAACTGTTATCACCAACAGCAGTAAAGCATATAAGGCTCGATGTACATGGGGCGTTTTTGCAACATCTCCTGAACGATTGAACTTGATAGATAGTAACCCACATATAAAATGTCTGTTTTGCCATGTTTACATGCCACGTTTAGCAGTGTTTTGCCGCGTTTGCGTTTAGAACCGTTTAAAACAAATGGGCCAAAAACGAAAAACGCCTATAAGCGAAACACAGCTAAATGCAGATTAACACGTTTAGCCGCGTTTGGTGCCTGAAATGTGGAAATCTTCGGCATCTGAACTCATTTTTTTTTCTTTCAAAAAAACGCTGTTAAACGCAGCTGCTTAAAAATGGCAATAAAGAAGAGCGTATACGGTCACATAAGATAACATGAATTGAGTTTAGGGGCAGTTGAAATAAGTGTCCAACTGCCTCTGAACGTCCGTTTAGCAGCAGCTAAAGACGTAACAGACCTAACAGACCTAACAGTCTTAGGTCCCTTTCACACTTGTACGACTTCAAAGTCGCGCGATTTTACCGCAATTACGCGGCCACGATTTTACCGCGATTTTGCCGCATTTCGCGGCCGCGATTTCAATGAATGCCTGTGTAAGTGGCATCAAAATCGGACCACAGTAATGCAAGGACTACTTTGAAGTCGGCACTACTTAAAGTCGTGCCAGTATGAATGGTGTTCATTGAAAATAATGGAGAATGACTTGTCATACGATTTTGCAGTCCAAAATCGTGGGAAAAGTCGTGTAAGTGTGAAAGGGCTCTAAATATGTGACATATATAGCTACATTGTACAAAGATTATAGAATCTGCAATCAGAGGCAGTCAGTCTAATACACCAAAAAAATGTGGTACTAGTACACAAAGCTAGGGTTAGCTAACCTACCTGCCTTCTTTAGGAGGCAGGGGGTCCTTTAGTCGCCATGGGCGGCATTCACAGAGCTCATTGCATTTTTCTTCATTATTTAGGCATACTGTGATTGGACGAGCTGGAGAGGCAAGTTCATGAGGTCACAATCTCCACCTCATTCAATTAGAGAACACTTTGCATTCATTGAGAGAAACACAAATCCTGGAATGCATAAAGACTTGTGTAGACTTGTTTTGTGAAAGTACTGGTATTTCTTATGCATTCTAAAAGCTGTGCAGCATGCACGAAATTCATGTATCTGTCTAGCACTTGTACTTAAAATTGGGCTTATGCTGCAGAGCTTTTAGAAAGCACGTGAGACACATTTCCAAAATCAGTCTGCACCAGCTTCTCTCTGAACACCAAAAAAAGTCGGTCTTAATTAGCTCTATTTCGTAAGATACAAACTGTTTGTGATTTAGTTTGAATTTGGCACAATTTTTAACTACCTGAATTTGGTCCCCAGGGCCCCTTACAGGCCCGACCAGCCTCCTCCCGTTGTTTTTTTTTTTTTGCATTACACCTGTAATGCGTCAGGAGAGAGGAGAGAAGAAATTACACTTTTTTTTCGTCAGCACCCCCCAGTTCTCCGCTCCAGGGGGGCCCTGCCTAAAGCTGTGTACGAGGCCCCAAAATTTGTAATGGCTGCCCTGCTCATGCCGAACGAGCGACCCCTGGGGTTCATTATGCAGCAGAACAGTGGCTCAAAACAGGAAAAGGAACAGGGGGGCAATCACTCCGGTGGGGGCATACCTAGAATATTTGGCACCCGCGGAGGATCCTATATCTGGCACCCTCCCTCAAATGTAAAATGTGAAAACACGGATACAAATTTGTCATTGTAAAAATATGAATTTAGCCTACCTTAAAAGTGGACTGCAGCTGGGGGTTGTAGGGCTGATGCAAGGATTTTGTTTCTCTACACAGGTAAAAGTGAGATTTGCATTACAGTTGCTCCACAAATATTACATTATACTCCACCACAAATATTACATTATGCTCCACCACAAATATTACATTATGCTCTACCATAAATATTACATTATGTTCAGCCACTAATATTTTATTATGCTACACCCCTAATATTACATTATGCTCTACCATAAATATTACATTATGCTCAGCCCCTAATATTATAATATGCTACACCCCTAATATTACATTATGCTCCACCCCTAATATTACATTATGCTCCATCCCTAATCTCACATTATGCTCCACCACTAATATTACATTATGCTCCACCACAAATATTACAATATGCTCCACCACAAATATTATGTGATGCCTGTAGTGGCCGAGCAACTCACAGTACAGCCAGTGCCTGTTCCGATCAGATGCCCCTCCCCCTCCACTGAACTGCTGGATAGAGGTGTAGAAGGAGATTCTGGACGCCACAGATTGTATCCCCAACACCACTGTATAGCAAGCCCCAGTCCTCTACCAGTGTTGTGGCAAGAAATGCCCCCTGTTGAATAATGCCCTCCCTGTATTGCGCACGCGCAGCACTTGCGTAGTACGGAGCAGCTGAAAGTCACCGAACATTGGAAAATCCCTGTTGAAGTGGGAGTGATGTACCATGTAGTGACGCGCTAAGGTCCCGATCTCGCTGCTCGTATTATACAACGTGCATTTATCTTATTTTAAATGTGAGTATCTTTCTTACTATTCAATAAATCGTTTCTTTTAAAAAAAATGTACTACACCAAGAGGCCAGTGGCGTCACTAGGGTTGGTGTCACCTGGTGCGGTAAAACATGGTGTCACCCCACCCCTCCCCCCATCGTCTAAAGAACTATGTGCAGAATGCCCCTCATCCCCATATACCCCCTCCTAGCACAATTCCTCTTTCTCCTTCCCTCACCCCCCTCTCAGCACAAATCCCCCCTCCCCCAATATTCCCCCTCTTAAAAATCTTCACCCCCATATGCCCCCTTTCAGTACAAAAACCCCCTCTCAGCACATTACTTCCCCTCCATTTCTCCCTACCAGCACAAGTCATCACCCTCATATACCCCCTTTCAGCACAAATCCCCCTTCTCAGTACAAAACGCCCCGCATATCCCTCGTCCCAGTTTAAATCCCCCAAACCCCTCCTTCTTATACAAATTATTTTACCCCCCAAATCCCCCTCTCAGCACAAATCATCCCCCCATCTCCCTGCACAGATCCCCCTCAGCATAAATCATCCTCCATTTCCCTGCACAGACCCTCCTCTCAGCACAAATAATCACCCCATCCCACCCCCCTCCCTGCACAGATCCCCCCCCCTAGCACAATATTAAACCTTTCTTCTTGCCCGAATTCTCTTATTCCCCCAACCAAGCCACCCTCAGCAGAAGACTTACTGTGTCCTCAGTGATTATTGGCTGACACATTAGCAGCTCCCAGTCCCATCTGTCCCAGCCGGCTGCCTGTTAGCAGTGTCAGAGCGTCGGGAGATCTCCTTCAAATGTGTGTCAGCATTTGCCGACATCTCCTGCGGGGTGTCCCCGGGTCTCCAGGGCAGTAATGGCTGACACTTTAGCAACTCCTATCTGTTCCCGGCCAGCCGCCTGTCAGCTGTGTCAGGGCGCCAGGAGATCCTCCTCCCGTCCCATCAGAAGACCCGCCTAAGCAGGGGAGAAACCTGGGAAGGAGATCTGCTGGCGCCCTGACACGGCTGACATGCGGCTGGCCGGGAACAGATAGGAGCAGCTAAAGTGTCAGCCATCACTGCGCTGGAGACCCGGGGACACCCCGCAGGAGATGTCGGCAAATGCGGACACACACTCGAAGGAGATTTCCCGGCGCTCTGACACTGCTAACAGGCAGCCGGCTGGGACAGATGGAACTGGGAGCTGCTAAAGTGTCGGCCGTTGCGATCGCTGCGCTGGGGACCTGGGGACACCCCGCAGGAGATGTCGGCAAATGCCGACACACTGTAGTAGCCCACTCGCTATCACACTGCGCCCGAGAATGAAGCCCCACTCTTGCCCCTGCCTAGTCCCGGCCCCTGGCCTGCATCATGTCAGCAAAAAATAAATAAAAACATTTTTCAATCGGGATGGTGTCACCCCTCTAAGGGTGTCACCCGGGTGCGGTCCGCACCCCCTAGCAATGCCTCTGCAAGAGGCTCTCTGTTGTATCTCTCCATACATGCCCGGCTTTTGAGCGGCCTGTACTACTGACCCACATTGTACGAACTGTAACACCCATTCCACTTATTGAATACTTTTACCTTTTATATACCTTATTTTCCAGTGTATAAGAGGACCCCCTAATTTTCCAGCTAAAATGTTGGTTTTGGGATATACTCACCGTATAAGATGACCCCCTTCCTACTAGCCATGCCTCACATGCCTCACTGTGCCACCATTACATGCCTCACTGTGCCACCATTACATGCCTCACTGCATACCTCACTGTGCCATTGCATGTCTTGACGATCCCTTACCTTATCCCTGACAGAATCTGTCAGACCGCGGCCATCCATTATCACTTGTTCTCTATTTTCAATCACTGGAACAATTCTGCCAGGTTATAATTCTGCCGGTAACCTATCATGCAGACTCTCAGTCAGACCGCGGCCGTCCATTTTTCAAAAGCAGCTCCTCCTCCTTCTGCTGTTCCTTGATAGGCGGAACACTCAGCTTCCCAGCAGACACTGTGTTCAGTGTTCCGCCTATCATGGATGCCCTCTCGTCTGAGACCGAGGACGAAAGGGCATCCGTGATAGGCAGAACACTGAACAGGGGCTCTGCTGGGAAGCTGAGTGTTCCACCTATCACGGAACAGCAGAAGGACTAGGCGCGGCTTTTGAAAAATGGACGGCCGCGGTCTGACTGAAGCCCTGTACACACGGCCGAGGTTCTCGACAGAAACCAGCGAGAACCTCGGCCGTGTGCTCGACGGCCCGTTGGGATGAATGGCTGGTTGCCTTTCCCGACGGGCGGGTCGCCGAATCTGATGGCCGGCAGAGAACCTCGACGAGCGGAACGATGTGTTCCGCCCGTCGAGTTTCTCTGCCATGTGTACGCGGCATGAGAGTCTGAATGATAGGTTACCGGCGTATAAGATGACCCCGGACTTTTAAGAAGAATTTCATGGGTTAAAAAGTCATCTTATACGCCGGTATATGCACGTTAGTCACTTGTTACAGCACACAAGCACTTTATTGTTTATTTGAACTCTATGTTTAGATATCTTTTATAATTTATTCAACACATTTTTTCCCGTCATCTTTGCTGCTATTCACTATACACAGTTGTTATATTTATTGTGGGAGCACAACACCATCCTTTGATTTTCCTTATACTAATTTGTTGGTAGCGTTTGACCCTAACGGTGTTTGCGGCATCCTATAATGTTATAGTTGTCTCCATAGTAGGAATACCCATTTTTCTGAACATTGGAATACGTTTCTGATGCTGATGCAAGTCTGCAAGGGGCGGACTTGTTCATGATGGGCGCATGTGAGGGGCGGATGGCAACAGAAGGGGGTGTATTTTGTAATGATGGGCAGTGCTGTTAAGATGGGAGCGGAATTTGTCACAAAACTCAATCACATCTCCTAAACAAATATATCTCTGATATTCTTCCTACCCATGTTGCCCTTAACACGTGTAGGAAAAATAGCAGAGATATATTGAGCATTTCTCGTCACAACACCGGCCGTCTGCTTCAGCCTGTCTCCCTCCCTGCACACCGCTCGGTCACACCGAGAGAAGGAGCGGAGCTGGCAGCCTGCTCCATGTGGACTACTAATTACAAAAAAAAAAGATTTTACTGCATGGTCTGCACCCCCCTCAATGTGTGGCACCCAGGGCGGACCACATATCCCCCCCTGGTATGCCACTGCACTGTGGTAAAAGTAACTACTACAGTGTTTCTCTGCTTGCACAGGAATCCCACAGGTATGACTAGCTGGACCAATGTGATTATGTTGTCTCTCTTCTTGAGAGATTTACACTCAACTCCTGCACAGGTAAGAGGGAGTCGGGGGTAGGAAGTGATGGGAAATATCTCCAATGTGGAGACAGCAACAAGAACACATTTATTGTTAGCATGGGACGGGCTAGGACCTCTGTCCTGTTTCTATTTCTGTCTGCCCCAGTGACAATTTCCTTAATTTTCTTTGTGTCAGTGGAACAGGGAAAAATCCCATTTACACTATAGTCTGCAATGACAACCTAACAATTGTGCTAAAACTTATCTTAACCTAACCCAAACATATAACATTTACCATAAGTATTTAGATGCACACCAGTATGGAAATAATACAAACTTTATTTAAGAAAAGATTTTTAATACATACATCCTATGTACTGTACAAATAGATGTTATCAGCAAAGGGCCTGAGTGGAGTTCTGGCGAAATTGTGCATGCATAACTGGGTATCTATAGTTATTAACAGAGATACCTTCAGATAATTGTTGCAGCAAAGTCCAGTTGCAAGGGCCCTTGAAGATGATGCAATGCCTGTCTTTGTGACTTGAAGACAAGATCTGCAGTCATGAGGAGATCCTTCAATTGTTGTCCAACCAAGCCTTCAACACAGTTTATCAACCTTCTGGAGTGAGTGTGGTGTGGCAATGGACCTGTGGCACTGTAGCTCAAAGTCAACCTATCTATTCTGCGCTTGAGGCTGGGTTCACACTGATGAGGCCGTGTGTATGGCCCTTTAGTAAATAAATGAGCCAGAAGCTAGGGCAGTTGGAGGGATCCTCACCCTGCTTAGTAACGTTGATGTATTAAAACGTAATAGGCTCAGGGAAAGGCTATGGCATTTGTAAGTGCATTGACTGCTTCTGGAAAGTGTGGAGAAGGGGGGAAAAAAGCATTTTGTAGTCAGTCATGGTAGGACTTCAGAGCCTGCGGCCTTCCCACATGGAGCAGCAGAGAGTGCATATAGTTCATTGTTGTAATGGATGCAGATTACAATTGTTTCTCTTCTTCCTTGAAACCAGGCAGGGCTACCAATTCAAGGTCAGAAGTATTTGCAGCACTCCTGTCCTAGCATTGTTCCTCAGATACAGTAGGAGAGAATTCAGCTGGTAAGATATCATTTTTTATTTATCAACTAAGTAGGATATTCATTTAGCAATCTATAATATTTGTGTAACAAAAGAGAAAAAATGTGGAGGCTTTGCAAATCCCAAGATGATAATCATGGTTGCAGGAGTGGATTGGATAAATTGATAGCTAACAGGGTTTTAGATTAATTACTTGCCTCTATTAGCAATGATAGTCTGTAAGTTTGATGAAATTGACATTATCATGCTACTTCTACATTGAAATTATTATGCTGTGTGCCTCACTGAACAAGTAACTATCTGGATAAGGACATTGGTATTTTATAAAACCATATGTTTTATCTCAATGCATTTTACAGAATTCAGGGATGAAATCCATAATTTTTTATTAGCCTTGACAGTTAACATTTTTCTAATAGAGGGAACGTGAGTGCCGGAAGGCTATGTAGGTCATCATTTGGGAACTATTCTATGAAGTGATAAAGCATGTGTACCTTACTGAACAGGTAACTATCTGGATAAGGATATTATGTGTTTTCACTATGCATCCTATGGAATTCAGGTATATCGTCTATGATTTTTTTTTTATTTACCTTGGCAGTCCACAAGGCTATGTAGATCAATCATTTGAAATATAGCTTTACCTATCCATAAAATTGGCTTCTCATCGGGATCCCCACTCTTCTCCCGGTAAAGTATATAAGATGTAATCTCTCCGTCATGAGCTTGATTGAAGAAAACATTGCACACCCTCCTAAGGATGACAACTTGCTGACCCACCGCAGTTCATATACTGCGACAGGCAAAGCGCCATACCCCTACACCGTTGCCTGTTTCTATAATATTTTCGTATTCTTGCGACAACAGTTCGATTAAGATAGATAGAAGATTCGACATGACGATCACAATAGCAATCTGTGGTTGAATGTGCCTAACCTAACTCTATCTGGTTGCGGACCGCCGCATGTACATTTACGTCAGTAGAATGGCACAGGCAGGCACATCAACGTATATATACGTGCCTGCCTTGCCGTGGGTCCCCCCCTGGTACATGTGACGGTCCGGTTTGCTGGCCGAGCGATCCAGGATGAGGGGGCGGATATTTGTTTTTGGCCGCCCCCTTTGGATCGCTCCCAGCCAATGCGCGCGCTCCCCCCGCTCTGCACTTCCTCCTCCTGTGTAAACACAGGAAGGAGGAAATGATGTGATCTCTGCTCACGGTGGTTTTTTCAACCGCCGCTGAGGAGAGATCACATCGCACAGTAAGTCTGCACAACACTACACTAACACACAGACACATAGGCACATTTAACCCCTGCGATCGCCCACCCCCTCCCTCCTTTTACAGTGTCACAGAATGCAGTGATTATATGTATGATCACTGCAGTTAGTGTCAGTGTGGCAGTCAGTTAGTGTTAGGTTCAGGGTAGCCCCCGTACCCCCCTAATAAAGTTTTAACCCCTTGATCACCACCCTAGTTAACCCTTTCACTCCCTATTGCCAGCGTCACTAAGCGATAAATTTTTCTGATCGCTGTATTAGTGTCGCTGTTCCCACTAAGTAGCTATTTTTTTTTTACTAAAGACATGTGGCTAAATACATTTTGGCCTAAATGTTTGACTAAAATTTAGTTTATTTGATTTTTCTTATAACAAAAAGTAAAAAATAATATTTTTTTTTTCAAAAATTTTGCTCTATTTTTGTATATAGCGCAAAAAATAAAAATCGCAGAGGCGATCAAATACCACCAAAATAAAGCTCTATTTGTAGGAAGAAAAGGACGCAAATTTTGTTTGGGAGCCACGTCGCACGACCGCGCAATTGTCTGTTAAAGCGACACAGTGCCGAATCGCAAAAAGGGGCCTGGTCATTTACCTGTATTTTGGTCCGGGTCTTAAGTGGCTATTAGTCCAAGATTATTCCACATAGAGAGAAAATATTTGATATTATAGAAACAATTGTAGAAGAGCTGTTATGCCACAACAAGAAAATTCTGATATGAGCCTTTGGTTGTAAATTTCCACCATGTGTAGGCTCCGTCTGACTTTTCCTGACAGTATTTCCGCAAAAAAAAAATTTGAGAGCTGGTTCTCAAATTTTCCGTCTGTAAAAATTCCAATCGGAAATTCCGATCGTCTGTAGCAATTCCAATGAGCAAAATTCTGACGTATGCTCGAAAACAATTTGACGCATGCTCGGAAGCATTGAACTTGGCTTGTCGTAGTGTTGTACGTCAACACGTTGTTGGCGGTCGAAAGTTCAGAGAAATTTTGTGTGACCGTGTGTATGCAAGCCAAGCTTGAGCGGAATTCTGTTGGAAAAAACATCCAGGGTTTTTCCGACGAAAAATCCGATCGTGTGTACGCAGCATTAGTGTTCGCTGCTGGAATGGGTCGAGTAAGTAAAAGGATGATAATGATGATGAATGTTATTGACTGATTTTAATCAAAGAGTAACATAGCTAGAACTTAAGTACACACGTACAGCCAACCTGCTTTCACTTGAAGATGCGACGAAGCAAAAAACATAAGATCGCCGTGAGCGGACATTTACAGTCAAATTCTCCGCCCATAAGAATTCTAATGTTGTTTGACTAGTAATAATAATAATTATTACCAGTCAAACAACATTAGAATTCTACTATAGGTTTGTGGGCGGAGATTTTGACTCGAAATTTACAATCGTGACGTCGTACAGTTTAGTTGCTTCATCGAATCTTCTTAGAACATCTGACAGACACCATAAGCCTTCAATTGACAGATTTGACCTTAATTCTGATTTTGGTACAAATGCATTTTTTAACTAAACAAAATAAATATAAACTAAATTTAACTAAACAAAATAAATATAAACTAAATTCGGAAGTAACAAAATAAATGTATTTTTGGACGAAACTAAAATTCCGAAACAAAATTTTTCAGTATGCACATGTCTAAATTTGAACTGCAACACAAGCACTTCTGATTACATATATACTGTATATATATATATAATATTTTTTTGTATGTGTGTCTTTGCAGGCCTTTAGTCTTAAAGGAGTTGTAAACCCCTTGGGTTTTTACCTTAATGCATTCTGTGCATTAAGGGGAAAAAACTTCATGCAGTGACTGCCCCCCAAGCCCTCCCATTTTACTTACCTGAGCCCCTTCATTCCCTCAGCGAAGACGCACTCTCCCTCTCTGCATGGGGTCCTGGCTCTTGATTGGATAGATTGCCATTGGCTCCCAGGCCGAGTCCGGCATTCGTGTCCATGGATGCAAATGCTGGACTCGGGAGCACACACGCATGATAACCCCCTGGGAGAACGCTTCCTGATGCGAGGAAGAGCCATGAGGGCAACTGGGGGACCCCAAAAGAATCGTGACCACTCTGTGCAAAACTATCTGCACAGTGCAGGTAAGTATGACATGTTTGTTATTTAAAAAAAAACAGGAAGATTTACAATCACTTTAACCACTTCAGGACTGCCCACCGTTGTTTTACATCACTACTTTGAAGAGGAATACCGTTGTTATGGTAGCAGTTAGCTACCATTAATCTGGTATCCTCTTTAAGGGGCGGGTGGTCCGCTTCAAGGTAAAAGTAGTCTCTGCAGCAGATTTGCCGTGAGATCACATTTATCGGCGGCGAGAGAGGCCCCCCTTCCCACTGCTCTCCGGAGCCCTCCGCCACTTACCGGAGTTGTCAGTAGCGATGGAGGGGAAGATGGCCTCCACCCGTCCCCATATCTTTGCAGAGTGTCAAAATGTCACTTCGGCCCAATGCTCTCGAAGGGACTTTTTTATGACATTACATTTTTTTTATTGCATTTTAGTGTAAATATGAGGGGCCAGATTCTCAAAAGAGATACGACGGTGTATCACAGGAAACACCATCGTATCTCTGATTTTTTTACTGGGTATCTATGCGTGTGATTCCTAGAATCACTTACGCATAGATACAGTGAAGATCCGACAGGTGTAAAACACTTATGCCGCGTACACACGGCAGAGAAATTCGACGGGCGGAACACATCGTTCCGCCCGTCGAGGTTCTCTGCCGGCCGTCAGATTCGGCGACCTGCCTGTCGGGAAAGGCAACCAGCCATTCATCCCAACGGGCCGTCGAGCAAATAGAGAACCTGCTCTCTATTTGCTCGACCGTTTTCCCGACAGGCGGGGCTCGCCGAGAGCGTACACCTGGCCGAGGTTCTCGGCAGAATGCGGCTCCCAGCGAGGTTCTCGCTGGTTTCTGCCGAGAACCTCGGCCGTGTGTACAGGGCTTCACACCGTCGGATCGTAGATGTAATTACTTTCCTGGCCGCTAGGTGGCCTTTACGTTGATTTCTCATTTGCCTATGCAAATGAGCCTAATACACCGATTCCCGAACGTTTTTACGCCGCCCCGTCGCCGTTTACGTCATTTCCATAAGCGTAAGGTTACCCCTGCTATATGAGGGGTAACCTTACCAAGTTCTGTTGTATGCCATGTTAAGTATGGCGTCGGGTCAGCGTTTTACTAAGTCATCGCAAATAGGGCATTACGTAAGTGACGGTCACCTCGTTTTCACGTCGGTTTGAACTACGTTTTCTGACGTTAGCTGGAGCATGCGCACTGGGCTTTTTTCCCGGCCAGCGCATGCGCAGTTCGATCGAGCGGGGGCGCACTTAATTTAAAGCCGCTCCCTTAGAATACGGCACTTGCTCCAGTAAGTTGCGGCGGCGTAGTGTAAATGGCTTACACTACGCCGCCGCAGATTCTACCAGAATCTGGCCCGAGGTCTTTTTGACCCCAGATCTCATATTTAAGAGGTCCTGTCATGCTTTTTTCTATTACAAGGTATGTTTACGTTTGTCGCCATTCCACGAGCGGGCACAACTTTGTAGTGTGACATGTTGGGTATCGATTTCGATGCGACTCGACTCGGCGCAACATTATCTTTCACAATATAAAACAATTGGGCTAACTTTACTCTTGTCTTATTTTTTAATTCAAAAAAGTGTTATTTTTTTCCTAGAAAAAAGTGTGCTTGTAAGACTGCTGCGCAAATACGGTGTGACAAAAAGTATTGCAACAATCGCCATTTTATTCTCTAAAATAATGTTTGGGGGATCTAAGTAATTTTCTAGCACTTGTAAACACCAAATCTCATAAAAAGTAGACATGTGCAGACTGGAATATTTTGTTTTGTTTTTTCGTTTTCGTTTGGAAAATAAATTGATTTAGTTACTCCCGAAAATCGTTTTGGTTTACTTAGTTTTTCGTTGGGGAATAGCTTTCGTCCGAAAATCCAATAATACTTGGTTTCTGTCGAATGGTCAAACGAATATTCGACGGAACGTCGAATCTTTTTGGTTGCTGGTGAATGATCAAAAGAATATTCGACGGAACGTCGAATCTTTACGTCTCATAAATCGAAATCTATTCTCTGTAATGTCGAATCTATTATTTCTATAGTGTCGAATCTTTTCTCTATAATGTCGAATCTTTTCTCTATGATGTCGAATCTTTTCCCTATAATGTCGAATCTCTCTATATCGATTTTTTACCGCAACGAAAACGAAAATATAGCATTTTTTATGTCGGATCTTTCGGTTTTCGTTTCTTGCACTTTCGTTATCGTTTGTTAAAACGATAATGTAAAAACCCGATTTTCGGACGAAAATGCATTCTAAGGAAAACGAATGCACATGTCTAAGAAAAAAGGCTTAGTCCTTTAAGTGGTTAATGCTGATAATCATTTGTACGTTAAGGCGATGGTATCCAACTGTGATAAAAAAACTAAATTGTAGTCACAAGGACTGTAGGGAGGAGTTTAAAGAATAACTGGTAAAGTAAATAATTAAATCATGTCTCTCTCTGAATTCATAAAAAAGAGAGCAAAGAGAATTCCAATGAACAATTGATCTGTTTTCCTGAAAGTAAAGCTTTGAACATCATGGTTTTATTAATGAACAGAACATCTAGGCTCCTACAGCTAGGTTCATCCTATTGAAGTCAGCCTGATACAAAGCTTGGCAATTGAAATTGATTACAAATGACTGAGCAGAGGTTACTTTCAGTGAAAACGTATGTAGAATTAACAGTCGAGATGGGGTGCCAAATTTATATGCAAATCCAGTCTTCTCCTGTAAAGTCACACTAGATCTTGACTCACCTTCACATTCCTCTTAAGCCTCCTTATTGATTTAAAAAAATATTTGGCAGCCTCACTAACCCATAGTCAGCCCCCCCCCCCCCAGAAAATCAGAGGGGGTGCAGCCAAGCTTATGATTTACAGGAAATGATTTGTATAAAAGTTCAGCAGCCTATATAGCCACATCTACTAATTCTTTTTTCATACAGTTTGGATTGAAGGTAACAGCTTTTCACATTATATGCTTAGACCGATTAGTTCTTTATAAATGAATGAGATTTAAAAATTGTGCATGCAGCAGACACATGAGAAGAGCGGTCAGCTCTCACATTAATGAATGCATAAGTAAATGGAATCCATTCTATCAACTTAAATCACCAAATGACAATCCAGCATGATTGTTTGCTTTCTTATGCAACTCTGTATCTCATTATTGTGATATGTTTACTCAGTTATGATAATCAAATTTGGAATTTTAATATAGTGTATATTTTTCAAGCAAAATCCTCAGAAATAAATTATATTACCCAACTGCCTGCAAGTCTTTTCCAGGAATGAACAAATTCAATAACATATAAGGAGAAAGGTTTTTTATGTGTAATAATGTAATAATGTATTATTTACCTTACTTTAGTTAATGCTGTATGCTGGAGTCTGTGACAATCCTCTATCCTTCATGTTTTCCTCTATGCTGCAGGTAGTATCTTGGTTTATAGGCCTGAAACTAGCATGGTGGAACAACACTAGTAGCGGGAACATTGGCACTGTCTGTATTTAACCACTTCGATACCAGGCACTTACACCCCCTTTGTGCCCAAGCCATTTTTCAGCTTTCAGCGCTGTCGCTGTTTAAATGACAATTACGTGGACATGCTACACTGTACCCAAACATAATTTTTATAATTTTCTTCCCACAAATAGAGCTTTCACCTTCACTGATGGGCACTGATAAGGTGGCACTGATGGGCACTAATAAGGCGGCAGTGATGGGCACTGACAGGCACTGATGATGGCCCATTATAGGCGGCACTGATGGCCACTGGTGGGTGGCACTGATATGCAGCACTGATGGACATTGATAGACAGCACTGATGGGCACTCATGAGTGGCACTGATGGGCAACATTGATGGGCACAGAAAGGCTGCACTGATGGGTACTTATGAGTGGCACTGATAGGTGGCACTGCTGGGCACTGATAGGTGGCACTGCTGGGCACTGGTGGGCACTGATATGTGGCACTGATGGGCACGGATATGCAGCACTGATAAATGGCACTGATAGTCATCACTGATGGCACTAGCACTGGCAGAATTTTTGGATGGACACTGATTGGCAGCTGCCTGGGCACTGATTGGCAGATGCCCGGGCACTAATTGGCATTTCCCTGGTGGTCTAGGGTGGCATACCTGCTGGTCCAGTGTTGTGGCCTTCCCTGGTGGTCTTGGCAGCATCCTTGTGGTCCTGGGTGAGCATCCGAGTGGGGGCTGTGCTGATAAACAATCAGCACAGATCCCCCATGTCAGAAGAGCAGCCGATCAGCTTTCCTCTACTTGTGTCCGTCAGACGCGAGTGAGGAAAAGCCGATTAACGGCTCTTCCTGTTTACATCATGATCAACCGTGATTCTAAATGGCTAATCACATGATAAAGAGCCTCTGTCGGTGGACACGCCTCACCACCGATCACCACAATGTGTGCCCCCACAGGCACATGGTGGCTCTTATCCTGCTGGACATCTTATGACGTCCAAGCAGTAAAACTGAACCACCGCCCAGCCTATAACAGAATGAAGGCCGGAGAGGAAGTGGTTAAAGTCTTGATCCTCTTCATGGACTTATCAAGCAAGGACTACTATTTTTTTTGTTCAACCCAGCTTAGGTCTGAGCTGCTGTACTGACAATTCAAATGTTAATACAGTTATCTTCCTACTAAACTATTGTTTTGACCCCCCCGCCAGAACACTCCGGTCAGCACTCTGATCGGAAGCCTTCAACAGATGGACCGGTTGTTGTATACATGGGCCGAATGTCGACCAGTTTCTATTGATCCGGCAGATGCTGACTGACATTCGGCCCGTGTGTTCTAGACTTAATGCAGAAGATGGGTGGAGAGAGGGGTAAATGCAATATCTGATTTAGGTTGAAACACTGCCCAACTTTGTTCAGTTTTTGATTTTTTCTTTCCCTATTGGGAAATTTCTCTTCACGTAATGTCCTGGTGACTGGTGTCAGACTGGACAAAAAATAAATCTTTCCAATGAGAGCACAGGCAGTAATGAAAACCCTTCATTTATAGAGTAGGTGAGGGTTAGAATATATGTCTGCTGTTCGTGATCCTTTTTTAAAAATTATCACAGATTTGAATCTTATAAGGAGCTCAGGTGTGCAATAAATGGTGTTTAAGTGATAAGAGTAGAGTTGTCTGGTTCACATCCTTCCTATTATAAATGCCAGTTCACTTACATTTTCTATACTCCAGCCCTTTAACCCCTCCGTCCAGTTGCAGGTGCTTCCAGGATGCGGGAATCCCCTCCGGACTCACATAGAAAGTATGAGCCTACACCCTGTTCTCCTCCAAGCTAACAACTTTATTATTCATGTTCCAACATGAACAATGACACACTAACCCACTCCTTACTGATGAATTATTTATGCATAGACCCCCAAGTCTATGATTTGATTTATTTTTAACAGCTAATAAATTAAAATTTTCTGTCATATTCTGCAATGTGACCACTTAAAGTGCTACTAAACCATGCATTAACTATATCTGGTCTCCCACAAAACACAGAACATGAAAATGCAATTATTTCAGTAAATATAAACTGCTAAATGCCTTTTCTCAACAGCAGTAAAAAGCAGTCTTGTGACTTCTATCGGTGTCTGGTTAAAGCCTGTAGGAGGAGTTTTAATTCACCCCTGTTTGTCCTATGATGCTGCAGGACCCTTGACTCCGTCTGGACAGTGCTAAATGTCCCTGTGCTGATTACATGCACCCCCAAGAAAAAAAAACCTCTCTCAATACAGTACACACCAAACTGAGCATGTGCAGTTTGCCCCCAAGGCTCTGTTCTATCAGGACTCAGGAGATGTATTGGGCACTGGGGAAGAAGGGAAGGATCGGAGAAGACAGGATCAAACAGCCTTTTGAAACAATGCACAGGATTAACCCCTTAGGTTCCACAGTGAGTATACAAGCATGCTTACTGTTGTGGGCATAAAAATCAGTTGTTTAAAAATATATTATATTTGTTATTAACTGCTTCACCACTAACACTACAGTATGCACCACAAAGATTACAGTATGCGTCAATACAACAATACAGTATGTAGCTTGGCATATTCCCTTACATGAAAGCCCCCTCTTAGACTAAAGTGCTCATATAGATCAAGAGTATCCTCTTAAATCAGAAGTGTACATGTTACAACAACTCTTATATGCTAACTGCTGCCTGCCTGTGCACAGTAGGGCAACTCAATCTGCCATGTTAATCCCGTGACCACGTCCCTCTAGTGACGAAATGTTGGGAGGAACGACGTTCTGACGTCACTGCATTGTGTGCCAGACTCGGAAGATACATGCTGCTGAATCGAAGAGCCGGTCAGCTCAATTGTATTTTATATGCCTTATCTCACTTTTTTGATGTAAGTGTGCATTTTTATGTGCATCTTTCATGCAATATTGAACCACACTGAATGATTTATGCTACCAATAGAGACCCCAGGCTGGGATATTAACCATATGCGCACATTGATCTCCTATAATTAGAGATCACATCCATCTGGTAAGCGGCAGTGTTATTATTTGGTGGAGGCACTATCCTGTCAGCACCTTTTCCTGGACTATTGGATTTGTTGAACACTGGGGATATATAAGTTTATAAGGACACTCTGCATTAATATGTTTTATTATTATTCACATTTTTGTACCTTTGACGCTTTGTTAATGGTATTCCTAAGCATATTTTTGGTTTGTTCACACGGGCTAGTATTTATTCACTTGATAATTTTCAGGTTTTTAGCTAATTTAGGAATTAACCCTTTCTTGTAATCCTATTTAGGTCTCACAGACCTATTTACAGATATAGGGCCAGATTCTCAGCGGCGCTATGACGGAGTATCTCAGATACCCCGTCGTATCGCCGTTTTTTTTGCCTCGTATATATGCGAGTGATGCTTAGTATCACTTTGGCATAGATACGCTTCAACATCCGACAAGTGTAATACCATTACACTTGCGGATCGTAGTTGTAATGACAACTCCGGCCACTAGGTGGCCTTTACGTTGTTTTCTCATTTGCATATGCAAATGAGGCTACTACGCTGATTCCCGATCGCTTTTACGCCGCCCCGTCGTCGCGTACGTCGTTTACGAACTCGTAAGGTTACCCCTGCTTCTATGAGGAGTAACCTTACGAAGTTCCGTCGGATGCCGTCGGGTGTCGTCGGATGCCATGTTAAGTATGGCGTCAGGTCAGCGTCGGCTTTTTCCGTCGCTTACGTCGTTTTACTAACTCGTTCGCGAATAGGGCATTGCGTAAGTGACGATCACGTCGTTTTGACGTCGGTTTCAACGACGCTTTCCGACGTGAGCTGGAGCATGCGCACTGGGCTTTTTCCCCGGCCGGCGCATGCTCAGTTCGTACGACGCGGGGGCGCGCTTAATTTAAATACAAGCCGCCCCATTTGAATTACGCGGGCTTACGCTGGGCGATTTACTCTACGCCTCCGCAAACTACGGAGCAAGTGCATGGAGAATACGGCACTTGCTCTAGTACGATGCGGCGGCATAGTGTAAATGGCTTACGCTACGCCGGCGATTTTCTTAGAGAATCTGGCCCATAATTTTTTTCACTCAGTGTTTCATAATTTTAATTTATATTTATCTAGCACTTCATTGTCACTAGTGTCACATTTTAGCCTACAACAGCGCAGCTCTTCCTTTCACCACAAAGAAGGAAACCCCTACCTCTACCAAGATGGCAATCTCCACAGAGAGACACAAATGCAGAACAAGGCATGGTAAGTCAGTAGTGGGGAAAGACCAACTACAGGAAGACCACAGACCATGCTGCTTACTAGTTTGTTGTCCTTTGGGCTTGCCTTTATTTGAAACAGATTCCGGAGTTCAGTTGCTCTTTAAAGTTATTGTAAACAAACAGCCTATTCCGTTTAAAAACGAAATGAAAGGCAAAACATTTTTGTATAGATATAAATAAACATTATAAATACAATTTTTCCCTTTTTTATAAGTGCTCACATTCCCTCTATTCTCAGCTATATAAGAGCTGGGGGGAGGAGAAGCAGTAGTTCACTGAGCTTCCCAGTGAATGTCTGTGCAGGGGAGGTGTGTCAGGACAAGTCTGATCATTGGAGGAGAGCAGGCTGAGTTCCCAGCATAGCTAGAAAACTGACCACAGTGTGTTCTCCTGCTTAGTGTGGTCAGTTTTTATTTGTAAAATAGGGGGACTGGAAGGAATACCAGGGATTTCACACAAAAGGAAGCAATACAAAGAGAACAGGACACTTTCTCATACAAGTACATGGTACAGCAGGCATATGAAATGTTGGGGTAACAAACGCTTTAACTTTAACTGTCAGCTATGAGTCACTGTACTTTACCAAACAAGATACTATAGAATTCCTCTACATACTGTAAGAATAAGAACATAAAGTCAGTTTTCAACTGTTTCATAACTAACATCAAACATCTGAAACAGCTGCTGTTACCTGCAGCAAAACTAGCACCATTGTTACTATATAGATGGGTCTGAAATTGTGCTCGATTTTTAGTTTGTATGAAATTTAATTTAAGTTAGCTTTAGTCCTTATAAAAAGGGATTATTTTAACATTACTTTGTGCAAAGAACAAAGCAAGTTTTGTATTTTCTATTTTCTCTACTGCAAATCTATGTATTCAATTTGGCTTCTATAGTCATAGCAATAAATATTTTACTTGCTTTTACACATAGCCTTTCTCCCACATAACCACGTTTAATAATAATTTTATATACTGTAGAAATGAAACACTGCTATTCTAAAACAATGAATACTTAAACAGTATAAAATAATAAATAAGATATTACTAAGAAGTTTGAAACAGATCTGTGGTATTTATTCTTGAAAGTTTTTCTTATGTTTCAGAAAATTGTTTTATTTTTCTGCATCTCTTCTATCTACGTCTTTTTCTTTTCATATTCTATCTGTGATGTTTACTGCATCAGATAACATTTAATCCAATATTTGCAAATTTCAATTATATTTTTTTATTATATAAAATTCCACACTGATTAACAGTGGCGACATTGTCTTCCAAACGGAAATGTTTTTGAAATGTAAATATTACTGTTGAATGGCATCTAAAAGTAGCGGCAATATAAGTTATGCACACAAGTATACTCGTGTAAATAAACTCGATTGTAATTAGTAATGAGCTCCAGCGTATTTGGATCCTAGTCCGATCCCACCAGAGCGATCCCTCTCGAAGCTGTCTCTGTACTTGCCCAATCATAAGTGGCCAACCCTGTTCCCATTCCCTTCTGCCAGTATAATTGTGCAGCTGTACAAAGTGTGTATACCTATTATGGCAAAACTGACATTTACATAGAAAATAATGTAGGTAAACTGCTAGGAATTGACAGCTTCAGCTGCTTACATGTGTTTATAAACAAATGACTGGGGATTCCCTTCATGCAGTAGATACCAGACTCTGATTCCAGGAAAGTTTCTGATATTGTTGTTAATTGGGGAGCCCTTCATGTCCGGTTTGGATTTTAAGGAAGACCCCATGCAAGAAAAAAATAACTTGTGGTGGTGGGTGGGGTTCCCCTACCTCTCATGCCAGACCCTTGGGGTCTAGTATGGATTTTAAGAGTAACCCCATGCAATAATGAAGAAAAAAAGGATAGGTTCCCCCCAAAAAAATCCACACTAGACCTTTTCACTGAGTATGCAGCTGGCCAAGAAAGGGGTAGACCGTAACCATAACTGGCCACATGCCCTGAATACTTGGGTTTCCCTGCCAGGGGGAACACTTTATTTGGTGCCTCCTTCGGGCACAACAGGAACTTGCTTACTGTTACCAGGGGTAACAGAAGACACTTTCACACAAGAAACTGGGCTTGTGTATACAACTTGGAACCTGGTATTATCTCCTGCAGTATTGCAGAGCATAGTGCAACTCACCACATCATGTCTCCACTGGCCACATGTCAAACAAGGAAATAGCTGACTTTATATAAAGGACCTTCCCAACCTTTTACTTTAAGCAGGCTCAAATTCACACACCATGTGCATGTTGGGATCTTTAAGCCTTCCCTGAAGCTGTGGCCTCCCAGTGACACACTTCATGTACTATTGTATACAGCCCCTTTTCGCATTCTTTGTTCCTCAAAGTGCCTATGCTTTATGCTAGGTACACACTACCAGTTTCTTTTTGTTCAACCCAGGTTGAGCTGGGTTAACCGTTCATCACTTTCAGCCATTGGCTGAACATTGTTATGGCTGTATACCCAATGTTGTTTTTTCAGCATTGTTCTCAATGTGCTCTGACAGCCAATACTGTCGTGCATATTGATACCCAATGCCTGCTCTGTAGTTCAGGCTCCTGTGAACTTAGAGGAAGGGACCTGGAGTAGTGCAGAGAGCTAGATTTAAAGAAGAAGGAGACTTCCAATGACAGCACTGATCACAGAGGGAGCAGCAAGGAACTTAAGCACATGGCTGGACGAAGAGGTTACATCTAGGGTTGTCCCGATACCGATACTAGTATCAGTATCGGGACAGATACCGAGTATTTGCGGGAGTACTTGTACTCGTGCAAATGCTCCCGATACTTTTTTTGTATTTATCAACATGTTCTGTGAAAATTCTATGAGTTTTTTACTACTGCGTGACAAGCAAATAATTTTTTTTTATTAATTTGTACTCATTTTTATTCTTTTATAATGTCTTGAGTTAGAGTTCTTCAAAATTCTAAAGAAAATATCCATAGTCTGTATTGTGGTTTGAAAACTGTCACATGACATTTAAAAAAAGTATCGGTATTCGGTATCGGCGAGTACATAAAAAAAAAGTATCGGTACTTGTACTCGGTCCTAAAAAAGTGGTATTGGGACAACCCTAGTTACATCCAATGATGAGGCAGCGGTGTGATGCAGATTGCAGGGGGCCAGGGCAGAGGAGAACAGAGAGCTAAAGCATTGTGTTTATAAGGCATGTAAAATTGATGTTAGCGGACGTGGGATTGAAAATTGTGCGTTTGGTGGTTTGTGAGGTCTGAAAGGTCGGTCAAAGGCATGAATAGCTCCACCTACAGAGCTAGGTTCTTTATTAACAACATTTCACAATGTATGTGATATATAGTGCTTAAAGGAACACTAAAGATAAAAAAAAAATATCATACTTACCTCCACTGTGCAGCTCATTTTGCACAGAGTGGCCCTGAACCTGGTCTTCTGGGGTCCCTCGGTGGCTGTTTCCTCTCCTCCCCGAAAGAACAAACCACCTTCATGTGAGCGAGCTTGCATGGTGGTTAGTTTCTTGTGGGTGCGCTCCAGTGATACAGCCGGTGGCTATAGCCGCTCACTGTATCACTCGGCCCCGCCCCCAGTGCGCCAGGTCATTGTATGTGATTGACAGCAGCGTGAGCCAGTGGCTGCGCTGCTTTCAATCAACCAATGAATGAGCCGAGTTGCCAGCCGAGAAGTCTGCGCGTTCACGGCGTGGGACTTTCGAGGGGTCAGGTAAGTAAACGAGGGGCTCGGGAGGCCACTAATCCACAGATGTTTTTGCATTCTATGCATTAAGGTCAAAAAGTTTACCTTTACAACCCCTTTAATTCCTTCAAAGTACATGTAAACCCTAATTGAATGGCATTCAGTTTGCTAAAGGACAGTAATATCATTAATGATTAGTATTTTTTAATAAAATACTCGCTTTCATCAATTTTCATCCTTTGAAGGGAGGTCCACAGCACTGAGATTCCTCAGACACCTTGTAGCCACTTCACATTTAAAAGCACTCCAGTAGGCTGTATTGCAATTCTCAGGGCATCATTTCTGATAGTACCAACAATTAAACATGCCTGTAGAATGTGCTGAAACTGCATCATGTACAGTCTCCACTAAAAGCCTGTGTTATGGGATGGCAATACAGAAGCACAAGTAGAAAACAGAAACAGAGCTTTGTCAACCTATATTAGGAGGTGACTGAACAAATACCTTCATGGCAGGATTACCAGATATTAGGCATGTGCATTTCGTTTCGTTCCGAATCGAAATTCGGACGAATTTTCCATTATTCGGACATTCGGATGCATACGAATTTCCGAATTGCTATAATAACGAAAAATTTCGACCGTTTTCCGAATTCGTTCATTTTCGACCGAATTTCGAAAAAAAAAAAAAAAAAAAAAAAAAAAAAAGTCGAAATCGAATTTTTTTTCGAATTCCGAATCGAATACCCGCGGACTAAATTCGATCGGAATTCGGAAAAAAAAAAAAAAAAAAAAATTTCGAATTTAATTCGAAAAAAATTCTATTAGAAAAGAGACTATTTGTTTTCTAATCTGGTTGAAATATTTTCGATTTCGACCGATTTTTTTCGAAATTCGGTCGACACGAATTCGAAAAACGGTCGAATATTTTCGATTTCACTGTATTTTTCGAAATTCGGTCGAAAACGAACGAATTCCGAAAACGAATTCAACACATGTAACGAACCTAACTTAACGAAATTTATTAAATGACGAATTGAAACGAAACGAAACGAAACGAATTTTTCATTTTGCACATGCCTACCAGATATTATTATTTCTTTCCTCGTACATCCGGGACACAGAGCGGCATATTCATTACTATGTGGGTTATATGGAGTACCTTCAGTGTGGACCTGGCAATCTCAAACAGGAAGTCCCCTCCCTTTAACCCCCTCCCCTAGAGGGAGTCCCTCAGTTTTTTCGCCAGTCTTAGGTGTTGGTCACGGAATAGCTTTGCTCCACATCCTTGGGATTAAGGGCGGGCTAACCGGATCTGTCCAAGGAGCCTCAGTGCCAAAGTGGACAGTACCCGGGCCCCAAGCCGTGGGGTTTTGCCTATAATGCTCCTCTTTGGAGGGCTGGACCCTGGGCCCAGGACTTGGAGTTTGTAAAAACCATAAGTTCCTGTTTGCCAGGGTGCTATATAGGTCCAGGACAGTGGGTACCTTCATAGGACCCCAGGGCCTGAAGGTCTACTACGTTACCCACGGAGATGGGAGAAGATTGGATCAGTTTGCTGGGCAAACATCCTGCAGCATGGAGCAGGTAAGGGGGAGCCTGCGGGACTTGGTTCGACAGCAGGCTCTCCGGGGTAACCTAAAGGGGGGATAGCCTAAGTATGCTCTGCATGGGCAACCGTGCTCACTATGTCTAAGGGAGACAGGATGACACCCCTTTTCCCCCATCAATAGGTTCCCCTGTCTAAAGATGTGTTGCTAGCTAAACCTGCTGCTTTCTTCCTAGGACTAGTAAGGATCCCTAGGGGCCTTTGGAGAGTCTTACCTGGCCGGGGGTTTTGAATCTGCCGCCTGTTCTGCGTTCCTGGATCCCCAGCAGCGCGGCTCCTCCATGTTCTTCCTGTTTCCGGCATACGCGCGCGCGCGCGTGCGCGCGCACGTCTTATAGACGTTTTTCGCGCCGTTCAGACAGGAGGACGGGGGGGG
This sequence comes from Rana kukunoris, assembly GCA_029574335.1. NCBI lineage: Eukaryota > Metazoa > Chordata > Amphibia > Anura > Ranidae > Rana > Rana kukunoris. The sequence continues at coordinate 73,400,868 of CM056057.1, read as the reverse complement.
GGCGTGCCTGCGGCGTCATACAGGGGCGCGCCTTTTTGCTGTTATAGACAGCAGGCATGATCAGTGCTCATTCTGAGACTGATTTTCAGAAGGAGAGGACGCAGAGCGGCAGAACAGTGACTCCCGGTGGCGGAAGAGGGGTAGTACATGCGGGACTTTGTTCCAAATGACTCTTTTTGTTAAGCCAAGAAATTCCCTTATTTGCAGCAGGTTGGAGGCTGGCAACTAAGTTTGGGGTCACTGTATGTCTAAAAATATATATAATATATATTAAAAAAAAAAAAAATATATATATACATACGGGATCCCATCAGTTTTGGGCATTAGTGATCTATTGTCCCCTAAACTGGTTTTGTACTCCTGGCCACTACAGTCTGTTGTGTGGGCGGAGTCCCTCGATTTTGTATTATGGCTTCCAAGGGTTCGGGGTCAAAGGGTTCAAAAAAGACCAAAAAACAAAAGGGTTCCCTTTCTGATTCTGATGATATGCCGATACTTTCCCCGCAACTTATTAACATAAAAGGCGCCTTGGATGAGCCATTAGGGGGATCTGGTGCGGAGGCTGGCCCAGATCAGCCCAGCCCTGTGTTTATCACAGAGGAGATGCTAGCCGTATCCCTAGGGGGGCTAGAAGAGAGAATAGCAGCATTGATCGCTAGAGCTATTCCTGGTAAAAAACGGGTTAGATCCCCATCACCAAGAGGTGTATCCTCAGATGCTGAGATTCTCTCTCTGGAGGAATTGGAATCACAGGAGGATCAACTAGACCTGAACCAAGAGGGTTCAGGGATGGAGGGGTCTGCCTCTGAGGAACCATTTTCAGACTCCCAGACAGAAAGGTTGTGGGTACAGTCTATGACGGACATGGTCCGCTCGGCATTTAGTTTGCCATTACCAGAACCTCAGGTTCCTCCGGTATCCTCTCTGGGCTCTTTGAAAGCTCCGTTAAGCAACGCAGTTTTTCCGGTCCATCCTCTCTTGGAGGAATTGATCTTTCGGGATTGGGTACGGCCGGACAGGATTTTTCTGCCACCGAAAAGATTTGCGGTCATTTACCCCATGGAGGAAAAATTCTCCAAGAGGTGGAGGCTCCCAGTAGTGGATGCAGCCATCTCATGTGTGAATAAATCACTAACTTGCCCGGTGGAAAACATACATATGTTTAAAGATCCGGTCGATAAAAGATTAGAGACACTTTTAAAAGCATCCTTTGCTACGGCAGGAGCAGTGGTGCAGCCAGCAGTGGCTGCAATTGGAGTTTGTCAGGCATTAAAAGACCAGACAAAGGAAATGTTAAAGGACATGCCTACCCAACAAGCAGAAGAGTTTTCTGACATTCCCAGAGCTCTGTGTTTTGCGGTAGATGCTATAAAAGATTCCATCCAGCAGGCCTCTCGTTTATCACTATTTTTGGTGCACATGAGAAGGCTCTTATGGTTGAAGAACTGGGCGGCGGAGCCCCCATGCAAAAAGCTTCTGGCAGGTTTTCCCTTCCATGGAGGACGACTCTTCGGAGAGGATCTGGATAAATATATTCAGACTATTTCAAATGGCAAGAGTACCCTTTTACCGGTAAAAAAGACATTCCGGGCTCCTACATTTAAAAGGCAGCTCTTTCCTGTCTCAGGGCCCTCAAATTCCAGGCAGTATCGACGGCCGCCTGCACGATCCAACGTTAACAGTAGATCGCAGGGACAGACCCCTGGGGGTAAGAGGCCGTGGTATCGCAAGCCGTCAAAGACAGCCCCTAAGTCTGCCTTATGAAGGGGCGCCCCCACTCTCACGGGTGGGGGGAAGGCTTCGTTTCTTCTCAGAAGTTTGGGAAGCCAAGATCCCCGACAAATGGGTCCGGGCATCTGTAACCACAGGTTACAGACTGGAGTTTCTAAGGTATCCTCCGCCTTATTTTCAAGAATCAAGGCTACCAAGGGATCCAGCAAGGAAGGCCTCAATGCTGGCAGCTTTGGATCACCTGCTTTGCCAGAACGTAATTATAGAGGTGCCAGCCCAAGAGCAAGGCCTAGGTTTCTATTCCAATCTCTTTGTTATACCAAAACCCAACGGCGATGTCAGGCCAATTTTGGACCTAAAGAGGTTAAACGGTTTCCTAAGGGTTCGTTCCTTCCGGATGGAATCCATCCGGTCAGCAGCCGCCGCGCTTCAGAAGGACGATTTTCTGGCCTCCATAGACATAAAGGATGCTTACCTTCATGTACCAATCTTTCAGTCGCATCAAAGATTTTTACGCTTCGCGGTGGGGCAGCGACACTTCCAATTCAGGGCGCTCCCCTTCGGGCTGGCCACGGCCCCCCGGGTATTCACGAAGATCCTAGCCCCAGTTCTGGCCAACTTAAGGATCCAGGGGGTCACAGTCCTAGCATACTTGGACGACCTTTTAATCATAGATCACTCACGGCCGGGTCTGCAAAAGGCAGTAAACCTCACGGTTCGGTACCTCGAAGAATTCGGCTGGGTCCTAAACCGGGGAAAGTCAGCGTTCCAGCCTACAAAGCAGTTGGAATACCTCGGCATGAGGTTAGACACAGAACATCAAAAGGTGTTCCTGCCCCTTGTAAAGATCGAGGCTATCAAGGGGTTGGTTCAGTTGGTTCTAAACAAGAAAAAACCAACTATTCGCCTGTGTATGCGATTACTAGGCAAGCTAGTGGCCACGTTCGAGGCAGTACCGTACGCTCAGATCCACACTCGCGTCCTACAGGCAGCCATTCTAGCAGCCTGGGGCAAGAGGGCACATGCCTTAGAGTCCCCTTTGACGCTATCATCAAGGGTCCGACAAAGCCTGGCCTGGTGGTTGAACCCTCAGAACCTTCTAAAGGGAAAATCCTTCAGCCCTGTTGTCTGGAAGGTAGTTACCACAGACGCCAGCCTGGCAGGCTGGGGGGCGGTCTTCGAGGGGTTCTCCCGCCAGGGAACTTGGGTGAAAGTAGAGAGGCAGCTCTCCATCAATATCTTGGAAATCAGAGCTGCTCGCCTAGCCCTTCTGGCATGGACCTCCAGATTAAAGGGGTTCCCGGTGAGAATCCAGTCAGACAATGCCACGGCAATGGCATACATAAACCACCAAGGGGGAACCAGAAGCCAGGCCGCTCAGAGGAAGGTGAACTTGATTTTTCAATGGGCAGAGGTTCATGTACCCTGCATTTCAGCGATATTCATTCCCGGAGTGGACAATCTGCAGGCAGACTTCTTAAGTCGCCAGAGTCTGTTGCCAGGGGAATGGTCTCTGCATCCCCAGGTCTTTCAGACAATCTGCCAGAGGTGGGGAATGCCGGACGTAGATATAATGGCATCCAGGTTCAACAAGAAACTAGACAGGTTCGTGTCTCGAGCGAGGGATCCTATGGCCTGCGGAACCGATGCGTTGGTTTGCCCTTGGCATCAATTCAAACTTCTATATGCATTCCCTCCACTACAGTTACTCCCGCGCCTGTTGCGCAAGATCAGAGTGGAGAACAAGCCAGTCATTCTAGTAGCTCCGGCTTGGCCCCGGAGGACTTGGTACTCACTAGTCCTGAAGATGGCAGTGGGAGACCCTTGGACTCTTCCTCTACAACCAGACCTACTCTCACAAGGCCCGATCCTCCACCCTACATTACAGCGTCTAAATTTGACGGCCTGGAGGCTGAATCCCTGATTCTCAGGGGTAGGGGTCTGTCTAGGCAGGTAATCCCTACCCTGAGTAGGGCTAGAAAGCCGGTCTCCAGGGTGATTTATTACAGGGTGTGGAGGAACTACGTAGGCTGGTGTGAATCCAAAAGATGGAATTCCCGCAAATATACTATTGATAGGGTGTTAAGTTTTCTCCAGCTAGGAGTGGATAAAGGCCTGGCACTAAGCACAATCAAGGGACAGATCTCAGCTCTGTCAGTGTGGTTTCAGAGGCCGCTGGCCACCCACTCGCTGGTAAAGACCTTCTTACAGGGGGTCTTGCGTATTAATCCTCCTGTCAAGTCACCAATTTGTCCATGGGACTTAAATCTTGTCCTGTCCACTTTACAGAAACAACCCTTTGAGCCGTTGGCTGAGATTCCTTTAGTCTTACTGACAAGAAAGTTGGTTTTCTTGGTCGCCATAGTTTCGGCCAGGAGAGTGTCAGAATTAGCAGCCTTATCGTGTAAGGAACCATATCTCGTTCTGCATAAGGACAGGGCAGTTCTCCGGCCCCATCCTTCCTTTCTACCAAAGGTTATATCCAAATTTCACTTAAACCAGGATTTGGTACTTCCATCCTTCTTTCCAAAACCTACATCTAGAAAGGAAGGGTTGCTGCATACCTTGGATATTGTCCGGGCCATGAAGTCCTATCTTAAAGCTACAGAAAAGATCCGGAAAACAGATGTGTTATTCGTTCTACCAGATGGCCCCAAGAAGGGGCAGGCAGCTGCAAAATCCACCATCTTGAGATGGATTAGACAATTAATCATTCAAGCCTACGGGTTGAAGAGGTTGCCTCCTCCGTTGTCGGTAAAGGCCCATTCTACCAGGGCCATGGGCGCCTCTTGGGCAGCACACCATCAGATCTCTATGGCTCAGATATGCAAGGCGGCAACGTGGTCATCAGTCCACACGTTTACAAGGTTTTATCAACTAGACGTTAGAAGAAATGCGGATACTGCCTTTGGTCAGGCAGTACTACAGGCTGCAGTTTGAAATCCTCGGGATCAGAAACACCCTTGGTTATAAAAAAAAAAAAAAAAAAAAAAAAAAAGAAGTTTTTTCTTGACTAAGTTGGAATTATTATTATGATTTGAGTTTATCTCTAAATTGGATCCTTCTTTGGAAGATGTCTCCCTCCCCTCATTAAAGCATTGCTTTCGGACATCCCACATAGTAATGAATATGCCGCTCTGTGTCCCGTGATGTACGAGAAAGAAAAAGGGATTTTTAAATACAGCTTACCTGTAAAATCCTTTTCTTGGAGTACATCACGGGACACAGAGCTCCCACCCCTCTTTTGGGTGACCATTTTGGGAGGCATACTGCTTGCTACAAAACTGAGGGACTCCCTCTAGGGGAGGGGGTTATATAGGGAGGGGACTTCCTGTTTGAGATTGCCAGTGTCCACACCTGAAGGTACTCCATATAACCCACATAGTAATGAATATGCCGCTCTGTGTCCCGTGATGTACTCCAAGAAAAGGATTTTACAGGTAAGCTGTATTTAAAAATCCCTTTTTTTTTAAAACTGCCTTTTTACATTACCAAGTTATAGCTTGTATAACATTTTAGTTTTGGGTTTACAAATTCTTTAATGGAAATTCTAGTCACATTTGGCTATCTGCATCGCAAGAACTCCACATGTACAATCCTTTATGTATTTTTAATTAAGTTCCTTTATTTTACAAACCTAATAGTAGGAGATTAAATAAAAATTCTAATTTAAAATGAAAGCCGACTATGAAGGTGTTAAATTGAAAGTCAGGCTGCACCAGAGCAAGTTTTTCGTAGGCGTCTGAGATTTACATCGCAAGACAGATGTGAGCAAAGTTGCGTGTTAATGTGCACCGATAAAGCAGGATTCAAATCACTCCCTTTAAATTGCTAAATGAAGGTATTCATTTCACTAAAAAATTCCCATCGAAAATTAGACAGCACAAGATGAATTTTAAGGGCATAGAGGCTGTAATATATTTTGCATATTAAGCCAACATTTTTTAAGAATCAGGAGAATATAACTTTGTATGCACAGTATTACGTGCATATCGATAGCATTATGTATATTATGCTCGGTCTTACATTTCCATGAATGCTAATGACATTTAAAGGAGATCTTCAAGTCATGACAAAATTATCAATATACCTAACTTGATATTTCTTTGAATGATTTAATGATCAGCGTCATTTGTGTTTGGGTGTGTTTGGCTCATATCATACAAGCTTCACTTGCTAGAGTGATCCTAGGAATAGTTAAAAGATCTATAATTATAATTTTGTTGCTGCAGTTCTATTCCCTATATGACTAAAGCCGTGTACACACGATAGGTTAACCAGAGGACAACGATCTGAAGGACCGGTTTCATCTGTCAAAACCGATCGCAAATTGCTTTAAATGTAACCGATGGATTGATAACCGATAGGTCAAAACCGATCGTTAGTATGCAAAACCATTGGTTAAAAACCTGTGCATGCTCAGAATTAAGTCGACGCATGCTTGGAGGCATTGAACTTTTTCCAGCACGTCGTGATACGATCAGTTTTTTAACTGATGGTGTGTAGGCACATCAGACCATCAGTCAGCTTCATCGGTTAACCTAAGACAACAGTCCTTCAGACTGTTCTCATCGGTTTGACCGATCGTGTGTACGCGGCTTTAGTCTATGTAGTACTTTGTCCCATGTTCCTAAGTGCTATTTAACCACAGCTTTGAAGGAGACGTCTTATCCAGTGCAGCTTGCTTTTAGAGTTGGGCTGTGTCGGGAAAAAGTTCTGACCCGAATGTCAAATCCTATTGAAGTCTATAGGACCCGAACTTGAAAAATCAAAAGTCCCTATTTTGAAGGTTTATATGCAAGTATATGGCCATAAAAAAGGGTATGGGGTCTGGGTACTGCCCTGAGGGACATGTATCAATGCAAAAAATGTTTTAAAGAACGTTTTTACAGGAGCAGTGATTTTAATCATGCTTAAAGTGCAACAATAAAAATGAAAAATGTGTTTAAATATAGTGCCTGGGGGGACCCATTAGTCTACCTATTAAGTGGTGCATCTGTAGAATGTATAGAACATGCTGTAGCAAAAAATACATTTCTAAAGAAAAAAAATGCATGAAATTACATTTAAATTGGCAGCAATACAATACCTTTTTATGAATGCAGGCCCATAGGTTGAAGTCTACATGCAAATAGTACTTACAATGAGTTAAAAAAACTGAAATCATAACAAATTAAACCATCCCTATTAAACTAATACAATCTATTAATGACATGTGCACCATGTATATGTGCTCTAAAACAATAATCGTGAACTAGATGAACAACAATAAATTGTTGAGTTTTTTAACTCATTACAAGCACTATTTGCACATATGTTTCGACTTATGGGTCTGCAGTCATGACATTTATACCTAATTAGAGGTTCGGATTAGCATCTGCAGCAAGTTAGCCTTGGCGCAAGTGGTTTTATTTTATATTGAATACAATACAATTAATTGCTGGCAATACCACACTATTAGTGGCAATAGAAAAAAAATGGTGTGGGGGCCCCCCCAAAATACATCCCAGACCCTTATCCGAGCACATTGCCTGACAGGTCAGTAAAGGGGGGATGAACGAGTGCCCCCCTCCTGAACCATACCAGGCCACATGCCCTCAACATGGGGGGTGGGTGCTTTGTGGTAGGGGGGATCTGTGCCCCAAAGGACCTTGTCCCCATGTTGATGGGGACAGTGGTTTATTGGAATCTGGATCCAGATCTCGCCCCCTATGTGAATGAGAATGGGGTACATAGTTCCCCTACCCATTCACCAAAAAAGTGTCAAATAGTAATATAAACACAGAGACAGTTTTTTAAAAAAAATCCTTTATTAAAAAATAAAAAAACAACAATTCCTTTATTAAAATGTAAATTCATTGTCAATCATGACGTCCACCTCCATGGCCGACCTGAAAAAGAGAAAAAAATGTGCTCCACTGTAAACTAAGGTGAATTGCCTGGCTTGCCATTTGACAGTTCTTATATAGGCAAGGGCGGACCACCTGGCAACGTCACCTGGTAGCACCGACCCTTTGTGACGTCACCTCCCTAACATGCACCGGTCCATGATGTCACAAGGGGCGATGGCACCAGGTGATGCCATCAGGTGGCTCCGCCCCTTACCTGTATAAGAAATGTATACGGCAGTGTAACAATTTTTTATGTTTTCATGTACGGCGGGGGGTACTTTTTTTTTTTTTTATATAAAGGGATTGTCAAAAAATGTCTCTGTGCTTTTGTTCCTTTTTTCAAAATAATTTGTGAATGGGTAGGGGTACTATGTACCCCAAACTAATTTACATAGGGGGAGGCTCAAGATCTGGGGCCCCTCTTCTTAAAGGGGACTTCCATATTACAATCAGCCCCTTATCCACAGACCCACACAACTACAAAATACAGGTGGAACATATAAAATATATGATATTATATAAAGAGGAACTTATCCTTTAATTGGGAATATTCAAATAGTATGTAAGAACACTAGACACTACTTTCTAAATTTTTAAATCACTGTCTATGAAACATTTACATACACACTATAAAGTTTTTTTACATGTGTACCTCCTCAAGCCACTAAAAAAGCACTGCAAATTTTCCCTGTATATGACACATTCTTCTAGGACCTGTACAAGCATAATCAATTTATATAAACCAGTCATCTAAAGCCAATTCTTTGTAAAATAATTTCCATGATCATTAGGGCTAGTTTGAATATACAAAAGTTAAATATGGTCAAGGATCAAAGATTTTACATAACTTCTGACAGGGTGCAAAAAGCATTACAGTCTGTCTAATCCACGTTATGCTTCCACTTGATGTGTTTATGTATCACTGTTTAATTACTTAGACCCAAGTGATTACATCAAAATATTTATGTGCAGCCTGGTTGCCTAATCTCTTATTAACAGCATGCTCTTTCCCTCACCAACATATAAAACAGGGAGATTCTACTTGCAGAACTGTGTACCACTATTAATGTAACCCAAGCATAGCAAATCTTCCCGCAACCCATGATTGATACCATGGATTAAGACAGAGAAAATTAAACCGTGAATAATCAATCAGATTTCTCATTGTGCTATTTTTTATTTTTTTTAGCTCAAAACATCAATTTACAGAAGGAAGTTATATCACATAGCAAGATATGAGCACATTCAGTGTACTCGGAAATTATAGTTCCTAATTTCACTCTTTTGGAGGTATATTCTCTATTTTGAATCAGAATTCCTATGTCCCTCTTTCCACCATAGCTCACTAAAAATAACAAAAAAAAATGTATTTCTTTTAAATTTGTATTAAAGTCCACTAAGTAAATGATTGCTTTACTTAACCTTTGAACACTGGCAAAAAGTAAAAGGAATAATATTGCTCGTAATAAATGGTCAAAAACGTGTTTTCATTTTTAATTTACTACAGAAATTAGCTGGAGTTTGAATTTTATGGGCCAGGTTGCTCCAGATTTTTAAGCCATTCATGTATCACACCCAAAAATCTATTGTAAAACTGTAGCAGCGCTACTTCCAAACGGGCGTCTGGACTACTTCCATATAACAGCCAATATATAGGAAAATAAGATGATGGTGCAGACGGATGTAATATACGGATAAACTTCCTCAATTAGTGCTCCTTTCACCAAGGGGGGTGTTCACCACGTGGGGGGTATTAACTCCCCTTTTGGGAATGCACTCACCACAATTATGGAAATATAGAGCCTTGAGTTAGTGTCTCCCTGTATGTCCTGGGTATTGCACTCTCCACCGGCCGGTATGTTTTTTGTTTGTTGTTGTTAGCTCCAATACTTTGCCACATGCGGCTCCTCTTATCCCTTCACAACAGCAGCACCAGGAAGCTCCCGTTCACTTCCGGCTTGTGCGTTTCACCGAGCTCGGTGAAATGCACAAGCCGGAAGTGAACGGGACCTTCCTGGTGCTGCTGTTGTGAAGGGATAAGAGGAGCCGCATGTGGCAAAGTATTGGAGCTAACAACAACAAACAAAAAACATACCGGCCGGTGGAGAGTGCAATACCCAGGACATACAGGGAGACACTAACTCAAGGCTCTATATTTCCATAATTGTGGTGAGTGCATTCCCAAAAGGGGAGTTAATACCCCCCACGTGGTGAACACCCCCCTTGGTGAAAGGAGCACTAATCGAGGAAGTTTATCCGTATATTACATCCGTCTGCACCATCATCTTATTTTCTTATATATTGACTGTTATATGGAAGTAGTCCAGACGCCCGTTTGGAAGTAGCGCTGCTACAGTTTTACAATAGATTTTTGGGACTTGAAGTTTTAACTATTCTGTTTGTTTTACTGTTTTGTTTGAATATTGTCACTTTTTAAGCAGCTGCTGCACTATTTATTTATTTATTTATCTGACTATCTGTGGCCAATCTATCTCTAGGGAATTATTCTAAGCTCTGAGCTGTGCTAAACTACTGAAGGAAGGGCTACACTAGCACACTTTTGTATAGTCATGTATCACACCCCTCTGATAGGTCACTGGACAGAGGTAATGAAGCTGAGTTGAAGAGGTAACATGAAATGCTGCAATGTTGAACAAGGAATTAAAGTGGAGTTTCCATCCCAATTTTTCATTATTGTGCTCATTAGACCTAAAAAAGAAAAAAGAAAAAAAAACATTTTTTTTACTCATCTGGAAATGCCTGTTGCTATGCGGTCCCACAAAATCTGCCTTTGGAATCACCTCTGTATTGCTGGTATCCGACAATTCATTATAGCCACGAGTGATTTTAAATTACTTTTTTCCTTCAGAAATTACATTTTGTGCAGGGACAGTTCTAAGCACAGGAAACAAGCGCTACTTTACAAGCATACTATACACCCTCCTAGGTACGAAATTTAAAGGAATATTTAAATTTTATTATTTCACTTTAAGCATTATTAAAATCACTGCTCCTGAAAAAACTGCAGTTTTTTAAAACTTTTTTTGCATTGATACATGTCCCCTGGGGCAGGACCCAGGTCCCCAAACACTCCCCTGGGGCAGGACCCAGGTCCCCAAACACTTTTTAGGACAATAACTTGCATATTAGCCTTTAAAATTAGTACTTTCGAGTCCCATAGACTTTAACAGGGTTCTAAAGTTCACACAAACTTTTGGTCTGTTCGCAGGTTCTGGTGCGAACCGAACCCAGGGGTGTTCGGTTCATCCCTAATGAAAGGACATACATTTAAAATATGCTAATTGTGGTTGGAACACCGCTTTAAGAACGTCACCTGTAGTAGTCAGGTCGGACTCTAAGAGGGCTTACGCTGAGTTGACAATTTTTCTTCGAAAGGGAGAGAATGCAAGTAAATACAAGGACACAGCTAACTCTGAGAAGTAACATTGTATTTAAGAGCAAAGATTTATACTGTTGAAAATGCCTAGTCATGACTGTTTTTTCTTTATAGAAAAGGTTGTCTCATAAAACCAGCAAGCCTACCATTAAGTTGGGTGTTGTAATGTGTACAAATGTGTAAAAATATGTAAAATTGGCAATGGGAAGTTAAGAATGACCCTAAAGCCTAAAGGCATCGGTAATCAACAGAATACATTTTTACTACCCATGTGGTTCAGGAAATTTAGATTTAGAAGTATGTGGTTGGAAGTAAAGGTTTGCTTTCAAAACTAGACCGAAAAGTCTTTCAGACATTTTCAGAAAAGTCCAAGTTAGCATCATAATACTAATTTGATTTGCAGGAAATATTGAAACCCATAAGAATATTATTTTCCTATTATTCATATCGGAAATTATGGGAAGTATGACTTTGGGTGTGGCCTGGGGGTGTGTTTTGCTAAGACACGTCAGGGGTGCTGAATAACGTAACTCATTCCCACTGTCAATCTTAACCACTTAAGGACCAAGCCTGTTTTTCAGACTCGGAGTTAAGTTAAAAACACATTTTTTTTTTCAAGAAAATTACTTAGAACCCCCAAACATTATACATTATTTTTTTTATAACATCCTAGAGAATAAAATGGTGGTCATTGCAATACTTTTTGTTACGTATTTGAGCAGCGGTCTTACAAGCGCACTTTTTTGAAAAAAATTCACTTTTTAGAATTACAAATTTAGAAAACAGTAAAGTTAGCCCATTTTTTTGTGAAAGATAATGGTATGCCGAGTAAATTGATACCCAGCATATCATGCTTCAAAATTGCGTCCGCTCGTGGAATGGCATCAAACTTTTACCCTTAAAAATCTCCATAGGGGACGTTTAAAAAATTCTACAGTTTGCATGTTTTGAGTTACAGAGGAGGTCTAGGGATATAATTATTGCTCTCACTCTGACGATCGTGACGATACCTCACATGTGTGGTTTGAACACCATTTACATATGCAGGCGCTGCTCATTATTATTATTATTATACAGGATTTATGCTCATGTATGCACTTCTGCGTGTGAGCTCGTCGAGACAGGGCGGTTTAAAAAGAAAATTCTTATTTATTTTACTTTATTTTATTGATTTTAACACAGTTTTTTTAAAAATGGGTCACTTTTATTCCTATTACAAGGAATGTAAACATCCCCTGTGATAGAAAAAAGCATGACAGGTCCTCCTAAATATGAGATCTGGGGTCAAAAAGACCTCAGATCGCATATTTGGACTTAAATGCAATGTCATCTGATCCTCACTCGTCTCCATGCACAGCAAGGAAAAGAACTGGATCACCTCCGCTGCTGCCGGTGGCTCCGGTAAGCAGCAGAGGGCATCGGAGAGCAGCGGGAGGGGAGGCCTCTCCCGCTGCCGACAAAAATTATCTTGTGGCGTATCCACCGCAGAGACTACTTTTATCTTGTAGAGGACCGCCCACTGAAAAAGAAGATATCAGGGTTATGGTAGTTAGCTGCTACCATAACAACAGTATTCCTCTTCAAACAGATAATGACGGTGGGCGGTCTAAAAGTGGTTAAAGCAATAGACAGGCACACAAATAAAAGGAATCAAAATCAAAGAGGTTTCTTCTTATTTATTTAAAGTCAACAGCTACAAATACTGTAGCTGCTAACTTTTATTATAAGGACACTTACCTGTCCAGGGATCCAGCGCTCTTCTTGCCTGAACTGATTCCTCACTCCGCTTTGGGTCCAGATGACAGCACCTTTTCTAAGGAAAACCTGTGAAGCCCTGCAGCTTCAGAGGCGGTTTCCCACTGTGCACACTTGAGCCATGCTGCATTTTGTAAATGGTCACTAAGTCGTCTTGGACCCGTAATGTGTCCCAGAGGGCTGCAGGAGAAGGAGGGGGTACTTCCACTTGGATTGCTGCAGCAATCCAATGGAAGTGGAAGTGAGAATCTGTGAAAAACAGCCCCCCCCCCCTAAAAAAATGAATATTTTTAACAAGAGGGGGAAGGATGCAAGCATGAGGAACTTCCCCTTTTGGCTGAAGTTCTGCTTTAATGAAAGAAATTACTATTAAACAGGATTACAAATACGCACAGAAAATAGTGTTCATGTCCCACATACATGAAGTCACATAGAACTATCTATACCCTGGTTATTCATCTACCATTTTAATGAAAGATTACTTAACTTAGAGCATATGTCAAGGTAAAATTGAAAAAAAACATGTTAAGTGGATCTCTGAAATACATACACATTTACCCTTGTTTTATTCCTTTAAAATTTGCTGCAAGTACAGAACAATATCTATTGATGTACCAGAAATATAGTATGCTCTTACTTTGACATGACAACTAGTGTTGAGCGGAATACGCCATATTCGATTTCGCGATATTGCGTGAATATATAGAAGAATATTCGCGAATATTCGCTAATATCGAATATTCGTGATATTTTATCCAAATTTTTTTTGCAAAAATGCGAAATTTCACTAATGCGAAAATGATTGTGAAATTCTCATAAACGGAGATCATTTCCTGTATTACTAAACTAATATGCACTAAACACTAACTCTACTTAAAAGAAAGGAGAATAAGGGGGCAAAAGAAGGGCGGAGAAGATAATCGCGCAATATTCCTATTGCGTGATTATCTTCTCCGCCCTTCTTTTGCATCAGAGCCAATCAGAATAACTCGAATATTCGGCAAAAGGAATATCGCGCAATATTCCTTTTGCCGAATATTCAAGTTATTCTGATTGGCTCTGATGCAAAAGAAGGGCGGAGAAGATAATTGCGCAATATTCCTTTTGCCGAATATTCAAGTTATTCTGATTGGCTCTGATGCAAAAGAAGGGCGGAGAAGATAATCGCGCAATATTCCTTTTGCCGAATATTCGAGTTATTCTGATTGGCTCTGATGCAAAAGAAGGGCGCATCAGAGCCAATCAGAATAACTCGAATATTCGGCAAAAGGAATATTGCGCGATTATCTTCTCCGCCCTTCTTTTGCATCAGAGCCAATCAGAATAACTTGAATATTCGGCAAAAGGAATATCGCGCAATATTCCTTTTGCCGAATATTTGAGTTATTCTGATTGGCTCTGATGCAAAAGAAGGGCGGAGAAGATAATCGCGCAATATTCCGTTTGTCGAATATTCGAGTTATTCTGATTGGCTCTGATGCAAAAGAAGGGCCGAGTAGCTGATGCGATTCTTTTATGTTGCCGAAAATTCGCATTGCGAATTTTCGGCAACATAAAAGAATCGCATCAGCTACTCAGGCCAGGGTCTCTCTCTAATCATACCAGCAATGCTTTTAGACGTCGATGGAGATCACTAGGATGTGATCTGTTTTAAAAATAAATTTGAAAAAATACGAATATTCGCCATAGCGAATATTCGCCGCAATATTCGAGTTATTCGCGAATACTCGAATATGCAATATTCGTAGCGAATATTCGCAATGCGAATATTCGTGAGCAACACTAATGACAACATAGCTTTATATTCCTAAGCAAGTGGTAGCAGTCCTGCTTACTTCACTTCTGATGCGTTACAGACGTCCCCTCATCTCTTCCCCAACCCTTTCTCACCTCCATAACCCCATAGGCAGAGCTCGAGAGGTCATCAGCTTACAAGATTTCTGGAAAATTCAACAGGTATTTTTGCACTATTCAAACAGATATAAAAACTTTTTCAGTGTTAAATTCACAGACCAAAAAGTGAGAAAATAAGAGAAGTTAATTCCTGGGGTTCACATACTTTTTAATTAGGCTCTTTTGAGTTCCAGTGGCTAACGCACAGTGCAGATGGTTCTAATGGTTGTCTTGCTTAGATCACACACATGACCAAGTCTTCTCCCTTCCAATCCCAAAGAGCATTAAAACTCCTATTTCCTGTGTAACTAGATTGGATCACACTAATTACTTTGTTCCGACGTGCTCAGTAAAATGAAAGACAGTTAGAAACTTCATTAGCATTTAAATAAAGGAACTTTCACTGAAACATAGAAACTCATTGACTACAAATTGAAGCTTCTGATTCTTTCATAATGTGTAACAAAATCATAGAACTGCATGGTCCTAGCCACACAGTATTACATATATCCTGCACTGTGCGTTAATTACTTTATCAGTCCATTTGTTTATGGGTGACTGTAAGCCCCAACAGGACCAGATGCTGGACTTGAGCCTACTCAGCACCTTACACAGTGTCACCATTAATAAGAGAAAACCAAATATCCTACTGTTTACTCATACTATATACACTGTCCACTTAACATCAGTTTATGTATCTGAAAAGTTATAAACCTTTTCATATTTAATTTTTTTTTTATATAGAATTGCCCTAAAAGCTGCGTCTTGAAAAGAAGACCTCAGAGAAAACTATTGCAGTGATTCTGGAAACGGTTACTTTTTGAGTCCACATAATATCCAAGAAAGAATCTACAGTCATCTTATAATATCCAAAGCCCTGATCATGTGAGAGGGCCAAAAGCCCCTGAAACACTATATTGCTTGATCTCGATATGAACAAATACATTTTTTTTGGACCTAATGACTATTGTGTTGGCACTCTTGTTGCATTTCTAACTTGCATTTTATGGCTAGAACTACATGGGTGATTTTATTTCTGTGACCATATGACTAAAATGATATTTTATCCATTGCCTTTTCATATTTTTTTAATAAAACTGTATTTCATTCGCTTGGACAACAACCCTGAATACTGAGAATTTTCTCAGTTATTAAATGCAAACTAAGAACTATATGTCAGCGTGTGTTATTAATCTCTATAGCTGCAAAGCTTAACAAGTTAAAGCATTGTATGCTTCTAGCTATGCATGGATGACACTAATGTACATAGTGTAAATCTTTGTTCCAAGCAAAGTGAAATCTAATATCTTTAACTGATTATTTCTCACACATTTTAATACATTCACCATAACAACGCTTACTATTTCAGTCCACTTATGTAATGGGAATGTTATGCTGGTTGGGCTGCTAATGAGATTCTGACACCTATAAAGTCTTTTGCATCAGGTAGATTGTGTCTTAAGCATACAGACAGGCCTGTGATACATATAAACAATGCCACAAGCAATTACATTTTCCTTGAAAGAAACAATAAAACCGTAGTGCTAGCCTGTGTGCTGATAGAGTGTAAAAAAATAATAAAAGAAACGTGGATTTTGGATAAATCATATGTAATCCATTAAAAATGGTGGAGCTCTTGTCTCAGGCATGAGGACACGTGAGATGGAGTGGAAGGGAGTGGTGGTGGTAGCTACAGTTCAAGGTCAACCGTATGTCAGATGCAGCATCTGCACAGCCATCATGGGAACCTGCCTCGGAAAAATAGCAATGCTTGATAATTGGCATTTCTAGCCTGGAAATGCATCACCTGTCTCCTCCTGTGTCCCCCATAATCACAGGCTAAGTCTCCTGGCTGTTTTTTGCAGACTGCTGCCTCTGCTATCCAGTGCACCAGCTCCTGTGGTCTCTTCTATTGCCGGATACCTATCATCTCCCTGTCCCTACTGCTCATTAAACATCTGACAGGGTGTGGATCTTGGTTTCTCATTTTCCTTAATCCCACTGGTGTTTGCTGTGACAATTTATGAGCTGATGTTATGTCTTGCTACCAGGCTGGATACTCCATGCTTTACATGTAATGTGGATGCGCTTTTACACTCAATAAAGTGTATCTATTACTGACATCGCTCTGTGCTCTGTGTTTCTGTCTTTACAATTCAATAAATATTCCACTGTTTAGTTCATTTGACATAAAAATGTATACATATTGAATGTATAGTTCATATTTAAATAAAAAATAAACTTTATTAGCTTGTATTTTTATGTGTATGCATTTATTGGGCAACATTATTACTTGTTGTGACCAGAGATGATATGATATTAACATTTAATATAGAAATGTGTTACTCTGTCAATGTCAAGTTAAAGAAAATGTAGCAAATATAGAAATATATATATATTGTTTTGTAATTCATGTTTTATTTACCACATTTTGCACCAGAACAAAATTAGGCCCCTTTCACCCTTTCACACGGACGGAGCGTCGGATGTCAGCGGAGACATGTCCGCTGACATCCGACCCAATCTGATCCGCTAAAAACAGATGTATGGGGATACGTCCCCATCCGTCCATGGCGGATTGGATCGGGTGAGATCTGATGAAAACGGACATGCTGTCCGTTTTCATCAGAACGATCCATAGGAAACTGTGGCACCCCGACAAGCCCCTCCCAGCTCAGTGAGCAGAGAGGAGGTTGTCACCCGCCAGCTCAGCAGAGATCAATGGACTGATCTCCCGCTGAGCTGGCGGAGCAGGCAAACTCCGTATCGCGGAGTCCGCCTCGTGTGGAAGGGGCCTCCAGACAATCTCAACCCTCTAGGGAGCACCATTACCCCTGGTCAGTGGCTGTTTTGGGGAGTTTTGGTGGTTAGAAAGCATACCTTGAGAAAGGGCAGCAAAAAGTTCCATAAGAGCACTTAGATCCAGGATATAATGTCTTGGATAAGTAATTATTATGAATGTAAGGTATAACCAGATAAAATACCGACTTCCATTGAACATGTAAACATATTGTTTATTGTTGAATAAAATGATTAAAAGACTTGACCTAAAAGAAGTGTCAGATGTACTGTATACAACCAGTCACTAGGGATGAGCCGAACACCCCCACGTTCGGTTCGCACCAGAACCGTCGAACAGTCCGATCGTTCGCAAATCATAATAGGGTGTATTTGATAATGCTAATTAGCTTTTCAAAACATTTCTTCTTATAAAATCACTACTTTTTTTCGTATTAGGCCGTGTACACACGACCAAATAGATTTGTTCACATCGGTCGGGCCGACCGATTTGAACAAATCTGTCTGCTGCCGTTTTGGTTTGATCGCGTGTACACACGATCAAACCAAAATCCCTGCCAGCAGACAGCGCGCTGACGTGTCGGTGACGTGGCGGTGACGTTGACGCCGCCACGTCACCGCACCAGGAAGTAAAACACTTCCGCGCATGCGTCGAAACCATTCGACGCGTGTGCGAGAAGACATGTCTGCTGGTTAGCGTACTAACCAGCAGACATGTCGGGCGGACGGGTTCCCAGCCGACAGATTTGAAAGCATGCTTTCAAATCTGTCGGCTGGCCAAATCCGTCGGCTTCCCCGAAAACACGATTGAATCTGTCTGCTGGGACGGTCGGCCCGACCGTTTCCAGCAGATAGATTTGATAGATTTGATCGTGTGTACGCGGCCTTACACAGTTATTAGGTCATCAGGTATTAAAATTATTCTCATCTTTTGACCTATACCAAATTCAAATGTCTTATAAAAAAAATGTAGGTATTTTTTTTTAAATGTATTCTGACTTGCATAACTTTAAATCTTTTACACCATGTGTTAGTTTCTAAACACAATTTATCATATTCTTACTTCTAATATCATATGTATTTATAATGCAACATGTATACAGGTGTTTAAGATCCTTCTTGGTTGTTGGAAGTGTCCCTTGGACTGATTTTCACTGAGAGTCTGGAGATAAGTTCAGCTGTACAAGAAAAATCCTCTTTATCGATAGTCCTTGGCAGTGCTTTAAGTGGGCCGAAACGCGGCGGTACTCAGTACCGCCACTTCCAAAAATGGCCCTGGAGAGTACCAGCACCTCTACGTGCGCCCAGGACGTGCGTTTCCCGTACCGGAACGCAGCCCCAGGCGGCACTTTCAGGGGAGCGGCAGCCCGCGGCTCCCGGCCGCGGTGAACTTAAAAACGCCATGAAAAAAAAGGGCGCGCCGCGCTGTGATACATGTCCCGCCCTCCTCCTTCTCCTAGCTCGTGTGATAGAGCCAGTGTGCTGTCTGTCACAGAAGCTGGTCTAGAGGAGGAGGGCGGGACATGTATCAGCGCGCGCGCCAGAACTGTTACCGTGAGACTGGAGAGAGGAGAGGAAGAACTGCCTTCAGAACTGTAGTGAGTAGTGAGTACACTGTACACGTGTGGGGAGGAGAGGGAGGAGGAGAGGAGGAGGAGAGGGAAGACAGGGAAGACACTCTCATGTGAAGAGGGCTGCTGATGGGGACACACTGTGATCTGATGTAAGGAGGTGCTGATGGGGGACACTCTGATGTAAGGAGGTGCTGATGGGGGACACTCTGATGTAAGGAGGTGCTGATGGGGGACACTCTGATGTAAGGAGGTGCTGATGGGGGGCACTCTGATGTAAGGAGGTGCTGATGGGGGACACTCTGATGTAAGGAGGTGCTGATGGGGGACACTCTGATGTAAGGAGGTGCTGATGGGGGACACTCTGATGTAAGGAGGTGCTGATGGGGGACACTCTGATGTAAGGAGGTGCTGATGGGGGACACTCTGATGTAAGGAGGTGCTGATGGGGGACACTCTGATGTAAGGAGGTGCTGATGGCGGACACTCTGATGTAAGGAGGTGCTGATGGGGGACACTCTGATGTAAGGAGGTGCTGATGGGGGACACTCTGATGTAAGGAGGTGCTGATGGGGGACACTCTGATGTAAGGAGGTGCTGATGGCGGACACTCTGATGTAAGGAGGTGCTGATGGGGGGACACACTCTGATGTACGGAGGTGCTGATGGGGGACACACTCTGATGTAAGGAGGTGCTGATGGGGGACACTCTGATGTAAGGAGGTGCTGATGGGGGACACTCTGATGTAAGGAGGTGCTGATGGGGGACACTCTGATGTAAGGAGGTGCTGATGGCGGACACTCTGATGTAAGGAGGTGCTGATGGGGGACACTCTGATGTAAGGAGGTGCTGATGGCGGACACTCTGATGTAAGGAGGTGCTGATGGGGGACACTCTGATGTAAGGAGGTGCTGATGGGGGACACTCTGATGTATGGAGGTGCTGATGGGGACACTCTGATGCATGGGTCTTCAAACTATGGCCCTCCAAATGTTCAAGAACTACAATTCCCATCATGCCTAGTCATGTCTGTGAATGTCAGAGTTTTACAAAACCTCATGGGATGTGTAGTTCCGCAACAGCTGGAGGGCCATAGTTTGAGGATCCCTGCTCTGATGTAAGGAGGTGCTGATGGGGGAGACTCTGATGTAAGGAGGTGCTGATGGGGGAGACTCTGATGAAAGGACGGTTACTGTTCTATGGTTAGTATGTTATTATAATTTTTATAATTTATTTTATGTACATTTTGTACAACATTTTGTTCAATACCCTTTTGCACATTTTATTTATGTTCAGTAGCTCTTTCTACGGTAGCTCTTTTTCAGGGTACTTTCTAAGGCCCCATACACACGATCGGACATATCCGATGAAAACGGTCCACGGACCATTTCCATCGGATATGTCCGATCGGGAGTTTGATCCGATGGCGTGTACACACCATCGGATCAAATTCCCCGCCGCCGGACGGCGCGGTGATGTGGCGGTGACGCGGCGGTGACGTTGACGCCGCCGCGTCACCGCCACGTCACCGCACCAGGAAGTAAAACACTTCCGCGCATGCGCCGAATCCATTCGGCAGCGGCGTGGCGGCGGTGGGGGCCGACATGTCTGCTGGTAAGTGTACTAACCAGCAGACATGTCGGGCGGACAGATTCCCACCGGATAGATTTCAAAGCTTGCTTTGAAATCTGTCGGGTGGAGAAATCTGTCCGCTAGCCCATACACACGAGCGGAGATGTCTGCTGAAACGGTCCATCGGACCGTTTTCAGCGGACATATCCCCTCGTGTGTACGCGGCCTAAGGGTATTTTCATGTTCAGTATTGGGGGGGGGGGGGCACCGGCGCCTAATAGAGTACCGGCACCTCTTTTGGCCCACTTAAAACACTGGTCCTTGGTCAATATCGCTATGGTCTTGTTCATACATTTGGGATTGTCCAGTCTAGATTGTCCAGTTTTCGGATGTCATACACCTTACAGCTCATCCATTGAGACAGCTTAGGTCAACATTGGTGTTGGATTAAATGCTACTTCACAATAGTTTTTTTTATCCACTAAAGCCTTCTTGTTTGGTGACGAAAGCTACCATTATTCTAACATGTCTCTGCTTAAACACAGGGCTTGTAAAAACTTTCAATATTAAATTCAACATTTTTGCCAGTGAATATATAATATATTATTTCTTCACAACCCATAACAAACAACACTGCCCATGTGCCTTTAACCACTTGCTTACTGGGCACATATACCCCCCTCCTGCCCAGGTGAAATTTCAGCTTCCGGCACTGCGACACTTTAACTGACAATTGCGCGGTCGTGCGACGTGGCTCCCAAACAAAATTGACGTCCTTTTTTTCCCACAAGTAGAGCTTTCTTTTGGTGGTATTTGATCGCCTGTTCGGTTTTTATTTTTTGCGCTATAAACAAAGAGCGACAATTTTGAAAAAAAATACAATATTTTTTACTTGTTGCTATAATAAATATCCCAACTTAAAAAAAAAAAACATTTTTTTTTCTCAGTCTAGGCCGATACGTATTCTTCTACATATTTTTGGTTAAAAAAAAAAAAAAAGTTATAGCGCTTACAAAATAGGGGACAGAATTATTATTCTTTATTAATTTTTTTTACTAGAAATGGCGGCGATCTGACACATTTTTGGCGCCATTCACATTTATACTGCGATCAGTGCTATAAATATGCACTAATTACTATATAAATGTGACTGGCATTGAAGGGGTTAACACTAGGGGGTGAGGAAGGGGTTAAATGTATTCCCTACATAGTGTTCTAACTGTGGGGGGAGGGGGGTGACCGATCTGTGTCCCTATGTACAAGGAACACAGATCGGTCTCCTCCTCTCCAGAGACAGGACGCTGTCTCTGTGTAAAACGGCAATGAGAGATGATCTCATATGTTCACATATGAGATCATCTCTCATTCGCCGCACAGATCGCATCGCAAACGGCCACTCTGATTGGCCGTTCGCCGCGATCTGTGATTGGCTGTGTCCAAGGGACACGGCCAACACAGAGCTTCCCCGCTGCGCGCTCTGGAGCGCACGCTGGGAACGCCCAAAGGGGCGGCCGTCAAAAGACGGCGGGTTGGATATTCAGACCCGCGCTGTAGCCGTCATTCGGCTATAGCGCCGGTCTGAAGTGGTTAATCATAAAATCAGCGGCTGAGTGTTATTATTTGGGATACCACAATTTAGGGCCTGTTATTGTCCTAACACAGGAAGAGCTTGTGTTAATGAGAGCAGTATATTTCAGGCAATGAAAAATAAGTTAAATTACATTAATACATTAGTATTATATTTTAGTGATTTGTCTGGATCTACTTTAAACCAGCATGGTTTTCCCATTTTTGTGTAGATTGCTATACATCTTCTATTTTGGTGTGGGTTGCATCTCAAATGTGGGCATCTGGTTGATTGCCATAAAAGACACTTTTCTCTCTCCATATCCTGTGTGCCCATTTTACTGTCTCTGTGGCTGTTTATGCATATCTTAAAGCTGATTCTTAAAAGTTACTTTGAAATTATGTGGAAAAGCACTCCGCAGGTATACAAGTCCGAAAATCTATAATCTGCAGCTTAACTAATTGTGAAGATTTGTAAAAACTATGCTATTTCATGTAGAAAAAAAAAAAACATTAATGAGCTAGCACCATAAATCTTGTTGTACTGCAAGGTGCAATGCTTAATTAGCTGGTGCTTCGCCAGTTGCTGGTGAAATCTTGAAATGTTAAATTTTTCTGTGAAGTTTCCAAGTTAAATAACTACTATCTTTCTGAGCGTAAATGTATCCCTATTTTTTGTAAGAAAATAATATATACACACCAGCCTTTTTAAATAGTCTTTTCTAAAATCAAGACTCTAGAGCAGTGTTTCTCACCTCCAGTCCTCAAGGCGCCCCAACAGGTCACGTTTTCGGGATTTCTCTCCGATGAAACAGCTGTGGTAATTACTAAGGCAGTGAAACTGATTAAATCACCTGTGCAAAATAATGGAAAGCTTGAAAACATGACCTGTTGGGGTGCCTTGAGGACTGGATTTGAGAAACACTGCCCTAGAGACTAAACCTAAAGAAGAGGAACATGATTTTTTATTCTTGTGTTTTTGATGTATGAACAGGCAATAAGTCATTACTGCCTTGATTTAGCGGCCAAAAGTAGTCTCTCAAAAGCCACTCCCAAAAGTAGTCTCTGCACTACTTCTTGTGACTTTGGGGGAGATTTCAATAGACATCTACAGTGTGCAGGAACCCACCCAGATGTCTCTGAAATCACTCTTGAATTGGGACTGAAATGTGGGGTTGAAATTGTGCGAGTTCAGCGTAACTCGCGCAATTTCAAACTCGCCTTCAGTGTGAACCCAGGCTTAATGTGTGCTGAAATACATTTACTTGTCTAACTGGAATAAAGTTCCACATTCAATGAGTGATACCAATATCTGCATGCAGGGGTACTAACCAGCTCCCTATGACCATACATACAGGTGCATCATATCCAATCATGATCAAGCTTGATGTGTGTGTGATAGAAGTGAAAGTTTGGTCTGATGGATCCAGCATAAAGATTTTGGGCCAGATTCAGATACACTTAATTTTGCGCTGCGTAATCGAAATACTCTACGCTGCCATATTTTACCAGGCTCTACATCGAATTCTGGTAGATTTTTGCCCGTACGCTACGGCGGCGTGGTCTATTTCTCGCCACGTAATCGAAATACGCGATTAGGGGGCGTGAAGCATTTAAATTAGGCGCGTTCCCGCGGCGATTGAACTGCGCATGCTCCGTTCAGAAATTTCCCACCGTGCGTTGCGCGAAATCACGTCGTTACGTCATTCGTTGTTTGAGTAGCGTCGTTTACGAACACTCCTATTCCCGGACGACTTACGTAAAAAATAATAAAAGACGTCGGAAAACGTTGAAATTCGACGCGGGAACGACGGCCATACTTAACATGGGCTGTCTAATATTAGAGCAGCAAAAAGCTGGTATAGTGTTACGCAAAAAAAAGATGACTAAAGATGCCGTAAGAGATTGCGATTGAAGATCGTAATTTCTGGGATCGCCGGCAAAAGCTCATTAGCATACCCCGACGCGGAAAACGACGGGAAGTCCACCCAGTGGCCGCAATTTTATTGCAGCGTAGATCCGAAGGTGTACGAACACGTAATCCAGTCGAATTGAAGCCCGCAGCCGTCTATTCATGGTTTGAGGTTTCAGACTAGCTAAAAAACGCGCGTAATTTGAAATTACTCCAGTCTAACACCAGTTAGACAGGAGTTACGGCTCTCTGAATCTGGCCCCTTGTCTCTAAAACAGCAGATCTATGGTTAAAATATGCAACCTATAGGTGGACACTGCTCTGGTCCTAGGCAGCTACCTCTGATAGTGACAAAAGAAGCACCTATGTGCAGGGCCGGATTAACAGAGGGGCTGATGGAGCTGCAGCTCCAGGCCCCTTTCTCAAGATAGGCCCATTTGCCCCCAAAAAAAAAAAAAAGTTTTTTTTTTTTTTTTTAGATCGACTTCGGGGGTTGTAGCTCGATGACCAGAGGTCACAGAAACCCCACATTTGGGGGATAGTCAGTTGAAGACCTACCCCACAACCGGTCAAAATATGGGATGGCTATCATTTATGGTTCCGGAGATACGGGCCTGCTTGCACAGCCTGTCAGAAGCTACATACAGAGCAGCCATTATAAATACAAGCTGACACACTGCAGCAGACTGAGAAAAAAAATCATCATTTGTTTTTTGCTAAAAAATTACTCTATGGTGGTCTTTGCAACTTTTTATGTTGCACGGTATAGAGCTGCACGATTCTGGCTAAAACGACAACTGCAATTTTTTTGCTTAGAAGACAGATCCCGATTCTCTCACGATTCGTACGGCATAACATCATCTTTCACATTAAAATGAAAAAAAAAAAAAAAATGGGCTAACTTTACTGTTTTGTTTTTATGGTTTTTATTATTCAATGAAGTGGGCAAATGCAGTGTGACTTAAAATATTGCAGCAATTGCCATTTTTGTCTCTGCTAAAATATATATAATGTTTGGCGGTTCCAAGTAATTTTCTAGCAAAAAATATTGGTTTTTAACGTAAACAAGTGTTGGACTTTAAGTGGTTACATTGCTTGCATTTACACACAGAAGTTTGATCTAAAAAGGAAGTTGGTTACAATGTTTCATGTTGTTTACAAACTTGGCA
Source organism: Rana kukunoris (assembly GCA_029574335.1). Lineage (NCBI taxonomy): Eukaryota > Metazoa > Chordata > Amphibia > Anura > Ranidae > Rana > Rana kukunoris. The sequence goes on along the minus strand of CM056057.1, from coordinate 73,375,611 downwards.
GACAGTCGGATATTTTCTTTACACACAGAAGTTTATCATTTTGATATAAGAAGAAAGCGTTAGTTACAATGTTTCCTGCTAAGAACTTGGCAGATTGCCCAGATATTTTCTTTTGACAGCTGAAAGTCTCTCCACTTGTTATATGAAAGAATCAGCAAACTCTGCATTGGAGATGTCAGGGGGGTTGAATCAAGATACCAATTAATTGTGCAGCTCTAGCACGGTACTGTATTTGCACAGCAATTTTTCAAACATGTTTTTTTGGAAATAAACTGTTTCATACATTAACCTCCCTGGCGGTATGATTCTTTCAGATTTTAGGTGCTAAAAGCGGTACCATTATTTGCAAGGGAATTTGGCGTTTTATACTGTAGGCTTGTAATTCTTAGGAATAACTCACTGAAATCTATCCAAACAAGAGTCTAATAGGCATCCTGGATATGATTTTTTTTTTTTTTTCTTATTAAAAATGATAATATAATAAATAATTATAAAAAATTATAACAAATAATAATATAATTATAGTAAAAATTATTCAATAATGTAATCAAATCAAAATCACTGAAATTTGCTCAGTTGCAGAATTTTTGCTGTCATTATTTTTTTTTTTTTATGACGAATTTCCCCACAAATCGCTATCGCTAAATTCTGCAAGTGATTCTGATTTATTATCGCTGTTTTTTAGCTGCTCTAAAACAATTTTTGCCATAAAGGGACACTTTTGGTTGCTATGGGCAATCTACAGTTTGCAGGGAGAAAGAACAGTTTTTATTATATAAAAGGACATGTAGTGTACAGGGCAGACCACTAGGGACATGGGGGGTGTGTATTTTTTACATACAGTACTGTAATCTATAAGATTACAGTGTACTGTATGTATAGTGTTTGTTTACTTTTTTAAATTTGGCGCCGTTCCCCCCCCTACGTCGCGACGCTCGCAGGGAAGGGAATCGGCGGAGCACACAGCATCAGGCGGACATCCGCCCGCCGTGTACTGCGGGGATTCATCGCTGGATCGCAGAGAAAAGGTAAGTAAACTTTTTTCTGCATCCAGCGAGGCAAGTCCGTATGTGGCACGGGGTTACCGATCGTAGCTTTAAAATCTCACCCCGTGCCACACACGGGAAGACCGCCAGGGAGGTTAAAAAAAACACTAAAGTTAGCACGATTTTTTTATTTTTTTTTGGTAGATTAATAGATTGACTTGTGTAAAACCAGCTAGCCCATACATAGATCGACTATGGCTGGTCTCTGCATAATTGGTGTAATTTCAATTCATGTATTACCCGCTTAACCACTACGCAGTCCCTAAACATCCTTCCACTCCTATACATTGTGCCCACTGTCATACCCTCCACACTCCTCTCCTGTACATAGTGCCCACTGTCATACCCTCCACACTCCTCTCCTGTACACAGTGACCACTATCATACTCTCCACACTCCTCTCCTGTACATAGTGACCACTGTCATACTCTCCACACTCCTCCCCTGTACATAGTGCCCACTATTATACCCTCCACACTCCTCTCCTGTACATAGTGCCTGCTGTCATAGACTCCTCTTCTGTACATACTTCCCAATGTCGCACCCTCCACACTCCTCTCCTATACATAGTGCCCACTATCATACCATCCCCATTCCTCTCTTGTACATACTGCCCACTGTCATACCCTCCACACTTCTCTCCTGTACATACTGCCCCATTATACCCTCCACACTTCTCACTGGTACATACTACCCTCTGTCATACCCCCACACTCCTCCTGTACATACTGCCCACTGTCATACCTTTCACACTCCTCTCCTGTACAAACTGCCCACTGTCATACCCTTCACACTCCTCTCCTGTACATAGTACCTGCTGTCATACACTTCTCTCCTGTACATACTGCCCACTGTCATACCCTCCACATTCCTCTCCTGTACATACTGCCCACTGTTATACCCTCCACACTCCTCTCCTATACATAGTGCCCGCTATCATACCGTCCACACTCCTCTCCTGTACATACTGCCCACTGTCATACCCTCCACACTCCTCTCCTATACATAGTGCCCACTATCATACCATCCACACTCCTCTCCTATACATAGTGCCCACTGTCATACCCTCCACACTCCTCTCCTGTACATGGTGCCTGCTGTCATACACTTCTCTCCTGTACATACTGCCCACTGTCGTACCCTCCATGCTTCTCTCCTGTACATGATGCCCACTGTCATACCCTCCACACTTCTCTCCTGTACATTGTGCCTTTTGCCGTGCCCTTTGCACTCTTCTCCTGTACATAGTGCCCAATGTTAGACCCTCCACATTCCTCTCACTCACCTGCACATACTTCCCACTTATATACCGTCCGTACTCCTCTCCTATGTCGCTTACCCACAAAAACAGTTCTTTAAAATGATACTGAATACCCTCAATGTTACCAGCTCTAGAATGGACACACTTTTGTTAGTTCAACTAAAGGAAATCTCAGTTCTCATATTTGTTCTGTTCCATTATTAGAACTTATTTAATTTTGTGATTACTACTGTGATGTACAGAGGAACATAGGGGATCTCAGCTACTCTAAATATAGCACTTGTGAAAAAGTGTTCCTGAAAATATTTTTTAAATGTTGGCAACTATGCACTTATGCACTGCCCAAGGGCCACTGGGTCAGTAGGGGGCCCCATGAGAGGTTTCTGGGATCCTGTGATATTAAAGCGGTAGTAAACTTTCCTGACATTACTACTTTTTAGAGGCCCTGGGGTAGGTTATGCCACAATGTACAAGTATGCACAGCATATTAGCACATTAGGGTACACTTAAATTTTCAGACTGGGCCCTCCATTGCTGCGCTGTGATTCTCACGCATTTATTTATTATTTATAAAAGGCCCCACCAAAATCCTCAGCACCAGGCCCATGATGTTCTTAATCTGGCCCTGCCTATGTGTCACCAGCACATCAAGAATCTTTAAAATAAAGTCCAAGCATTTAATTGGTAAACACATCACAGTGTAAAGTGCAAATCACAGTGTACTTTACACTGTGATGTGATCACAGAATAAGTGCTTGGACTTTGTTTTAAGGACCCTTGGTGTGCTGGAGACATATACTTTGACCTACTGTTCATACAAATTAGTGGGTGACTTTGTGGAGCTAGACAGCCTAAACCAACCATTTACTGTATGTTACTGTACATTAAAGTTTTTTTTGCAGTTATTAGGTATATTGTTTTGTCTGTTCAACAAAACCATCTTTGTAAAACTTAGGGTAACCTTGTCCTACTTTAAAAAAATGGTCTGCTAGTACAAATCTCTTACAAGAAAAGCAAATAACAGTGAAAGCTTTAAAAATTAGTGACACCTTTCTGATGAACTTTAATAAACTGGTTACACAAAATTTATCAGCAAAGTTTACATGCTTTCTCTGGCTTTGAACTATACCTTTCGATATATTAGTCATGCAAAAAAGGATTGAACATCATGCCTTTCTCGCCTTTGACTTTACTTTTGATCCAGACAGAAGGGGAGGTCAAGTGTAACCATCAAGACTGCCTGTAGATTCCACCAGAAGGATTTCACGCGCCTTTATGTTGCAGACTTATGTCAAAATTATTAAGCTTAAGCAGTTGTTAAAACCTTATGATGGAATTTAAATGGAATGTAAATGAGGTAACTTAATTAGGCTCCCCTTCTCAGATTTTTGTAAAATAAAGTATGCAGAGCTCTTTTATGTGTCACGTATAGCTTGAAAGGATAACTAGTATCTTGGCTTATTGTTAGTCATTCACCGTCAACTCTTCAATGAAGAAAAGCATCACCAAGTGTAATAAATTCATATGCTTTCTCTATATAGGTCTGTTACTGAAAGGCTTACATGTAGGTGTTGACATTCCATGTTCAGTACCATGACATGTCACTAGCTTCTAATTATACTCCTCCATGCTTGGTCTAGTGGGATGTACTGATGTGGTGTCTCCCGTATGTCACTCAATGGCTTCCAGAATAACCTAATTATCACATTTATATGTCCTAGAATTTCAGTCTTGGAGCGGAAATGAATGTACTGGTTGTGTTAGAGGCATAAATAGAAGACCAACTGTTCATTTACATTATGGTCTACTAGTAATTAACAGATAATTGTGGCAGGGATGTAAACATAATAATAAAAACACATAAACAGCATATCAGTTGACCAATGCATGTACAAATGCACAGTATAATAATTAAAAGCTATGAAATAATGCTGCCTTACACACACACATGTACAAGTAAACATCAATCAGCTGCATCCCTCTCTCTTGAACTTTTGTATGTAACAATATCATTATAGTAAGGTAAGGCGCAAATACAGTGATTGATAACCTGATAAAAACACCCAGGTGTGAAAAAGTGAAAGGATAAATATAAAAGCAAATAACCCTCCTCCAATGGCAGTCAGAGGTGGAGATGCGTGCCCATACAAAATTAAAAGTGAATACATCAATTGGGTACAGACATTTGAATCATGAAAAAAAAATGTAGAAAACTAACATTTATAAATACAAACTCATATGAATAAAAATGTTTAGTAAAGGAAATGAGTTGATAGTGAAAAAGAAATCAGAACAAAGTCCCAGATGTGAATAAATCTAAAAATTCAATACTCTTCTCTTCCTTAATAATGTGACTTCCAGAAAAGAAAAGAGAATTTTTGGGGTTTCTTCCACCACATAGACACCCGAGTGATATGGTGATGCAGTCTCCTTACCCAATGGTATGACCACAGGTACAGCGGTCAGATGGAGCCCAGGGTGTTTTATAGTCCCCCAAAAGACTTATGCTGAATCTGGTTCCTCTTTAAATATGGCATTCATAGACAAAAATGTAGAGCGAGCAATTCTTTTTAATCTATGAGGACTGTGGGAACAATCAAGAGGAATACATACATCTCAGTATGTGAATTTTCTCACTATTGCCCCACAGGAAGTAGATGATTCAGATATCTCTGAAAGATTCAAAGAGTAAAAGCAGGAACCAGATTTAGCATAAGTCTTTCGGGGAATAGAAAACACCCTGGGCTCCATCTGATCGCTGTACCTGTGGTCATACCATTGGGTAAGGAGACTGCATCACCATATTGGGTGTCTATGTGGTGGAAGAAACCCAAAAAATTATCTTTTCTTTTCTGGAAGTCGCATTATTAAGAACGAGTATTGAATTTTTAGATTTATTCACATCTGGGACTTTGTTCTGATTTATTTTTTCACTATCAACTCATTTCCTTTGCTAAACATTTTTTATTATATTATTATTATTTTTATTCATATGAGTTTGTATTTATAAATGTTAGTTTTCTAAAAAAAAATCATGATTTAAATGTCTGTACCCAATTGATTTATTCACTAGACATGTGCATTCGTTTTCGTTAATAATGCATTTTCGTCCGAAAATCTGATTTTTTCGTTATCGTTTTAACAAACGATAACGAAAGCGCAAGAAACGAAAACCGAAAGATCCGACATAAAAAATGCTTTATTTTCGTTTTCGTTGCGGTAAAAATTAGATATAGAGAGATTCGACATTATAGGGAAAAGATTCGACAGTATAGGGAAAAGATTCGACATTATAGGGAAAAGATTTGACATTATAGAGAAAAGATTCGACACTATAGAAATAATAGATTCGACATTACAGAGATTAGATTTCGATTTATGAGAAAACAGATTCGACATTATTACTAGTCATACAACATTAGAATTCTTCGAACGGAAATGTACGATTCAACGTAAAAATTTGACGTTCCGTCGAATATTCTTTTGACCATTCGACAGAAACCAAGTATTATTGGATTTTCGGACGAAAGCTATTCCCCAATGAAAAATGAAATAAATCAAAACGATTTTCGGGAGTAACTAAATAAATTTATTTTCCAAACGAAAAAACGAAACGAAATATTCGAACAGAAATGTACGATTCGACGTAAAGATTTGACGTTCCGTCGAATATTCTTTTGAACATTCGACAGAGTGAAGTATTATTAGATTTTCGGACGAAAGCTATTCCCCAATGAAAAATTAAATAAATCAAAATGATTTTCGGGAGTAACTAAATAAATTTATTTTACAAACGAAAAAACGAAACGAAATATTCCAGTCTGCACATGTCTATCATTCACTTTCAATTTTGTATGGGCACACATCTTCACCTCTGATTGCCATTGGAGGAGGGTTATTTGCTTTTATGTTTATCCATTCACTTGTTCACACCTGGGTGTTATTATCAGGTTATCAATCACTGTATTTGTGCCGTACCTTACTTTTTAACAATTCTGTAAATTCGTATTTATATTTTTGGTACTGGCAGCATTTATCTTTAGTTTCAGCGCAGTGTTTTTTTCCACATTGGAAAATCTTTTTTTTATATATATCATTATCAGTACAACCAGATGGTGATAATGGATTCAGAACGCAGTCTACCTTTTGGCCAGTTCAGGACACCAAATTCAGGAACTATACTCAAAAGTTGGAAAAGGGATATGTATCGGATTTGGGCATTAAATGGTCTCCTCCAGACAAGAAAGGCCTCGTACACACGAGGCAATAGATTTGTTCAAAACGGTCTGTCCGACCGATTTGAACAAATCTGTCTCTTTGGATTTTGGTTTGCTCGCGTGTACACACGAGCAAACCAAAATCCCCGCCAGCAGACGGCGCGCTGACGTATCGGTGACGTGGCGGTGACGTTGCGCCGCCACGTCACCGCACCAGGAAGTAAAACACTTCCGCGCATGCGCCGAATCCATTCGGCGCCGGTGCGAGACGACATGTCTGCTGGTAAGTGTACTAACCAGCAGACATGTCGGGCGGACGGGTTCCCACCCGATAGATTTCAAAGCATGCTTTGAAATCTGTCGGGTGGCCAAATCCGTCGGCTCGCCCGTACACACGATCGAATCTGTCTGCTGGGACGGTCTAGCAGACCGTTTCCAGCAGACAGATTTGATCATGTGTACGCGGCCTAACAGACATGTTAACATTGAATTATTTAATTAAAAAATAGAAAAAGACATAAAGCATAAACAATAGGTGAATAAGATACATACCCCAATGTATAAAAACAATGGTATGTAAACAACATGTCAAACAGAGGTGTTACATCAGCCAATGTGTTTCACGGTTTATGTATCCACTTCTTCAGAGCTTGCTTGCTTTAGGACTAACTCAGAATCTTTAAGCCATTCAGGGCATCTGGATTAAGAGGAGACCAAAATGAACCCACATCACAGGTAAAGACCACATAATCCAGAGAACACCCTCAATCCTGGATTGGATATACGCCTCACTTATCCTAGGGAATATATAGAGCTCCATAAAGGCTTTGATTCACTATCCCCATACACATGGTGGGTCCATCATCATCATCGCCATTGGCTGGCAATCCCATCCCAAGAGGTACTATAAATATGGGTATCAAGTAGAATCCCCTGTGTGGACATGTCAAAAACTGAGTTTTGTCATTATGTGGAAGCCACCCAATCTGCTAACAATCTGGGTCTCCCGAGGATTGGGATCAGTTATGCCGGTGTGCAGGATCGTCGTGAGACCCAGATTGTTGGCACTCCATGATAATATTATATATGGGCCCGATTCTATATATTCTCGCTATACTTATGACTATACTCAAAAGATGGCCTGAAAAAAACTGCTTTACATTCTTCCTAAAAAAAAAAAAAAAAACTGCACATTCTAGTAAGTGAAGTTTTGTAGCCAAATAGCTGTAAATATACAGGCAAGTGATGATTAACGGCTTGACAAGTCATTAATGGGGAAGAGATTTGATGCAGGGGCCTATAGACAATAGTGTCGGCTAGTTCTTTGCTCTCTGCTTGCCTGGTTGGGTATTATATTTACAGTACAAGTCTCCTTCAAGAACTTGCAGAAGTGCAGAAAACAGGAGCACAGCAAGGGATCTCATGACTTCTTTCAGTAACACCTAGGGCCAGATTCAGGTAGAGTTGCGCTGGAGTATTTCGATATGCGCCGCATAACTGTGAATATGCGCCGTCGTTTCTATGTGGCCGTACCCACCAAACTAGATGCGACAGAAAACGGGCCATTTCCGATCGGCTTAACTTTCCGACGCCAGAGTCTCGTCAGCGCATATTTTCGCTTGGCGCATCAGTCGCGCCTATTGATTTCCCATGCAAATATGCAAATGAGGGAGATTTCCCGATTCGCGAACGGATTAGCACCATACGCTGGCTACATGCGCCGCGCGTATCTCGTCCGTCCGGCGCAAAGTTATTTCTACAAATAGCTGCTTTATCTTTACTCCAGACGGCCACAGGTCAGCAGGAGAGCAGCTACAGCAGCGTTACCGACGATAAGAGCTAGCTGAGCACCCCCTCTTGCAGGACAACACCTCTGTCCATGCTTGTCTGTCAACTTTTACAGCCATGGAGGAAGACATCATAGGTCTCCATAGCCGAGATGACGGCTGACAGCTCCTGGCCTTTAGAGTTCAGCTTTCTCCTGTGTGTTTGCGGGGAACGGGAGCAGCCATCTCAGAACAAAAGTAACTTCACTGCGGGGAGGGGGAACAGGATATACTTTAGTGCCAGAATGGCGCATCTACGGGAGCATTTAAACGCCCAACGGAACGCATTGCGCTGACGTTTCCCGTGAAGTGGTGCCGATGGAAGTTGTGAGCATGCGCACAAGGGGGCGAGTGAAGCCTCACTTACTGCGCATGCTCCGTGGATGATGCGCTGAACGTAAGCCTCTGCGCTGGGCTCCGCCCATCATTTACATATGATCACACCCACTTCCACTTGCGTTGGGTTACGCCAGCGCATTTTCGTTACTCCGGCGCAAGTTTAGGAGCAAGTGCTATGTGAATAACAGTACTTGCGCCGAAAGTGTCGGCGGAGTAACGTAAATGAGAAACGTTACTCCAAAGTAAAGAAGCGCCCATCTACCTGAATCTGGCCCCTAGTCTCCCTTGCTTTTAATAGCTGCAGATGATGTTCTGCACGAATGTCCACATGTGACCAATATATAAAGTAAAAAGGAAACGGTTAATAAAACAAAATATAATATTCTGCTATAGATTTTAGGAGACTTATGGTAAATAATTCCCCATGCATAAAAATTGTAAACTGCTGCAAAAACACAATAAAATCCATGTTCGGGTGCGAGTAATTCCACCGCTGGACCACCAAAGCTTCTGATGTCGCTCACTAAGGTCCTGTTGATTGTCATCTAGAGACTGCTAAACATTCTGAAAATCCCCACCTGAACAGAAATAACATGCAGTGTCTATAAACAAGTATATAATCATGTACAGTACACAACTTGGGTGACATCATGAACTACAGTTAGAATGACATCAAATCAAAGGGAGAACGAAGATTTGCAGTCCAAGGACCACGGCTATGGAACGCTCTACCAACAGATATCTGCATGAAAGAATACCATCAGGCCTTCAGGAAAAAACTGAAGACCCACCTCTTCTGAAGGATAAGGAAGACAACGGATGGAATAAGTGCCTTGAAGCGATTTAGTTCGCATGTGAAGCGCTATACAAGTTATTCACTCACTTACTTACTCAAAGACATCACTGTATAGCAGCCAAGTGCTGATTCAGTCACAAACAGTTTTCCTCAAAATGTGTTCTATGCAGTTTTTAGCTGCACTGATTTGCATTTACGTGCTTTAAATGGCATACTCTTTACATGTACAGTATTTTAATGCATTTACATGTTATATAATAAATTTACATGTGAACTGATGGCATAATTTTGGCTTTAATAGGACCACAGAATTTATGTCCGTAGCATTATGTAGACATATGAAGTGCACTGAACAATTTCTTAACATACATAAAAAACATTACACAACTGCTCAGGAACAGTGCTACATGGTTTGTTCCTGGAGACGTATTTATGAGTATTTCTTTATACAAACTGAGGATGCAATAAGCAAGCATCGTGTGCTGAGGCTGTTAATATGGTAATTTTTTAGTCATCTCAAATAAAAGATTTCCTTTGAAGAGCTTCTCAGAGATATGTCTTGATCAAGTGTGTAGATAAAATGATAAGGTGGGGTCAGGGCAAATATTGTCCCTACCCCTACACCTATGGGAACGTGGCAAAATAGGGAAAATGTTAATTAGGCTACATAATTTGCATATGCAAATAGTATCAGCTAGTTTAAAATTTGTCAAAAGCTGATCAGCATTTCTGCTAATAAACCCTCTTATTTAAAGTTTTAAAATGCGCCATCAGCTGTCAGTCGGCGCAGAAGAAGCAAGAAGAAGGTTCTCCTACCCTCCCTCCCATTAGGCATGTGCAAAAGTGAAAAATTTGTTTCGTTTAGTTTCGTTTCAATTCGTCATTTAATAAATTTCGTTATGTTAGGTTCGTTACATGTGTTGAATTCGTTTTCGGAATTCGTTCGTTTTCGACCGAATTTCGAAAAATCCGGTCGAAATCGAAAATATTTCGACCGTTTTTCGAATTCGTTCGTTTTCGACCGAATTTCGAAAAAAACTGTCGAAATCGAAAATATTTCAACCAGATTAGAAAACAAATAGTCTCTTTTCGAATAGAATTTTTTTCGAATTAAATCCGAAAATATTTTTTTTTTTTTTTTCGAATTCCGATCGAATTTAGTCCGCGGGTATTCGATTCGGAATTCGAAAAAAAATTTTTCGATTTCGACCAAATTTTTTTTTTTTCGAAATTCGGTCGAAAACAAACGAATTCCGAAAACGGTCGAAATTTTTCGCTATTATAGCAATTCGGGAATTCGTATGCATCCGAATGTCCGAATAATGGAAAATTCGTCCGAATTTCGATTCGGAACGAAACGAAATGCACATGCCTACCTCCCATGCCGCGGATCTATTTATGAGGCATTTGCTCCTTCATACGTTATACTTTAAAGGGAGCTGTATAAGTTATGGTGGTTGTTGTTGTTGTATAACTCAAGCTCTACATGTTATGTATATGGTGTAAATGAAAAAAATAAATAGAGGGCGCACCAGCCTAGTGCATTATGCTTTGGATAAGTTTTACTAGAAATTAATAAAAAGAAAACCACTCACAAACATAAGTGTAATGTGCAGGCTAATATGACCAACTAGTGGTGCAGTACTCACCATTAGTTGGTCATATTAGCCTGCACATTACATACTTGTATTTTCTATATACACTCTTTATACCACGTTGCACGTCAACACATGTGTATCTAGATGTACACTTAGGCAGCGCCACTACCCCAATTCTCACAACTTATTCCATTACCCATCCCCCTTCAGGGGGGCAGCAGCCCACACTTGTAGTCTCAGCGCAGGTCTACACACTATTTTATCACAGTATAAATAGTCTCCAAAGATAGCAGCAATGAGTCTGAACCAATAGGACTCCAATTGGTCAAAGAGGAAATGACAAGGGCCACTGCTGGCTGACGTGCTTCGAAGGAATACCTTCTTCCTCAGAGCACATCAGTGTTGCCTCCCTCAGCTGTCCATATATATACACATATGCACCGATATTCAAACAAACAGGGACCTCTCAGAGGGGCCTGGTGAACCCTCCCACCTCTGTGGGTGGTGGGAGCGATTGTAAACTCCAGACTGGACTATGCAAATGCCCTTTACCTCGGACTCCCCAAGTACCAAATCGCTCGTCTTCAAGTCGTTCAAAATACGGCCGCCAGGCTTGTGACTGGGAAAAAACCCTGGGAATCAATCTCACCTTCACTGAGATCCCTTCACTGGCTACCAGTTAAAGACAGAATCACCTTTAAAGCTCTCTGTCTAACGCATAGATGTATCCATGGGAGTGCTCCCCATTATCTATGCGAAAAATTAAAAGTTCACAATCCCAATCGTATTCTACGATCCACCAATCAAAATCGGCTTCAGATACCGAAAGCCAGATACAAGTCCAAAGGAGACAGGAGATTCACTGTCCAAGGTCCCAGACTATGGAACACCTTACCAGCCAGCATTCGGCTGGAGGAGAACTACTTAGTCTTCAGGAGAAAGATTAAGACTCATCTCTTTTGATCTCAAAGGAGACAGGAACAACAAGCGCCCAGAGGCGATTTACTTCGCATGTACTGCGCTATATACCGTATTTTTCGCACTATAAGACGCATTTTTTCCTCCCTAAAAAATAGGGGAAAGTGTCCCTGCGTCTTATGGAGTGAATACTGCGCAGGCTCCTCCCCCCCGTCGCCGCCGATGTGTCAGAATACAGACACTCGGCTTCTGTGTAAGAGAGAAAAGACAGGATGTGAGACAGGGGCATACCAAGTGGAGCGGGGGGAGGTGGACTGCCCCAAGTGCCAAAACATGGGTGGTGTCAGCAGCGTTGCTATAATGGTGCGCTCCACACCCGGGTGAGTTGACACCCGCAAGATGTGACACCATCCTGCAAGTGACAAGAGCCCTGGCTGGCTTTTTGTTTTCAGCTGGAACACCCCCGGCGCTGTGGTCTGGTCCAGTATCACTTCCTGCCTCTTTCCACTGGCCGCTGCTGCTGCTGCAAAATATGTCCTCAGTCCTCCTTCTTAGCTGCTGCCTGGGTGTATCTGACGCTGAGAGACAGCCAGAGGGGGTTGTGCAAGGTGAGCTGGTGATAAGGGGGGTGGGAGGTGTGGGCTGGCATGGTATCCACTGTCCATCACCTGAGCTGTTGTGATAGAAGAGGCTGAAAGGGTGTTTGTGTCTGTCCTGCCACCCTGAGCTGATCTGGGAAGGGGGGGGGGGTTGCTGTGTGTCCACCACCACCACCCAGGTATAGTGTAACTGAGCTGATTTGATAGGGGAGCTGGTATTACTGTGTCCACCACCCACCTATAGTTGTAATATAATATTAAATATTTTAGTACATCATTTGGTTCAGAATACTTTTTTTCTTATTTTCCTCCTCTAAAACCTGAAAACCTGGGTGCGTCTTATGTTCAGGTGCGTCTTATGGAGCGAAAAATACGGTAAGTTCTTCATTCTTTCATTCATTCTAAGGGTAACGCCAAATGGAAAGTAATATCATGACCCTTGCTAGGAAAAAATTAAAGTAATAATAATAATAATAATAATAGAAATTAATTAGTAGTACAAAACAAAGTGTTCTGACTATGCTAATGGTCAGCAGAACATTAATAAATGGATGCAATACAACATGAGTACACAGAACACTAATGTGCACACAGGTCTCATCTAGTAAAGAGGAGGGCGGAGTTCCAACAATAACCTCCCACCGGAGGGCTTGCGAATGGTGTCACAGTGGCACATACAGCCAAACATTCGCCAATCTTACCAAGGAATGGTCATTGAATACATGGCACCGGATGGACAGTCTCCTCCATATCAACCTGGGTCTCTCCTAGTCCGATCCTGCGTCTGGAACGCACGCCGTCGTGTTTGCGCTCCACATGACAGTAACTGCAGACCTAGAGTCACTTCCTGTGCACCAGTCATCGCTCCTTAGTGATGTCAGCGGCTACAAACACAGCGGCCATGTTATTGTGGTGAAACTCATAGAGGGCAAATGGGGTCAGTGGGTGCAACTATAGACAGGGATCCAAATGATGGTGAGACGGGCAACCACTGTGCGTCTTTTTTTAGTTTACTACTAGGATACCCTAATCCTTGAGGGCAGCCAGGCCAGTGACATGTACCATTACGACACATAGCCTGTCTGGTGTTCCACTCGTGCACAGGAGTGTTTTTGTGTTTTCTGATATCATGTATATGGTGTTCTGTGAAATAAATAAAATGGTTTAATGTTATATAATAATAAATCGCCTATAATAAGGGGCCGCGGCCATTGTATCCATATTGTGTTTAGTATTTAATGTATTAATCATTTTAACTTAGTTATAGCATAAGTAACCTATTTCTGCCTACGATCCCATTCGTAAACTTAAAGCTAAAAATTCGAAAAAGTATATTCAAAGTTGTCAATTTTTGTCCAGTTTGTATATGACAGTGACACTGAACAAAAAATAGGCAGTAAACTGTCACAACAATCTCTGGACTGTAGTTTTCCATTAACCACAGCTTGATACTATGAGGCTACAGGCACACTGTGACTATATACCGTAATCCATCACCTGAGTGTCAAGGCATATACAGTATGTTCTTTACACACAAAGGCCCAGATTCAGATACAATTAGATTCGCGTAGAGTATCAGAAATACACTACGCCGCCGTATTTTACCTAGCTCTACGTGGAATCCCGGTAGATTTTGTCCAGTAAACGACGGCGGCGTAGTGTATTTCTCCCGGCGCAAGCCATCTACGCGAGTAGGGGGCGTGAAGCATTTTAAATAGGCGCGTTCCCGCGGCGATCGAACTGCGCATGCTCCGTTCAGAAATTTCCCGCCGTGCATTGCGCAAAATCACGTCGTTACGTCATTTTTTCTTGAGTAGCGTCGTTTACGGACGAGTTACGTAACGAGTTACGTAAAAAAAAATAAAAAAATTTAAATTCGACGCGGGAACGACAGCCATACTTAACATGGGCTACGCACCGTTAGACCAGCAAAAAGCTGATCTAACAGTACGTAGAAAAAAATAGACGAAAGCGATTGCGAAGACCGCTCGTATCTTCGTGGATTGCCGTAAAAACTCATTTGCATATCCCGACGCTGAAAACGACGCGGACTCCTCCCAGCGGCCGCAAAAATATCGCAACGTAGATCCGAAGGCTTACGAAGACGTAAGCCTCTCGGATCGAAGCCCGAAGCCGCCATATCATGGTTTGAAATTGCTCCTGTCTAACACCAGTTAGACAGGCGTAATTGCTCTGTGAATCTGGGCCAAAGTATATAAATAAAATCTTTATGAAACAATATGGTTAAAAAGGTCAAAATACATATCTATACCCACATCCCTTTATATTAGACAATAGCAATATTTCAACAAAAAGTGTGACTTTATAGGGTTAATTAATTGAAACTAGGGCCCAGATTCACGTACATCTGCGCATTATTGGACCGGCGTAGCGCACCGCCTTTACGTTAGACTTGCGCAATTTTGCCGCGTAATCACCCTATTCTTGTAGCTTTTGCGCAGGAAATTGCGCATGCGTAACGTTTTTTCAGAGGCGTAAGGAGGAGTAATACAAATTGGGAAGGACGTGGGCGTGTTACATTGAAATGAGCCGTGACCCCATGCAAATGAAGGGCCGGCCGGCTCGCGCATGCGTTGCAGTGGTGTGCATGCATGCGTTCTCATTGTGCCATGATTAATGTGTGTGTTTAACGTGCAAAGATGCATAATGTGAGCTGGCATGAGATGGGGTCATGAGATGGGGTACCAGTGCATATGCAGAGTCACCTTGAAGGGAAAAGACAGGAGGATGTTAGTCATGCATGTGCCACTTGTGAGGTGTGCATCACGGGAGGGGATAGTCATGCCTGACTCCCATGTCACTCACCAACCAGCCAGCTGTCCCCATACATGTTCTGTTCGAAATCTGTGGGGATGGGGCTCTGATTGTATATGTAGCTGTCATGGGTGTCATGGGTGGTGCCATGTGTTGGGCTGCTGATGTCCTCCTGCAAGGTTGTGGTAATTCCATGATGGCATGAGGGGTGAATCTGAAGATGCGAGACACCTCAGAATCACTCATGCCAAAGATGTCTATGCGTGTGTGATATATCAAGTGAAGAGTGAGGGGCTTGTATCAGATAAGAATATTGTATTAGATTAGATTAAATTGTAAATTTTATATAAGCAAATAAAAAAAAAAAAAAAAAACCTTCTCCCGTGCCATCCTCCGTGCCATCCTCCGTGCCCTCCTCCTTCTTTGTTCATCTAAAGTCAGTAGTATAGCTATGCGCGACGATGCCCCTGGCATGTTGGCATACAGATTGTTGGGCAACACGTGTGACTGCTGAACTCCTCACTAACAGTGTTGCTTTATCTGACAAGTAGACTTTTTTTCTTTTTTTAGACCAGCTTTTATCAGCTCTAATTTTAGACAGGACATTTTGCTGTTGCGCACACTGCGTAGCCTGCGCTGCCCCAACGTTGTTTTGTGGATCCCCGTAAGTCCCTCATTAGCATATTTGACTAGCAAATCAATGGTGTGTCTATCGCACTTTTGCGCGGAAGGATGCACCAGTCTAACGAAATTACGCGGGACAAAAAAAAACGATTTTTTGCGTATCTCGTTCTGGGAATGCCGCGCAACGAAACGCACGCGCACATTTAGACTTACGCACGCGCATCTCCTGTTGCGCAGGCGTAATCGCTCTGTGAATCTTGGCCTAGATGTTTAAAAGAGATATAGATTTGTTTTCAACATAAATGATAAAAAATAAAATAAAAAGCGTATTCTTATATGCTGTTCCTTAAGATCGCTCTAATATTAAAACATGATACATATGCTTAACAAAGCAATTTGAACTGCAACCGAATGAACATATTTCCCTGAGCATTCAGTGTTTTACTTATGTGTTATCCTGATATTAATAACATTGTCTCTTATTCATATTTGAAGTCACTGAAGCGCTTCAACAAGTTTCCTAGCCCACAGGTCTAATTCATCAGCAGGAACATGGTTGCTGGATATTGTATCTTATAAGGACTCCCCTCCCCAAGGTAAATATGTTATTAAAGAAGTTGTAAAGGTTTGTTTTTTATTTTCTAAATCTGTTCCTTTAAGCTAGTGCATTGTTGGTTCACTAACCTTTTCCTTCGAATTCCCTTCAAAATGTTTTTTTTCTTTGTAAGCTTGCCCCCATCATCCGAGCGGTGGTTAGTCAGCCAGAACAGCTTACTGAGGAGGAACAGGAAGTGAGAAATTTAGACAAAGAAAACAAAGAAAAAAAAACATTTAGAAGGTAAATCAAAAGAAAAGGTAAGCGAACCAACAATGCACTAGCTTAAAGGAACCTATTTAGAAAGTAAAAAACAAACCTTTACAACTCCTTTAATTCCAAATATGGCTTCTTCACATCTTATAAACTATTTATTTAAGAGTATTAGGAAACATGAGCATTGAGAGACACAAACAGTCTCCAATGACCATTATTGTCCTTTATTGTCCTGTCAAAAACATGGGCACCAATGTATAAATGCTTCAGTCACCCAAAAGCCTATGTTATTAATATCAGCATAACATAGAAGTGAAACTCTAAATTCTCAGAAATATATGATCATTTGGCAGCTATTAAAATTGTAGTGTTACACATATGTATACATTTTTAACTCTTGGAATGATCTTAACCACTTAGCAACCACCTGCCGAAAAATAACGGCGGCAAGGTGGTTGCTTAACTCTGGGATCACGTTATATAACGTGATTCCAGAGTCGCGCTCCTGCGCGCCCCCTGGGGCGCGCACACGGGAATGTCCGTGACCGCCGGGTCCAGAGGACCCGGCGGGGCACGGATCACGGTAAATCGCCGCTGATAGCGGCGGTTTACCACGTGATCGCGCCGTCCAATGACGGCGCGATCAGATGTAAACAGACCGGCGTCATTTGATGACGCCGGTTCCTCCCTCCTCTCTCTGTACCGATCGGTACAGTGTGAGAGGAGAGGGGAGGGAGCGGATGGCAGCGCCAGTGCTGCGGGCTGGATCTGTGACAAATGTAGTCACAGATCCATCCATCCATCCCTCCCTGCTCAGCCATCCCTGCTGCACATACTCTGCAATGCTGGGCAATACTCTGGGGGGGCAATACTCTGGGGGGGCAATACTCTGGGGGGGCAACACTCTGGGGGGGCAACACTCTGCAATAGTCTGGGCATACTCTGGGCATACTCTGGGCATACTCTGGGGGGCAATACTCCGCAATACTCTGGGCATACTCTGGGCATACTCTGGGCATACTCCGCAATACTCTGGGCATACTCCGCAATACTCTGGGCATACTCCACACTCCGCAATACTCTGGGCATACTCCGCAATACTCTGGGCATACTCCGCAATACTCTGGGCATACTCCGCAATACTCTGGGCATACTCTGCTAAACTCTGGGCATACTCTGCTAAACTCTGGGCATACTCCGCAATACTCTGGGCATACTCCGCAATACTCTGGGCATACTCTGCAATACTCTGGGCATACTCCGCAATACTCTGGGCATTCTGGGCATACTCTGGGCATACTCTGGGCATACTCTGGGCATACTCCGCAATACTCTGGGCATACTCCGCACTCCGCAATACTCTGGGCATACTTCGCACTCCGCAATACTCTGGGCATACTCCGCAATACTCTGGGCATACTCCGCAATACTCTGGGCATACTCCGCAATACTCTGGGCATACTCTGCAATACTCTGGGCATACTCCGCAATACTCTGGGCATACTCTGCAATACTCTGGGCATACTCCGCAATACTCTGGGCATACTCCGCAATACTCTGGGCATACTCCGCAATACTCTGGGCATACTCTGCAATACTCTGGGCATACTCTGCAATACTCTGGGCATACTCCGCAATACTCTGGGCATACTCCGCAATACTCTGGGCATACAGCGCCCCTGTCCCCGTGAGCTCGCATGCAGAAGCGAACGCATACGCAAGTCCCGCCCACATATGAAAACGGTGTTCAAACCACACATGTGAGGTATCGCTGCGAACGTTAGAGCGAGAGCAATCATTTTGGCCCTAGACCTCTTCTCCAACTAAAATGATGTAACCAGTAAAAATATTTAACGCGTCACCTATGGGGATTTTTAAGTCGCAAAGTTTGGCGCCATTCCATGTGGCCACGCTGTGTCAAAAAGTCCCACACATGGGGTATAGCCATACTCGGGAGGAATAGCAGAATGTGTTTTGGGGTGTAATGTGTGGTATGCATATGCTGTGTGTGAGAAATAACCCGCTAATATGAAAATGTTGTGGAAAGAAAATAAAAATGAAAAAAATCTTGATTTTGCAAAGAATTGTGGGAAAAATTACAACTTCAAAAAACTCACAATGCCTCTTTCTAAATACCTTGGAATGTCTTCTTTCCAAAAAGGGGTCATTTGGGGGGTATTTGTACTTTTCTGGCATGTTAGGGTTTCAAGAAATGAGAGAGGATGTCAGTACATCAGATGTGATCAAATTGATCAATTTTCAGTAATTGGTACCATAGCTTTTAGACCCTATAACTTTCACCCAGACTAAATAATATCTAAAATTTTTTTGTTTTGTTACCAAAGATATGTAGCAGTATACATTTTAGGCCAAGTTTATGAAGAAAAATTACTTTTTTGCAAAATGTTATAATAGAAATGAAGAAAAATTCATTTTTTTACAAAATTTTCGTTCTTTTTTCATTTATAGTGAAAAAAATAAAAACCGCAGAGGTGATAAAATACCACCAAAAGAAAGCTCTATTTGTGGGAAAAAAAGGACAAAAATTTCATTTGGTTATAGTGTTGTATGACTGAGTTATTGTCATTCAAAATGTGAGAGCACCGAAAGCTGAAAATTGGTCTGGTTATTAAGTGGGTTTAAGTGCCCAGTAGTCAAGTGGTTAAAGGGGTTGTAAAGGAAAAAAATGTTTTCCCTAAATAGGTTCCTTTACCTTAGTGCAGTACTCCTTCACTTACCTCATCCTTCAATTTTGCTTTTAAATGTCCTTATTTCATCTGAGAATTCCTCACTTCCTGTTCTTCTGTCTGTAACTTCACACAGTAATGCAAGGCTTTCTCGCTGGTGTGGAGAAGGCCTCTTGAGGGGGGAGGGGACGAGCATGAGGGTCAGGATGCCCACTAACACACAGCTCCTTTCTCTATCTGCAAAGTAGAGAGCGTCCTGACCCTCCTGCTCGCCCCCTCAAGAGGCTTTCTCCACACCAGGGAGAAAGCCTTGCATTACTGTGTGTAGTTACAGACAGAAGAACAGTAAGTGAGGATTTGTCAGAAGAAAAAAGGACATTTAAAAGCAAAATGGAAGGATGAGGTAAGTGAAGGAGGACTGCACTAAGGTAAAGGAAGCTATTTAGAGACATTTTTTTTCCTTTACAACCCCTTTAAGGAATAGCTTTAAAGCATATGCTTATATTCTTATATTAATTTAGGTTGAATAAAGTGTCAACTCTTTTAAACACATAGGGCCAGATTCAGGTAGATGAGAGCATCTTTGCTCTGGAGTAACGCTTCTCATTTACGTTACTCTGCCGAAATTTTAGGAGCAAGTGCTGTTATTCATGAAGCACTTGCTCCTAACAGCGGAATTCAAATTGGGCGGGTACGGGGCATGTAGTATTCAAACTACGCGCGATCCCGCGGCGAACGTACTGCGCATGCGTCGAGTGTCAATGCATCCCAGTGCGCATGCTCCAAGTTCTGTCAGTGAACGTCAATGACATCACGTCCCCATTCATGAATGTTTTACGCAAACGACGCGATTTGTTTTTTTTCCGACGCGATGACGACGGCTATACTTAACATAGGATACTCCACTAGGGGGCTGCTTTATCTTTACGTCGCGTATCGCTTCCGGAAACGTCATAAAGTCACTGCGTCGCGCCCGAAAACGATCGTGAATTTCCGACTCCCGCTGATTAACATATTTTTTCAGCGTAAATCAGCGGGAACGCCCCCGGCGCCATTTTTAAGTTGAAGTAACAATGCGATGGCGAAATTCAATTACGCCGATCGCATCGGAACTCCAACCCGGCATTTCTTGTTTTCTGGTTATAGAAAACAAAAACGCCGGCTTAAAGTGACAGTTAGGCTGGCGGATCACTGGATACGCCAGCCTAACTCTTCATGAATCTGGCCCATAGTTTGAACTATTCTACCCTTTATTGCTCTTGTTTTTGTTATACGTTTGCTATTGCCTACACTTAAACAACTTTAAAAAATAACAGGGACTGGCTGAAAAACCCTAATTCAGTTGATTGACTATTCCTCTGTGATTGATCAACCAGAGATGTCTGCTGCTATTCTTATGGGGCAATTGCAGGATCATCTTTGTCTATATGTATGTTACTTAAAAGGGTTGTAAAAGTACCATTTTTTTTCCTAAATAGCTTCCTTTACCTAAGTGCAGTCCTCCTTCACTTACCTCATCCTTCGATTTTGCTTTTAAATGTCCTTTTTTCTTCTGAGAATTCCTCACTTCCTGTGTTTCGGTCTGTAACTCCACACAGTAATGTGAAGCTTTCTCCCTGGTGTGGAGTGGCGTGCTTGCCCCCTCCCTTGGACAACAGGAGAGTCAGGACGCCCACTAACACACAGCTCTTTTCTCTTTCGGCCACGTAGAGAGCGTTTTGACTCTCCTGTATTCCAGGGGAGCAGTCGAGCATGACACTCCCACACCAGGGAGAAAGCCTTGCATTACTGTGTGGAGTAACAGACAGAAAAACAGGAAGTGAGGATTTCTCAGAAGAAATAAGGACATTTAAAAGCAAAATCGAAGGATGAGGTAAGTGAAGGAGGACTGCACTACGGTAAAGGAAGCTGATCAGGAAAAAAAATGTACCTTTACAACCCCTTTAATATGTACCTATGTACTGTAAAACATATTTTCTAGGTTTAAAATAGCATATGATGGTTTTTGACTGGTTGCTACTATGAGTTACTGTTCTTTAAAACAAAAGAACTCTTTATTGAATAAGTTAGGGCTTGTCATTGTACTAAGGCATCAACTGGCAGTTTGCTTTTATATTGGGATAAGAAAAAAAAACTGTGGCTGACATACCTAATATTTTGAAATCCTAATACAATAGCTCTGGAACCTATTGTAAGCTTGAGCCTTGTTATTGTTACTTCAAGCCAAGCTATGCGGCATATGCTTCACACTGTTGACTTCATTATCAACTTTATTCATTTGTGTGCAGAATAAATTCATCAAGGCTAAATTATTTATGTTACAGTATGTGATTGTCATGTGGCATTGAGGTTGATGTCAATGTTTTGTTCAGCTATGATGACTCATATTTTATTATATTACTTCTATATGGTGCCTACAATGTGTACAGAATTTATATTCAATGTAGCTCATTGTATTGCATTTACCAACTAGGCACTGCCAAAAAATGTGTTAATTTTCATTTTCATGTCATTCATTTTATAGTTTTTTTTCGGAAATTCAGAATTTAGAAAATTCGGAAATTAGAAAATTCGGAAATTAGAAAATTCGGAAAATAGGAAATTAGAAAAGCTGGGAATTTGTAAATTTGAAGATTCATAAATTTCGAAAATTCGGAATTTGGAATTTCAAAAAATGCAGATTTTCACATTTTCAAATTCTGAACCTTCAAATTTCCTATTTTCGAAATCTGAAGCTTAAAATTTCTGATTTTCGAATTTCCAAATTTCAGAATTTTCGGAATTTCGAATCTTCAAATTTTCGCATTTCCGATTTTCAAATTTCTGACTTTCGAACTTTTTACATTTCAGAAATTTTTTATTTCAGAAATTCAAATTATCGAATTTACGAAATGTTGAATTTCTGAATTTCTGAAATTCCGAATTTCCAAAATCTTGAATTTTTAAATCTCCAAATTTCCGAAATTCCAAATCTCCGAATTTCAAAATTTGTGAAATTTATAAATTCGTAATTCGAAAATTCGGAAATTCAAAAATTCAAAATTTCGGAAATCCGAAAATGTTGACGGTGTAGACAGTAAAGCATACTTATGCAACATGTATTGATAGGCTGCTTGTAGTCTCCACTGGGAGAACAGTGGAGGCCCCCTCTAAGGGCCATGCAGCCATTGCTAGAGCACTGAAGGAGTTCAACAGTGCTGGTATGCCACAAAGGATAGAAAAAAATGCAGAAATGGCAATAGTTTTTTTACACAGTGCTATAGCAAACTGAATGTTATTTATTTAGGGCTAACATCTACTTAGAGAGAGTTTGTGTGTACAGGTCACTTGTAAATGCATTTGTGTCAGTGTGTTCTTTGCTTTAAGTCCTACCTGGAGGGTAAAGAGGGTGCATGGTAAATGCATGACAAACAAATCTTGAATGCCTTGTGTCATCGATGGGCAACTATAGCAGTAAGAACAACAGGTGATGGGGCAGCTGCATGTCCTTTAACCAGCTGTTAGCTGTGATTTGGCTTGCAGGATGAAGTGGTAGACATATGTTTAAATCCATATTTTCCTGTTGCCAACAAGTTGGAAATCCTCTTTTATTATAGCACATAATTCCTATTAGGGGCAGTGGAAGGATTTTCATAAAGGGGTGGCAGGACACTGAACGGTTGGTAAGGTGGGTGAGCCTGGTGGCAGCATTTATAATAGTCTGAAGAGGGGATGGCTTGGGGAGAGGTAGGCCAATGAGAAGGGAGTTATAATAGTCAAGGCGAGAGATAACAAGGGAGTGAATAAGTTGCTTAGTGGTATCAAAGGTTGGAAAGGGGCATATTTTGGAGATGTTACAGAGGTGAAGTCTGCAAGATTTGGACAGCAATTGGATTTGGGGCTGAAAGGACAGGTCATAGTCCATGATTACACCTAGTACCCTGAAATGAGCGGAGAGACTAATGGTTATATTATTGATCTTGATAGAGAAGTCAGGGGAGGGACACAGACCAGAGGAAATATTATGAGCTCAGTTTTCCAAAGAATGCATCTTCCTGTTATAGTGTAGCAACAACACTGCGCCACTTCTGAATTCAGAGGCTTTGCCTACAGTGGAACCTCAGATTGCGAGTAACGTGGTTAATGAGCGTTTCGCAATACGAGCACTGTATTTCCTAAAATCCTAACTCGGTTTGCAAGTGTTGTGTCACAAAACAAGCAGGATTCAGGCCAAAGCAGTGTGCAGTACTGTATTTGGCCTGAATTAGGGAAGGGGCGCCGAAGCCGAACAGCCGGAAAGGTCCGAGGACAGTTCGGCTGACCTTGGCAAACCTCGGAAATGCTCCTGTATGACAATAAGTACTAAAACAAGTTATTATGCAATGCACACTCCTCATAAAACAAACAAAAAACATCCTTTACCTTCTCAGGTTAAAGCAAATTCTCCTTCATTTGTGACTCACATGGTTTCCTTTCAGACACTGCAGCTCACAGTTGGAGGGTATCTGCAACAGAAGTACTGCTGTTAACCCAAAAGCATTGGGCAGTACCAGATATGGGCAGGTGCTGAGTGACAAGCTATAGGCTTGTCAATCAGCAGTGACAATGAGGAAAGCCATGCCCCTCAATTTTTTTTTTCTTCACACTAAATTGCAAGTACAGTGGAACCTTGGATTACTAGCATAATTCATTCCAGGAGAATGCTCATAATCCAAAGTACTTACATATCAAAGTGAGTTTCCCCATTGAAGTCAATGGAAACTAAAATAATCTGTTCCGCATTGACTTCAATGCAATACCTTTTGCGGCCAGAGGTGGGGGGTGACGGAGAGCCTAGGAAACAGCCAGAAAGGCCCGAGGACAGTTCGGCTGACCTTGGAAAACCTCGGAAAGGCTCGTGAGCGGAACATCTCCAAGGTTTGCCGGAGTAAGCCGAACTGTCCTCTGGCCTTTCCAGCCGTTTCCTAGGCTCTCCGTCACCCCCGCCTCTGGCCGCATGCAGTATTGAACTCAATGCGGAACAGATTATTTTCGTTTCTATTGACTTCAATGGGGAAACTCACTTTGAAATGCAAGTACTTTGGATTATGAGCACAGCTGGGCTCTTAAAGGGGAAGTATGTATACGTCCATGTGCCCAGTCATGCCAATCTCCTGACGTATATCGTCATGCAGCGGTCCTTAAGTGGTTTATGATCATTGAGTTTGTCTGGGGCATCATGACTTCTGTTACTGTTTTGGTCAGAGTTGTGGGGTGTGTAGCATTATCCCTCCCCTGTTTTTTGGCTAGTTAAATCTCAGCTGTGCTGACATGGAGTCATCAGGAAAAACGGAAAATTGAATTTCAATACTTACAGTAATTTTCCTTTCCTGACAAGCTCCATGTCAGCACAGAACCCGCCCAGTTAAGTAGTAATAGTTACGAAACGCTGAGGCCATGGTGAGTGAAAAATGTATACAGTAGGTGACCGCGATATTGTGTCAATCTCGCTCCCTTTCTCAGCGAGATTGACCACCTACGAGCCCCATCGTGGGAGCCAGCGCCGAGCTGTCTTGCCGCGATGGAGACAGAGCCGTCATAGAAGCGACGGGGATCCGACTTGGATTCCCGCCAAATCTACACGCGGCGTTTAGTATGTATCATGAGGGGGAACTCCACGCCGGATTTTTAAATAAAAATCCGCCATGGGTTCCCCCCAGGGGACATATCAGGCCCTTAGGTCTGCTATGGATTGTAAGGAGAACCCCCCCTACATCGAAAAAAAACGCGTGGGGGTTCGCCCACAATCCATACTAGACCCGTATCCAAAGCACGCCGCCCGGCCGGTCAGGAAAGGAGTGGGGGCGAGCGAGCGTCCCCCCTCCTGAGCCATACCAGGCAGCATGCCCTCAACATGGGGGGGTCAGGTGCTCTGGGGCAGGGGGGCCCACTGCGGCCCCCCCACCCCAGAGAACCCTGTCCCCATGTTGATAAGGACAGGGCCTCTTCCCGACAACCCTGGCCGTTGGTTGTCGGGGTCTGCGGGCGGGCGGCTTATCGGAATCTGGGAGCCCCCTTTAATAAGGGGGCCCCTAGATACCGGCCCCCCACCCTAGGTGAATGAATATGGGGTAATTCACCTGGAGGCAAAGTGTAAACACAAAATAAACAACACATGGTTTTTAAAGTATTTTATTAGACAGCTCCGGATGGCCCCCCCTGTCTTCTTTAGCTCTTTTACCGGGGGGGCATTCTCCCGCTCTCCGGGGGTCTTTTCCGCTCTCTGGGGGTCTTTTCCACTCTTCGGGGGTCTTTTCCGCTCTCTGGGGGTCTTTTCCGCTCTCCGGGGGTCTTCTCCGCTCTCCGGGGGGTCTTCTCAGCTCTCCGGGGTCTTCTCCCGCTCTCCGCTCTTGACTCGGCGCTCTCCGGTGCCTTCTTCTTCTTCAGGACTGGCCGCCGCTATCTTCGTGTTAGCTCAATTACTAGCGGCGGCCATCTGCTCTTCTGTCACGTCTTCTTCTTCTCTTCTTCCCTTCTCTTCTCCAGATGTTGACTCGACGCTTCCTCCCGCTGTTATGACGGATGCACGGCTCCCAGCGACTTATATAGGCCTATCTTGTGACGTCGCAGTCCCATCATGCTCCGGTACCTACCCATGTGGTACCTACCCATCTGACCGGCCGGGCGGCGTGCTTTGGATATGGGTCTGGTATGTATTGTGGGGGACCCTACGCCATTTTTTTTGGCGTAGGGGGGTTCTCCTTACAATCCATAGCAGACCTAAGGGCCTGGTATGTCCCCTGGGGGGGAACCCATGCCGGATTTTTATTTAAAAATCCGGCGTGGAGTTCCCCCTCATGATACATACTAAACGCCGCGTGTAGATTTGGCAGGAATCCAAGTCGGATCCCCGTCGCTTCTATGACGCGCTCACTGGAATGTGCTTTGTCTATTCCAGCAAGTGCGATATGTCGGCACCCTGTCGCCGAGAATCAGCGCGATGCTGTCGTGCTGAAAATACATTCTCGGTGACAGGTGCTGTAGTTAAGTCCTGGTCAGGTGGGGGTGGGCGAAGCTCGTCAGGAAAGAAACATTACGGTAAGTATTTAAATTAAATTTTCCTTTTATCTGAGGCTCAACGTGTTCAAAGTTTAAGCAATCAGTTGTATCTAACACATGAATGAAAAGTATTGCTAACTTTGCCCTTGGGTTAACCAAGACTCTGTATTTTAATTAATAATCAATGAGAATATGATTGCTTCTGGGTTCACTAAGCAATTTTTACATCCAACTGGCTCTTCTACAAGTGAATATAATTAGCCAGCTATTGCAAATTCATTAATTCACATCAAACAATAGCTGAAGGTACAATTAGGTAGTTATAGGATAATTAACAATATTATTTTAGTGCTTTTATTTCCTAAATACAAAGAACAGTTATTGGTATCTAATTGTATATGTGCGTTAGGAGCGGTGTTTATGTATAGTATTCACACAGCTATTATTTGTATCGTTTTGCATTGTATTCTAGCAAAATGTATGAATTGTTCAGTTCTGCATGTTCAATTAGATAAACCTAATGTAATCACAATCTGAGAGAAGAGGGCAAATCAAGATTCAGTTATTTAGACTGTTGAGCTGCAAAACAGCAGGTGCTTAATTTATACACTTGCTTGAACAAAGCTTTTTTTT
Source organism: Rana kukunoris (assembly GCA_029574335.1). NCBI lineage: Eukaryota > Metazoa > Chordata > Amphibia > Anura > Ranidae > Rana > Rana kukunoris. The sequence continues at coordinate 73,348,464 of CM056057.1, read as the reverse complement.
TTTTTAAAGCGAAACTAAACCCATGGATTTATTTGCTTCCCAAAACAGTTACATGCAAGCCATGAATAACATGAATAGCCTGTTTTCAATCATACTGTCAAGCCATCAAATGGCTGATGTCAAAACTGATCACTTGTGCAGCACCCTGGCAACTGCAAATCAAATGGAGGTAAACATGAGAGCTTCCTTGGCTGTAAAGAATAGGAGGGTTGAGTTCCCCATTGCATTATACTTATTACATATGTCTACTAGCTTGTTATTAACCTCAAAGTTTGTATGTCCCCCTATGGCCCAACTTGGCCAACTAACTGAATGGATCAATAAATTCAATTAGTACAAAGTTTAAGGAGAACCTGCCAAAATATCTTGGTTTCTCACAGGTGATGTTAGGAAAAGACTAAGCCCGGGGGCTGGGCAGGGGGGCATTTACACCCGGGCCAGTACACATGATATATGTTAAACCTTAGTCAAAGCTGGACCTACTTTCAATGATGGTTTCTTGGTGTTAAATCAGTGGTGTTAAATCAACCCTGTCCTCAGTAGGGATGAGCTCCGCGTTCGATACGAACATATGTTCGACTCGAACATTGTCTGTTCGTACGTTCGACGAATTTCGAACAAAATGGGTCTTTGGCATCAAATTCGAGTGACGCGCAACGACCCATAATTCACTGCGGCATTGCACGCTGATGATTGGCCAAACATGCACTATGACCCTGCATGCCTGGCCAATCACAGCACGCAAAAAACGGAGAGCCATAATTGGCCAAAGCCAGGGTGGCTTTGGCCAATTATGGCTCAGGGCTTTAGCCTAAATGCATCCTGGAGAAGTGATTTTAATAATGCTTAACTAAAAAAAAAAAGAAAAATTCCTTTTTGCCCGAGGGAACATGTATCAATGGAAAAAAAAGTTTTAAACTTTTTCCATTGATACATGTTCCCTCGGGGCAAGACCCGGGTTCTCAAAGACGTTTTCCAACAATAACTTGAATATTGGTCTTTAAAATGATCGTTTTTGAATTCAAACGTGATAGGGTTCTAAATGTTCGCGCGAACGGTTGGTCTGTTCGACGGTTCTGGTGCGAACCGAACGTGGGGGTGTTCGGCTCATCCCTAGTCCTCAGGGTCCACTAACAGGGCCACTGTATTAAATAACTACCTGCTCCCTGCTTAGACCTGAAATCACAGCACCTGGCAGAGCCAAGTCTTTCATCATTATATTCCTGTGGAGCCCTGAAATATTATGTAATTGAATGCAGAGCATTTCAAGGGAAGTTATTGCTAGAAGAGTGTAAACCTGTAAAATGTGTTGTGCCAAGTTGTTTAAGGAAGCTGAATGATGGTATTTTATTCAGGGGAGTCCCTATAATCACAGAGCAGCAGCAGCAGCCACAATAAAAGGCCACACTAAAATATGCAGTTTAACTGTATTTGGGTGGTTAGGGGGGTCGGAAAATCAGTCAGTATCTGGTGTGACCACCATTTGCCTCAGCACATTTCCTTCACATAGAGTTGATCAGGTTGTTGATTGTGGCCTGTGGAATATTGGTCCATTCCACATCAATTGCTGTGCGAAGTTGCTGTATATTGGCATGAACTGGAACAAGCTCTCTTATACGCCGATCCAGAGCATCCCAAACATGCTCAATGGATGACATATCCAGGGAGTATGCTGGCCATACAAGAACTGGGATGTTTTCAGCTTCCAGGAATCGTGTACAGATCCTTGCAACATGGGGCCATGCATTATCATGCAGCAACATGAGGTGATGGTCGTGGATGAATGGCACAACAATGGGCTTCAGGATCTTGTCACGGTATCTCTGTGCATTCAAAATGCCATCAATAAAATGCAGCGGTGTTCATTGTCCATAGCATATGCATTCCCATATCATGACCCCACCACCACGGGCCACTCGATCCACAACGTTGACATCAGCAAAAAACTCGCACACACTACGCCATACGCGATGTCTGCCATCTTAATTGTACAGTGAAAACCGGGATTAATTTGTGAAGAGAATACCTCTCCAAAGTGCAAAATGCCATAGAATGTGAGCATTTGCCCACTCAAGTCGGTTTCCACAACGAACTGCAGTCAGGTCGTTGCACGCGCCATCAAAATTGCGACATCTGTGGCATTATGCCGTGTGATAAAACTGCACATTTTAGAGTGGCCTTTTATTGTGGCCAGCCTAAGGGCTCTTTCACACGGGGCGGATCTGTGTGCGGGCTCCACTTTGTTTAACGGGGATCGTTCAGTCAATCACCACTGAGCAGGCAGGTGATAGGTCAGTCTCTGCACACTGTGCAGGGACCAAACTGTCAGAGCGTTGCTCTCCCCTATGGGGGAATGATGACGACGGACCATAGAGTCCATCATCATCCCATCCGATCCGCATGGAAAAATAGGGTTTTCATCCGTCACACTTTGGCGTTTCGGAGCGGGTCGGATGTCATGGCTCCATAGAGGAGCACGGAGCACCTGTTCATTGTTGGTTCTGCCTAAATCCCAGAGGGCATCAGTCCACCCAGACTTGATCTCATACTATCGGGCCCTACATTTGTCTAGAGTAGTGTCATGGTGTACTTCCTCGCTGACCAAACCCTGGGTACAAGTAGAACAACAGGCTTCACCGATCGCTTTGGCTAGCACAGCCTTGGGTCGTTCATAAATACTATCAAAGTTTAAAGAAGCACCCTACCATTGGGGCTACTATTGCAGGTCCTACTTAAACATTGTTAATAAAGGGCCTCTCTCCTAATTCATCCCCATTAACGCCAGTGATCCAGAATCCATATTTCACGTCGGGGCTTGACAACAAACAGCTCCGGGGTTTGGTAGGACAGAGTATACCTAGATGCATGCATTTTGCTACACTCCTCTAACTGCCCCCCTTGAGCCCCTGGTCAGCATTTCAATTGGCACATTATTTTGCTACACTCCTCTAACTGCCCCCCTTGAGCCCCTGGTCAGCATTTCAATTGGCACATTATTTAAAGTCTATACCGGACGCAGACGGCAACTGACACCCTTTGAACGCCTATGTGGAGGGAAAATATGTACCACATCTGCTGTCATTTTTGTATAAACTGATTATTCAGCCTCTAGAAGGCCACGTCCTCTCGTACATAAGACGCTGGGAGAAGGACCTCCAAATCTCTTTCACAAGCATGGAAATTAAAAGGATTATATCATTGACACACAAATCTTCAATAGCAAGCCTCTTTCAAGAACAGGGCTACAAATTGCTAGTCAGGTGGTATAAGGTCCCGGCCCTACTTAATAAATTCTATCCGCAAATCTCCAATCTATGTTGGCGTTGTGAGAAAGCTCCAGGGACATAAAGACATATTTTTTGGTCGCTTCCATTAATTATACCCTTTTGGAAGGAAGTGGGGACCTGGATTAAGCAATTGACAACAGTTGATCTTGGCTCTGTGATACCTCCTCCATTTAAATGCGATACAACTCTATAAATAAAAAACCTCCTTGGTAGCCTATATGCTGAATGCTCCTAGGGCATGTACTGTATTCCAGACCTATGGAAGTCCACAACCATTCCAGCATTGAAACATTGGTTTTCTAGAATAGATGAAATTAGGATAATGGAAAATATGACAGCCTTATTCTATGGTAGAGAGGAGAAATGTATGGAAGCCTGGCGGCCATGGACGACCTTTACTTGTACACTTCAATATGATTGGCTTCTTGCTTAGCATTCAATAATCTTGAGTGTGGTGGGGCTTGGTTGGGTGGGGGGGGGGGGGGTTGATTCGGTGGGGAGAGGGGGGGTTGTCCATGTAAAACTTTAAGTAAGATAGTGTGTTTTTTTTTCTTTGTTCCTTTTTTCTTTTTTTCTTTCTTAGTTTTTGGTTTTGTTTAAACCAAGAGACTGGAAGGTAAAATTTAGGAAGAATTTAGGTAGAAATAGGCAGGGTATGCACCTTAGGTTAACAATAGCGGTAATATTTTCTATTAGGCACATTTCTTATTTTCTTAGTTTTTTGGGTATATATCCCGAATCCTACAAAGTTTTACTTTGATATGCTGCAGGCTCTAATTACTGTTTGTATTTTTTTTTTTTTTAGTATGGTCGGATGGCTAGATTCGTTCCGTTTTTTTTATTTTTTATATCGTAACATATATTCCTTCTCTGGATACTGTCTATATTGTTTATATCTTGTGTTATGTTTTAAAAAAAAAAATCAGAATAAATAATTATATTTAAAAGAATCCCTTACCCCAATCTGTCCAACTATTTCTACACTATCCACCTTTAGGTGATCCCTGAAAACCCATCTCTGTAGAGAAGCCTATCCTGCTTCTTACTAATAAGCTGTACTTTTACTTTCTCCATCAGCTCATCCTCCACAGTGATTACCTTTGGTATCACTTTTTTTTAGAATGTAAGCCCTATCAAGTAGGGCCCCCTATTTCTCTTGTATTGAATTGAATTGTAATTGTACTGTTCATCTTTAACCACTTAAGGACCACCTAACGCCAATATAAGTCGGCAGAGCGGCACGGTTGAGCATAAGCACGTACAGGTTTGTCGCCTTTAAGGGCCCAGCCGTGGGTCACGCACGCTCGGCATGCTCTCAACTCGGTGACCGTGCCGTGGGAGCCGAGGACGCGATCGCCGCTGGTGTCCCGCGATCGAGTCACAGAGCTGAAGAACGGGGAGAGGTAAGTGTAAACAAACCTTTCCTCATTCTTCCTAGTGAGAGTGCACGTCACTGATCGTCTGTTCTCTGTCATAGGGAACGACGATCAGTGACGTCAAGCCACGCCCCCACACAGTAAAAATCACTCCCTTAGGTCACACTTAACTCCTTCAGCGCCCCCTACAGGTTAACCCCTTCACTGCCAGTGTAATTTTCCCACTAATCAGTGCATTTTTATAGCACTGATCGCTGTAAAAATGACAATGGTCCCAAAATAGTGTCAAAAGTGTCCGACATGTCGCAGTTACGATAAAAAACGCTGATCGCCGTCATTACTAGTAAAAAAAAAATATTAATAAAAATGCCATAAAACTATCCGCTATTTTGTAGACGCTATAACTTTTGCGCAAACCAATCAATAAAACCTTATTGCGATTTTTTTTTTTAACAAAACTATGTAGAAGAATACATATCGACCTAAACTGAGGAAAAACATTTTTTATATACTGTATATATATTTTTGGGGATATTTATTATAGCAAAAAGTTAAAAATATTGTTTTTTTTCCAAAATTGTCGCTCTATTTTTGTTTATAGCGCTCTATTTATGGGAAAAAAGGATATCAATTTAGCACTGGCCTGGGGCTTAAGTGGTAAATTTGTAAAGTGCTGTGCACACTCTAGTGCTAAGTAAATCCTGTATAATAATAATAATAATAATATTATTAATAATATCAGGTGACTACCTCTTTTTTTACTTTAGAAAACGTGGATTTTAAAGTAAAGTTCTCACACACAGCATATGCATACTACAAATTACACCCCAAAACACATTCTGCTATTCCTCCCAAGTATGGCGATACCCCATGTGTGAGACTTTTACACAGCGTGGCCACATACAGAGGCCCAACATGCAGGGAGCACCCAGGCCAATTCTGACATTTCTCTCCTACATGGAAAAATCATCATTTATTTGCTAGAAAATTACATAGAACCCCAAAACATTATATATTCTTTTTTAGCAAAGACCCTAGAGAATACAATGGCGGCCGTTACAACTTTTGATCTCGCATGGTATTTTCACAGAAATTTATTGAACGCGTGTTTTAAAAAAAAAAACTGTTTTGTGCTTAAAACAAAACAGTAAAGTTAGCCCAATTTTATTTCATAATGTGAAATATGAAGTTACGCCGAGTAAATAGATACCCAACATGTCACCCTTCAAAATTGTGCACACTCGTGGAATGGCGCCAAACTTCGCTACTTAAAAATCCCCATAGGCGGTATTGCAGAGTATCGCGCAGGGTATTGCAGAGTATTGGGATATTGCAAAGTATCATGCAGGGTATTGGGGTATTGCTGAGTATTGGGGTATTGCCGAGTATTGGGGTATTGCCGAGTACTGGGGTATTGCCGAGTATTGGGGTATTGTTAAGTATTGGGGTATTGTTGAGTATTGGGGTATTGCCGAGTATTGGGGTATTGCCGAGTACTGGGGTATTGCTGAGTACTGGGGTATTGCCGAGTATTGGGGTATTGCCGAGTACTGGGGTATTGCCGAGTACTGGGGTATTGTTGAGTATTGGGGTATTGCTGAGTATTGGGGTATTGCCGAGTATTGGGGTATTGCCGAGTACTGGGGTATTGTTGAGTATTGGGGTATTGTTGAGTATTGGGGTATTGCCGAGTACTGGGGTATTGCCGAGTACTGGGGTATTGTTGAGTACTGGGGTATTGTTGAGTACTGGGGTATTGTTGAGTATTGGGGTACTGGGGTATTGTTGGGTACTGGGGGATTGCTGGGTACTGGGGGATTGCTAGGTACTGGGGATTGCAGGGTACTGGGGTACTGCAGAGCTGGGATGGATTGAGGGATGGCTGGATCTGTGACTGCATTTGTCACAGATCCAGCCACAGCTCAGCTGCTGACACCCCGCCCCCCCCCCTCTCCTCGCACACTGTACCGAACGGTACAGAGAGGAGACGCAGGAGAGGGAGGAACCGGCGTCATCAAATGACGCCGGTTTGTTTACAAGTGATCGCGCCGTCATTCGACGGCGCGATCATGTGGTAAACGGCCGCTATCAGCGGCAATTTACCGTGATCCGTGATGCGCCGGGTCTTCTAGACCCGGCGAGCACGGACACTTTCGCGAGCGCGTCCCAGGGTCACAGTAGCTCGACCGCGCTGTAGCAGTATTTTTGCTATAGCGCGGTCGGCAAGTGGTTAAAAAAAATAAACATATCATACTTACCTCTACTGTGCAGCTCAGTTTGCCCCAAACACCGACTTCTGGGGTCCCCTGGCGACTCTCGTGGGTCCTCCTCACTTCAGGTAACCCCCTAGGAGAAGCGCTCTCCCGGGGGGTTATCTTACGGGTGCGCTCCCGAGTCCAGCATTCTACGTCTATAGACACAAATGCTGGACTCGGCCCCGCCTCTGCATCATTGGATTTGATTGACAGCAGTGGGAGTCAATGGCTGTGCTGCTATTAATCTATGCAATCGGGACATGAGACACCATCTTCAGATGGTGTGCTTGTCCCCAAACAGAGGATAACAGCGTCCAGGCAAGTAAAACATGGGGGCTGGGGGGCTGCAGCACTAAAAAAGATTTTTTACCTTAATGCATAGAATGAGATCATCATCCCATCGCTAAGGAGAATGCTGCAGCTGTTTTTAAGACCTACCTTTTTTTTTCTAAACATTTTTTTTACAATCACATGGGGTGAATGGAAAAAGGCTGCTGTACAGGTATACGGGCCAAAAGGCAACGTGTTGCTGATGAGCAGAGGTTCTTCAATACCTTGATTGCATGAAGCAACACCTTTCCTGGTGAACTAGTAAAAGGGACACCAGATGCATAAATTCCAATGCATGGTGTGTGTTTTTTTAGGCACCTTATTAGAGCCAGAGGCTCTAATAGGCTTCAAAATAGGGTGGGCTCGGGGCATAGAGAATGTGCTCGGAGCCCAACCAGGTGTTACAACAGCGAATGAATATTCGCTTTTGTAACACTGATCATACTCCCGGCAAATCAGGAAGAAGGTTTTGAGACCTGTCACACGAGTGGCTGAAAGGACAGGTTATCATATTGGTTGCCTAGAAGGAGGGGAGGAGTCACACGCTGCAAGCTGCCAGGAGCAGTGGACACAGAGCCGCTTCACGCTGCCCGCCACCCGCCTAGATGGGGTAAGTGCCAGAACGACAGGCAAACAACATGGAGGAAGGTGCCACCGGCCCCTGGGGGGGGGGGGGGAATGGTTTGCAAAAAAAAAACACCAGCCGCCACTGCTTTTAGGCTAACCCATCTTCTATTCTCTTGCATAGCTGTCTGACTATAGACTGTCTCTGCTATAGCACATTCTCTCCACACAGCTTGTAATGACAGAACAAGGATTAGCTAATGTATTCTTAGGCTTAAAGAAATTGGAATCAGTTAATTAACTTTTCTTACGAGGCATAATTGAGACCCATGGATTTGCCCCTTCTAATTTACAATGTCGATAGGCTCCAGTGTGTATACTATAGTAAAATTAGCACTAAAATGAATAAAGAACTAATGTAGGTTTATATTGTTACTCATTTACACTGGAAATACTCTGCAGAGGATAATTTTGAAAAATTACTAAGGTCATACCTGTTATTTAAGGAAGGCTATCATATTGTATGTTATGAGCTGATTAAATGTACTTCAATTCAGAAAGCTCTGAGCATAAAAACCTATTAAAAATCACCCAGTGACCTTAGAGCCCAAATCTCTTCTAGACCTTGCTGCAGATTAGCTGTATTTATTTTATTTTTTAACACTCTACATGCATGTAACCTACTCAGTGGACTGACAGATCAAGGTTCTATTTAGCAATGAACTACAACACTATATAATTCAAATCTAACCAGATTTATCAACCTATATAAAAGTACTCCTACTCGGTGTCCTTAGGTCAGTGACATCCTGCACATAACTGCTATGTAGGAATACCTGCTCAACTGCTAATTAGATCACCCGCAGCTATTATTATTATTATTATATAGCGCCAACAGTTTGCGCAGTGCTTAACAAAATAAAGGCACACATTACAGTTACATTACAATTTGGTACAAGAGGAATCAGAGGGCCCTGCTCATTAGAGCTTACAATCTAAAAAGGGAGAGTCAATTGATACAAATGGTAATAGCTGTGGGGGATGTGCTGTTGGAGGAAGTAAAACAGCGTTAGTTAGAAGCAGGATAGGCTTCTTTAACCAGTTAAGGACCCCCGCACGCACATATACGGCCTCAGAATGGCTCGTACAGGCACAAGGGCGTAAATTTACGTCCTCGCCTGAGTGCGGTTCGGGGGTCCCATCGGGACCCCCTCCGCGGCGTGCGGGGGTCTCCCTACCTCTGGGAGCGATCCGGGATCTGCGGGCGGATGTCCGTGTTATCCGCCCCCCCCCGCGATCGCTCCCAGCCAATGGGAGCGCGCTCCCAGGCTGTCACTTCCTCCTCCTGTGTTTACACAGGAAGGAGGAAATGATCATTTCTCTCATCGCAGCGCTGTTTCCCAGCGCTGCTGATGAGAGAAGACATGCCAAGTAAGTGTGCACCAACACAACACTGACACACACTCACATAGGCATATTAACCCCTTGTGATCGCCCCCCCCACCCCCCTGTCACAGTGTTACTGAATGCAGTGATTTAATCACTGCATTTAGTGTCAGTGTGACAGGCACTGTAAAAAACAGTTAGTGTTAGGTTCAGGATAGCCCCCCCACCCCCCCTAATAAAGTTTTAACCCCCTGATCACCGCCCTAGTTAACCCTTTCACTCCCTATTGCCAGCGTCACTAAGCGATCATTTTTCTGATCGCTGTATTAGTGTCGCTGTTCCCGCTAGGTAGCTATTTTTTTTATTGCGATTTTTTTTTTTTACTAAAGACATGTGGCTAAATAAATTTTGGCCTAAATGTTTGACTAAAATTTAGTTTATTTGATTTTTTTTTAACAAAAAGTAAAAAAATAGTGTTTTTTTTCCAAAAATGTCGCTCTATTTTTGTATATAGCGCAAAAAATAAAAATCGCAGAGGTGATCAAATACCACCAAAAGAAAGCTCTATTTGTGGGAAGAAAAGGACGCAAATTTTGTTTGGGAGCCACGTCGCACGACCGCGCAATTGTCTGTTAAAGCGACGCAGTGCCGAATCGCAAAAACACCTTGGGTCATTTACCAGCGTATTGGTCCGGGTCTTAAGTGGTTAAAGAGAAGGGTATTCAGGGATTGTCTAAATATGGATAGATTAGGGGACAGTCAGACGGATAAGGGTAGGGAGTTCCATAAGGGATGGGAGAAGCTCTGGAGAAATCCTGGAGGCGAGCATGGGAGGAGGTGACAAGGGAGCTAGAAAGCAGGAGGTCTTGGGGGGGACCAAAGAGAGCCGCTTGATTGGTATTTAGGTTAGTGATGTAGCTGGGGGTCGAGTTGTGGATGGCTTTGTAAATTATTGTTAGTACTTTGAATTGTATTCGTTGGGTGAGTGTGGGCCAGTGGAGGGATTGGCAGAGAGGGTTGGAGGACACTGAATGAGTCTTGCAACAGAATTCATGATGGACTGAAGGGGGGATAGTCCATGTAAAGGTAATCCAATAAGGAGGGAACTAACAACAAAGCCTGGGGAATGCCCAGAAAAAAAACCAAGCCTACTTACCGACCAGCTTGCAGACAACCAATTAACCTGTCTAACAGTATGCGTTAAAAACAGGGGTTTTGTCCGCACGCATTTGCAAACGCATGCGTGAGCCACAGAGCCGCGTCACGGCACCCTGGAATCTTTTTTCCTGGGCATTCCCCAGGCTTTTGTTGTTATCTGCTTCATCCTTTCAATGCTACTTACTGTGATGGCCAGCTATAGATGAGGGCTGTGGACAATCCAATGAGGAGAGAGTTGCAGTAGTCGAGGCGAGAGATGACCAGGGAGTGTATTAAAAGCTTGGTGGTGTCATTCGTTAAAAAGGGGCGTATTCTGGAAATGTTGCGGAGGCTAAGGCGGCATGATTTGGACAGGGATTGGATGTGCGCCTGAAAGGACAGTTCAGAGTTTAAGCAAAGACTCTCCCCCAGCTTATGCAGCTAAGCTATGCAGGGACTCTCCCCCAGCAAAGTACTTTGTCCCCATCAGAGTGCAAGCGCAGAGCCGAAAGAACTCCTAGGCCTAAGAACTCCCCCTCTACCCTGGAGTTTCATGTGACACCATTTTCCATACTCTGCAAGGGAACTTCTCTGCATTAAATCTGGAGAGTTCTTTGTGGGGAAATGCTGGAGAGATGGGGACCTTTGTACTAGATGGTGATTTCTGTGTCGGGGAGTGGAGATTTCTGAGCTTAGTAGTTGGGATTTCAGTTCTGTTGAGTGGATATTTTTGTTTGGAGGAGGAGAGAATTTTTGTTCCTGACCCCTGTTTTTTTTATGCAGTGAATACTACTGACCTCTGAATTTTGTGTAATTCATATTCCTGACCCCTGCACACTGTACATTGCCACTCCTGACCCATGTGAACTATACATTACATTCTCCTGACCCCTGCATGTTATACATTACATACTCCTGACCGCTGGACTCTTTGAATGGTGTACTTCTGACCCCTGCCTTCTGTACACTGGGCTATACATTAAATACTAATTACCTACCGTATATTATACAGTGCTCAAAAAAAGGAACACTTTGAAAACACATCAGATCTCAATGGGGAAAAGTATCATGCTGGGTATTTATACTGATATGGACTGGGTAATCTGTTAGGAATGAAAGGATTCCACATCGTTTGATAGAAATTTAAATTATCAACCTACAGAGGGCTGAATTCAAAGACACCAAAAAATAAAAGTGAAAAAATTATGCGGCAGGCTAGTCTATTTTGCTGAAATTGTATGGCCCCCCACGTGCTTGTATGCATATATGATGTCAGGGCCTGTTCTTATTGAGACGACGGTTGGTTCCCTGGGGAATTAGCTCCCAGATCTAGACCAGGGAATCACTGAGCTCCTGAACAGACTGAGGTGCAACCTTGTGGCGTCAGATGGACGTAAACATAATGTCCCAGAGGTGATTTAGGTCAGGCGAGCGTGGGGAGTATTCAATGGTATCAATTCCTTCAGCCTCCAGGAACTGACTGAATACTCTCACCACATGAGGCCGGACATTGTTGTGCACCAGGAGGAACCCAGGACCCACTGCACCAGCATAGGGTCTGACAATGGGTCCAAGGATTTCATTCCGATAACTAATGGCAGTCAGGGTGCCATTGTCTAGCCTGTAGAGGTCTGTGTGTCCCTTCAACAAACCGCTCATGCTGAACGATGTTACAGGCCTCATAAAATTCTCCACAGCTTCTCCAGCCCCTTTCACATGTGCTCAGGGTGAACCTGCTCTCATCTGTGAAAAGCATAGGGCACCAGTGGCAGGCCTGGCAATTGTGGTGTTCAATGGCAAATGCCAATCAAGCTCTACGGTGCTGGGCAGTGAGAACGGGCCCACTAGAGGATGTCGGGCCCTGAGGCCACCCTCATGAAGTCTATTTCTGATTGGCCAGAGGTCTTCACCCCAGTGGCCTGCTGGAGGTCATTTTGTAGGGCTCTGGCAGTGCTCATCCTGTTCCTCCTTGCACAAAGGAGCAGATATCGGTCATGCTGATGGGTTAAGGACCTTCTACAGCCCTGTCCAGCTCTCCTAGAGTAACTGCCTATGTTGTGAAATCCCCTCTATGCTCCTGAGACTGTGCTGGGAGACACAGCAAACCCTCTGGTAATGGCAAGTATTTTTGTGCCACCCTGGAGGAGCCTGTGCAATCTATATAGGGTCCAGGTATTGCCTCATGCTACCAGTAGTGACACTGACCCTAGCCAAATTCAAAACTAGTGAAAAACTGTCAGAAAGGATGAGTAGGGAAACAAATGTCAGACACCTCCACCTAAAAAAAAATCCTGTTTTGGAGGTCATCTCATTGTTGCCCATATAGTGCACCGTTGTTAATTTCATTAACACCAAAGCAGCTGAAACTGATTAACAACCCCCTCTGTATACACCCCTCCCCCTCTGCTACTTAACTGACCAAATCAATATCCCAGGAGTTTCATTGACTTGATACTATACTCTGATTAACAAGTGTTCCTTTAATGTTTTTTTGAGCAGTGTGCAGTTCATACCACAAGACTGTGGCATATGAGTGAGTAGGTTTAGATTTCTGTTTTACAATGCCTCTTCCACTTTTAGCAATGTGTGACCCCTGCTCTGCACTGTTTCATGGCTGTATTCAGTATGCACAAGGGTGCTCCAGGTGTATCACAGTCTTAGCAAAGCTCTTACTAACCTACAGGTTCACAAGGGTCAGCAGATGGTGTCCATATAACATAAGGCTATCAGTAACAAAAAATGAATTCAACAATATTCCACTATATAAACTATACATGCTATTACAAGCAATTTTAATCATGTGAGCATGTACTTTTTTCTCTCCCAGACCTGTTAGCTCTCTCCATTTCTTCTCTTACCTGCTGCCTGCTGCATTGGCAGACCTTCCTAGGATCCATGCTGGACCACTAGATCACAAATCCCACCTATTGTATGAGTAATGTGCCCTACATAATAAACAGTATGGTAAGAGTTACAATCATTCATCATTACAGTGAGCATTTTCATTCATATTGACTTCTGGTGGACGTGCTGTGATGCATTGATGCTCATAATAATATATGAGCTGTACATTATGTTTCTGGAAGCCTGTGGTGGCATTTATATATAACTGCTATTAGCATAACCATGCCTCTAATTTTGACTCTTTGTGCAGCAATACTCTTAATAAGGCTTTCTTTGAGTTTTGCTTGCACAGATTGCTCAAGCAGCAAAATGTGTCAGAATAGGCATCAGAAAAAGGAGAAAATGGTCTTGAATTCAAGCTGTACACTGCCTACCACTGCCATATATATACAGATGTCCAACACATGACAAGATGGGAGTAGATCAGAAACTAAGTAGTGAATATTTAGGTAAAAATACTGTAATTTACTTACACGAAATATTTGCTTTAAATTTGCTTGTTAGTAGGGATGAGCCGAACAATCCCCCCCCCTCCCCCCATTCGGTTCGCACCAGAACCTGCGAACAGACCAAAAGTTTGTGTGAACTTTGGAACCCTGTTAAAGTCTATGGGACTCGAACGTTTGAAATCTAAAGTGCTAATTATAAGGCTAATATGCAAGTTATTGTCCTAAAACGTGTTTGGGGACCCGGGTCCTGCCCCAGTGGGCATGTATCAATGCGAAAAAAAAGTTTTATCACTTTCTTTGAACTCTTTAAAATTTCCCTGCTTAAATTAGTTTTACCTCCTAAATTCTGCTTTCCTTATTTTGTCCTTATATCCCTTGAATCCATGTATTGTAATCCCAGCCCTCAAAATTTCCACTCGCCTGCTAGCATTTGGCGAGTGTATTTAAGCTGTGGGCGAGTGATGACAGGGTTGCATGACCAATCTCCCTCCAATCTGTGCCTACATTTAGAGTCCCGATTAGATTGGTGGCTGAAGAGGAAAGGTGCATGCTTGGGAAAAGTAGTCTGGTGAGCCGCACACAGGCAGAGCAGTACACAGGTGCTCTCCTTACAATTCTCATTAAGCCATGGGACCTAACAGTATGACCTCTCTGAGCTGTGCTGCAGCTCCTCTCCTCACTGCCAGCCTCAATAAAAGGGGGAAGTGGGGACATTCAAGCGTGGAGCCACACACAGGGGCTCCTGGTGAGATAAATAGGAGAGGGAGAGAGAGAATGGATGGGAGTTGCAGAGGAAACAGCAAGAGAGTGGGGAATAGACCCAGTTCTAGTGCCCTGTCCCTCTGGTCTGCCCCCAGTGCCCTGTCCCTCTGGTCTGCCCCCAGTGCCTTGTCCCCTTTTGTTAAAGTTGTTGTAGGTAATATTTAATTGTGTAACTTGATTCTGCATAAAACAACAGTGTCATTCCATGAGATAATCTATGAGGGCATGTTTAGGGGCGCAATTAGGCGCAGGGCAGTGTATGAATTAGGTGGCGAGTAACTATTGAGGCCTGGCTAGTAGCTCAAGGCTTGAAATTGTGAGCCCTGGTAATCCCATACTTCACATACTCTAGCTTCTATCATTAGACAGTCAGACATAGTTATCTCATCTTTCCTCTCTGACAACATATGAAGTAAAAGACCGATTTGATCGGATTTATTTGGTCGTGTGGACTTGGTAACCCTGTTACCCATTGTGGATCCCTGTCCACTATAACCATTTATCTAGAGGCAGTATAGGCAGAACCGCACCTTCAGTTCATAAATCTTTTAGTGCTCCTCTTGCGCTGGGCATTTTTGAGGGTCTTTTACCCTTCATTCCTTTACCTAATTTAATGCCCATAATGACAGACCAATATTTTTTCTCTTCTCTACTTGTGCCTATACCCTCTTGCCTCTAAACTACTATTACAGCAGACGTGTACTTCATATAACCTGTGAACAGGTTTCTTATCTATAACACTTTGATGAACAGTAGACAGTGATGACATAACACATAATCCAAATACATTTTGATTACAGGGAGTAAAATAGGTACCCTTTGTCCTGAAAATGCCTTACCGATCAAGGAAGTCTGTTTAGTCAAATATAAGCAAAGGGCTTACCCTCCTAGGCAAAGCTCACCATCTGTTTTGGAAATGTTATAGATAGGCAACTCCTATCCTCATATTGATTAGTGGTTCCAAATTAATAATAACTACTGCAGTAAGAAATATACACAAAAGATATAGGCCCGGATTCAGAAAGGACTTACGCCAACGTATCTCCTGATACGCTGCGTAAGTCCACGGATGCGCCGTTGTATCTATGCGCCTTATCCTTGAAATTAGATACGCCTACATTTTGGCTTAATCTGACCGACGTAAGTCTCCTACGCCGTTGGATCTGGGGCGCATATTTACGCTGGCCGCAAGGGGCGCTTCCATAGATTTACGCGTGGAATATGTAAATGAGCAAGATACGCCGATTCATGAACGTACGTACGTGTGTGCCCGTCGCTGTAATCTACGTCGTTTACGTAAGGAGTACGGAGCAAGTGCTTTGTGAATACTGTACTTGCCTCTCTATGTTACGGCGGCATATCGTATATGAGATGCGCTACGCCCGCACAAATATACGCCACCCTACGTGAATCTGGGCCATACTCTGCATCTTTCCAAATAACTGTTATGTTTTCTTATGACGCAATTGAAGGATTTTATATATATGATTATGTATGTATCAGTTGATGTGCTCCAGATCATACTCACTCCAAATGGAGCAGGCAGAAACTTGCTATCCCACCAGCCCGCATGGAGAACCTAGAACTTTCTACAGCAGAGAACAAAGTCACTTCATAACCCATAGAGCAGGACCCCTCCTCTCAGGACATTTAGCTCCTGGACAAGTTTTAAATTGTACTGAAAAAGAAAGATTGCAGATGATCACTAATAAAGTGTATACTCACCTAGAGAAATCCCAGGTTTGGCAGGCTCACTGATGTGTTTGAAGGCAAAAAAATGTGACCACAGTCATTGATGGTCAGGAGAAGGTAATTCTCTTGTTGTTGTGTATGTGTGGCCATACCTCTAACTATTTATTCAAAAAGAATTCATTATTTTTTAGATACAGTCTTACTAGCAATCAGGTTAATATAATGAATGTGTGTAAATGTTTTGATGAACCATTTTCTGTGTATTGTGTATAGTTATAATGTCAGCCAAGTATTGCTAATTACATTTGCAGGTTTTGCTACCTGCTTAGCAGGGCTACATGATAGTTCTACTCTACTGCTTCTTCACACAATTCAAGTCTATATCCTAGCTGATTTATTGCAATACACTCCCAGTATTGCTGAAAATTAGTGACAAGCCAAACATACCTGGGTTTGGTCAAAGTCAATGTGAGCTGACAATTGTAAATAACTTCTGTCCATTTTCAATGCTAATAGTAAAAGTATTATCAAACTAATTTCATGGAGGGTTGGGTACTGCACTGGAGGACATGTACCAAAGCAAAATAAATTGATAAAAGAGTAACATTAACCACTTAAGACCCGGACCATTATGCAGGCTAAGGACCTTGCCCCTTTTTGCGATTTGGCACTGCGCCTTTTTAACTGACAATTGAGCGGTCATGCGATGTGGCTCCCAAACAAAATTGGCTACCTTTTTTTCCCACAAACAGAGCTTTATTCTAGTGGTATTTGATCACCTCTACGGTTTTTATTTTTTGCGCTATAAACAAAAATAGAGCGACAATTTTGAAAAAAAATCTATATTTTTAACTTTTTGCTATAATAAATATCCCCAAAAAACATAAACAATTTTTTTTATCCTCAGTTTAGGCCGATACGTATTCTTCTACCTATTTTTGGTAAAAAAAAAAAAAAATCACAATAATCTATTATCGATTGGTTTACGCAAAATTTATAGCGTTTTCAAAATAGAGGATAGTTTTATGGCATTTTTATTAATATTTTTTTTTTACTACTAATGGCGGCGATCAGTGATTTTTTTCATGACTGCGATATTATGGCGGACTCATCGGACACTTTTGACACATTTTTGGGACCATTGTCATTTTCACAGCGAAAAGTGCCATAAAAGTTAACCATTAGGGGGTGCTGTAGGAGTTAAGTGTGACCTCATATGTGTTTCTAACTGTAGGGGGGCGGGGCTGGACGTGTGATGTCAGTGATTGTCTTTCCCTATATCAGGGAACAGATGATTACTGACATTGCCACAATGAAGAACGGGGAAGGTGTGTTTACACACACCTCTCCCCGTTCTTCAGCTCCTGTGACCGATCGTGGGACACTGGCGGTGATCTGGTCCTGCGGGTCCCGCGGGCGCTATCATGGAGCTTCGGACCCCACAGCTGGGCTCCTAAAGAGGACGTACAGGTACGTGCTTGTGCCCAGCCATGCCCTTCTGCCGACGTATATCGGCGTGAAGGGGTCCTTAAGTGGTTAAAAGTGCAACGTTCAATTAAGTGTCCCTGGGTATGCCTCGACTTTGCCTGTGAATTGATGCCTCTGTGTAGCATATACAACTTACTCCAGAAAAACTGACATTTACAAAAAAACTCCTTACTACGTGGGTAAATCCTAAAACTAGATTCAGAATTTTTTTAAGGCCATTAGGCAAGGTATTGTAAAACAAAGGATGTGGGGAGCTGGGAACTGCTATGGGGTACATTAAAGTAGAAGTCCAGCCAAAACTCGTTTGGCTGTATTTCTCCTGTGGATCACAGGAGTGCAGTTCATTTTGCACTTCTGTGACCCGTTCTCAGCAGAGAACGGGCTGAAGTCTGCTTTCTGCTGACGTCCCTGCTGTCAGTTCAAACTCCACTTCATCATGGTCACGATCACAGAATCGGGAACCACCAGATCCCTGGACTGACACCCGGCTCAGCCTATTTTTTTTTAAATATCTCACAACAAGGAGAGGGTGTCAGGACTGGGATCGGAACCGATAACCTCTGCTGTGGCTCTTCTTGCTGTGCCACCTGAGACAGCTCCCTGTCTATTTATTTTGACTTTCTTGCCTTGTCTCTTGTTTATGGTGAATGGTGAACGTTGCTCCTTCCGTGAATTTTCTGATTTTAGTATCTGCACTTCCTGTTTGCAAGATTATTGTGTTCTCTCCAGACATTAACTTACACCTTTGAATATCTGCAGCTGTCTTTATCTCTATTAGTTACTGACCTTTGGCTTGTTCCTCAGCTATGCTTCTGCTTGATCCTGACCTGCAACCACTTGGTTCAAATCTTTGGCTTGTTTACTGACTACACTTCTGCTTGAGCCTTACCTGCTATAGATTTGCTTCTGGACCCCAGTTTACTCACCTACTCGTGGGGTTATCCTAGTATTTATATGCAGGAATCCTTCTCCACCATCAGGAGAACACAGGTTAGTGCTTAGACCCTGCACCTTGGGTGAACCTGTGTCATCTGTCAGGGTGTCATACTTGTTTACTTATCCTAATGGTCAGTGGTAGCCTCTCTATCGCTATATTTACTTGTCTCCGAGCCTAACCCCTGACTGTAAGGGTCTTTTAATGCAACTTCAAGGGTAAAAACACCAAGGGCCAGATTCAGGTAGGAGAGCGAATCTTTATTTTGGAGTAACGTTTCTCATTTACGTTACTCCGCCGAAGTACTGAACAGCAAGTACTGTTATTCACATAGCACTCGCTCCTAAAGTTGCGGCGGCGTAGCGAAAATGAGCCAGCGGAATTCAAATTGGGTGGGTAGGGGGCGTGTATTATTTAAACTAGGCGCGATCCCGCGGCGAACGTACTGCGCATGCTCCAAATTCTGTCAGTGAACGTCAATGACGTCAATCCCCATTCACGGACGTTTTACGCAAACGACGCAATTTTTTTTAAATTCTACGCGATGACGACGGCCATACTTAACATAGGATACTCCACCTAGTGGGCGTGTTTTTCTTTACGCCGCGTATCGCTTACGGAAATGTCGGAAAGTCACTGCGTCGGGCCCGAGTACGATCGTGAATTGCCGATTCTCGCTGATTAACAAATTCTATGCGTTAATCAGCGGGAACGCCCCGAGCGCCATTTTTAAAATTGCAGTTCCGATACGACGACGAAATACAATTACGCCGCTCGTATAGGAACTCCAACCCGGCGTTTCTTGTTTTCTGCTTACAGAAAACAGAAACGCCAGCTCAAAGTGAGAGTTATGCTGGCGTATCACTGATACTCCAGCCTAACTCTACCCGAATCTGGCCCCAAGTCTTTAAAATACATGTTTGGGAGATTCTTTAAAGCTATTTGTGGTGTTACAGAACAAAGCGATTTCATTTTACCATCAGTGAGACCAAATTCTGTCATTAAATATTTTGGATGCATAATTGATTTTTTAAGTTTTATATTTATCTTGACTTAAAAATGACAGCAGCACCTTAATCCCATTTATTTCAACTTGTAAAAAAAAAATGTTTTAGGTAATTTTGTCTACAATACTTTTTTCAGTGGTAATAGGCCTGAATGAGATGGTGGAAGTAGTATCCACTACAGAGCTAAAAGCTATATGAACATTTGCCAGTAGAAAAACAGTTTATTAGTACTGTTTATGAGCTGTTTTTTTCTCATGACCGGAATGCATTGAAATAAAAGTTAAAAAGTCCACAACAGACTGCACAAAAGCACTTTAGAATCGCAAACCACATTTCCTGAACCCCCTTCTATCCCTGCATCCCTAATTATTTAAAATACATGCTTCAAGTATGTGCTTGGTGATGGCTACGAGGAATTCCACCTGATAGGTAAGTTTAGAGAGAGTAATGTCTCTAATGTGTTTTTAAAATACCTTTGCAGTGATATGAGGGTGGGGCGATTTCAAAATAATGAACAATTAGTAGTAATGTGTGAAAAAAAACACTGCAGCCTGTTATCACTGTAGTGCATGTGGATAGAGATATTTTGTAAAAATGCAGCAGGACATCAACAGCAATAAGGTATAACAAAAGTTAAATGAAAGGTAAATAGTTACCCTTCTCCCCAGCTCCACATTCTCCAAGATATGCAGCATTTTGCTACCCACAGAACATTTATTAATGGGTTAAATCTACGTTAACAGACGTGCTAGTGCCCAGGGCCAAAACTAGGGGGGCGCCTACCCAGGGTGACACATCTAGGGGGGTGCCACCCCCACCCGCACTGGGAACCACTTCTCAAAGGCTGCGTACACACGACCTGTCCATCTGATGAGAATGGTCCGACGGACCGTTTTCACCGTTTTCCGGCTGAAGCGGCCTGATGGTCTGATGTGCGTATACACCATCAGTTCAAAAACCGATCGAGTCCAACGCGGTGACGTAAAACACAACGACGTGCAGTGAAAAATTAAGTTCAATGCTTCCAAGCATGCGTCGACTTGATTCTGAGCATGCGCGGGTTTTGAACCGATGCTTTTGCGTACTAACCATCGGTTTTGACCGATGGTCAGGCGTCCATCAGTCCAATTTTAAAGCAAGTTTTAAAACTTTGGACTAAAGGACAAAAGACTGATGGGCCGTACACGCGGTCGGTTTGGACCGATGAAACTGAACTTTTCATTTTTTTCAATGGTTTGGACCGATCGTGTGTACGTGGCCTAAGGGTGTCACTGTTGCTTGATCAAGTGTAATGGACATGCAGCGAGAGGGCAGCAGGTGTTTGGAGGCTCTGGACTATAAGAGGGGGGTCGTGGAGGTCCTTTGGACTAAGAAAGAGGGTGCCTGAAGGACCTTCCAGCTTAAAGGGAGAAAGAGCCTGGATTTAAAGCCTGGGCTGAGGAAGAGCCTGGCTGGGCCATGCATGCTTAAGCCTGCTCTCAGCTGATGTCACAAAGCCAAGGAAAGATCACAACCATATTGTTAGGATCCGAAGACAGGAAGGGATGCATGTATCCAAAATCACAGTGTCTGCATTCAGATCTGTGCACCCACTTCTAAAAGTGAAGCTCTCTGGTGGATGCAGACGCAGCAAAAAGTGGCTCAGCATTCAGGACCTTTCTCAGTGCCTGTCTGAATGAGCCCTCAGAATCTTGAGCAGCTGTGCTTGGCAACCAATCAGCGCATAGCTTTCAATTTTAAAACTGAACAAGCTGAAGATAGAAGCTAATTGGTTTTCATGCCCAGCTGTTCAAGATTCTGGCTGCACCAGTTTTGCAAATACTTACCTGAGCTCCCTCTTGATCCAGCGAGGTCCATGAGAGCCCTGGGACTCTCACTCCTGATTGGCTCCCACTGCTGTCAATCACAGTCAGTGAGCTAATCAGAAGTCGAGCCATGGCTTCATGTGTGAATGGACACACAGAGACGTGGCTCGAGCGTGCGCCTGCTTGGGTGCCTCCATAGCAAGCTGCTTGCTATGTCATATTGCCCTTTGAGCTCTTTTAAGCTCCTCCCACTATTGCTGCAATCAGTTTTGGCATGGCGACACTATATTGCCACATACCATTTTTCTTGGGGGGAGGGAGGTGCAAACAAATTACCTACCACCGGGTGCCAGATGTGCTTGCTACACCACTGCTAGTGCCTACAAGCTCTATACTAATCTGTCCCTAGTTTTTTTATCCTAAGCTTTCTCTATCACAGCTAAATAAAATTGTCAGTAAGGCTGCTGGCAACCTGCCATTTTATAATGAAGGGTCTGGCATATCCAAAAGCCCCTTTTTTTCCCTAATAAAACAGCTGATCCGAGATTTAAAAGCCAGGCAGTGCATTATGGTTGCTGTGGTGAATTTCTGTATTGTTGCAAACACACCAGATTTGCTCTGAACCCATGGTAGCTTCCCCATTCCAAATACTAAATTACAGGATAGATAATAAAATGTATTTTATAATGAACCTTCCTTGAACTGGATGAGAAAACAAGCTAAGTAAAAGAAGTAAACCCACCCATAAAACACTTTTATTTCCGGCATGTGTGGACAGGGTCACAGGCACCTGGGTGCAGAAATATTTCTGGCGCCCCACATGGGCGTGGACATTTTTACTAACTCCTTCCCTTTACAAATGTGTCTATGGCAATGACTCAACCACAGAGATTCTCCCCCACAAAGTCTTCAATACCCTGGGATCCTTAAATGATCTCTTAACAATAAACAAAATACAAGAAGAGAACTTTATTGGGACCTGGAGGGGGGCCTCTCTGATGGACACAGAGAGGACTTATTTTAGAGAGTCTGTTAGAAAGACCCCCAGACAGACTACAGACATGAAAAGGAGATGGTCAGAGACTCCAGACATGATACAGGAGATGGTCAGGGACCGCAGACTTGGTACAGGAGACGGTCAGAGACTGCAGACTTAGTACAGGAGACGGTCAGAGACTGCAGACTTAGTACAGGAGACGGTCAGAGACTGCAGACTTAGTACAGGAGACGGTCAGAGACTGCAGACTTAGTACAGGAGATGGTCAGAGATTGCAGACATAATACAGGAGATGGTCAGAGACACATCAGTTCTGGACAGACACACACCTATGCTCAGAACACTAGTTCTGGATGGACACAAACAAGGGGAGAAGGAGGAAGAGGAGAACTATGCCACTTCGGCGCCCCCACCTCTGCAGGCGCCTGGGTGCAAAGCACCCTGCCTAGGATCGGCCCTGTGTGCGGAAATGTAACACTCCCTTTGGTTGTCCTCTCAACCAAACTGTCAAACCATCCAATGGCTGGTGTCATAACTGATCACATGTGCAGCACCATGGCAGTTGTGGATTAAACATAGACAAAAGAGGCAGCTTCCTTTGGCTGAAAACGACAGGGGGGTTTACTTACAATTTAAATACATACAATTATAAAGGGCAACTACATAAAGGACAACTGTGAACAAAATAATGCATCATTATTGTCCAATAATTAAAAGCAGATAAATACTAGATAAACTGAATGCAGTTTAAGTGCTCCTGACAATGTGCTTCTGACATATCTTATACTTTATCCGGGCTGGCATATTAATAAGTAATGTTCCTATTCACTTCAAGTCTTTCCAGCTGACAAGTTGACATGACATTTTTCATTCCATTGTTTATGCATCCACAGCACTGGCAGTGTGGCTTGTTTTCTTGTTGAAATTGTCATTCAACTATATATAGTGCGTTAAAGCTAAACTATGCACTCACAGCAATCTCCACTTACAAAGTTTAACAGACATTTTTGTTGTTGTTTCTTGGAAAATCCAGTGGTAGTCATTTCTGAAAAGAGCACAAGGCTAAAATATAGAGACATTGGGTTGTTTATATATTTTTTTTCTGATTCTGATCTTATGCACCTGGAAAAAATAAGTCAGAAGGTTTTACGATGATAAAGCCAACCGAGCTTGGGTCAACTATAGTGATACCCTTGGCCTCTCCATTGCTTAAAGGATCACTAAAGGAAAACATTTTTTTAGCTAAATAGCTTCCTTTACCTTAATGCAGTGCTGTTTTTATGTTATCATTGTTCGTTTTTGCTTTGAAGTTGCTGTAATTCTGCTCTGATCTCCACACTTTCTGCTTGTCTGGCTCCTTATGAAAAATCTCATGGCAGCGTTTCACTGTGGTCCAAGCTGTGTCTCTAAAACTCCTCAGACCCAATCAGATTCATTTTAAAAACAAAACACTGCCCTGGGATTCAATTTAAAAACAAAACACTGCCCTGGATTTCTTTGTTTTTGTTCTGTCTCTCTCTCTACTAAACATAAACACAAAGGGCCAGATTCAGGTAGATCAGAGCATCTTTGCTCTGGAGTAACGCATCTTATTTACGTTACGCTGCAGAAATTTTAGGAGCAAGTGCTGTTATTCATGAAGCACTTGCTCCTAAAGTTGCGGCAGCGCATCGCAAATGAGACAGCGGAATTCAAATTGGGCGGGTACGGGGCGTGTAGTATTCAAACTACGCGCGATCCCGCGGCGAACGTACTGCGCATGCGTCGAGTGTCAATGCATCCCAGTGCGCATGCTCCAAGTTCTGTCAGTGAACGTCAATGACGTCACGTCCCCATTCATGAATGTTTTACGCAAACGACGCGTTTTGTTTTTTTTCCGACGCGATGATGACGCCTATACCTAACATAGGATATTCCACTAGGGGACTGCTTTATCTTTACGTCGCGCCCGAAAACGATCGTGAATTTCCGACTCCCGCTGATTAACATATTTTTTCAGCGTTAATCAGCGGGAACGCCCCCGGCGCCATTTTTAAGTTGAAGTAACGATGCGATGGCGAAATTCAATTACGCCGATCGCATCGGAACTCCAACCCGGCGTTTCTTGTTTTCTGGTTATAGAAAACAGAAACGCCGGCTTAAAGTGACAGTTAGGCTGGCGGATCACTGGATCCGCCAGCCTAACTCTTCATGAATCTGGCCCTAAACCTTTTTAAAAACGAAAGTGAAACTAGAGGCATATTATATGATTGATTTTTATCTATTTTTAATCATTTTTAAAAGGAATCAGTTAACTTTTATGTCTCTATACCCTGTAAACAGTCATTTCAGCAAAAAAAAAATTCCTTTAGTGATCCTTTAACTGACAAGACATGCAACTCTAGATGTGCTGAAAGTGAAATACAGGTCAGAAAATATGAAACCTTCTTCAGATTTCTTCCAGGTTAGACCCCACCACTGTATTGAATTAAAACATTTCTCATTGTATTTATTTACCAGATTGGCCATGGATTAAGCAGCTGACGGGAACCTTTAATCAAGAAATGATACAGGGAAAGACTTTTCTGATAAATGATAATTAGGAAGAGCATTTTTTTCATCCGAAAAGACAAAGGTAAGTGAGTGAGCCCTAAAGAAGTCTATGAGCTGTAATAATGAGCCTGCATGACCAGCACTGGGAAAAGTTGTACCGCAGGGCCCCCGAAGGGCCTAGTATGGATTGGGGGATACATCCCATTTTGTTTTAATGTCAGGTTTTGGTTTACATTCTGCTGTCAGCGGGGGAATGCCCATCGACTATTCGGATTAGTTATCGTTGAGTAATATTGTGTATTGTTACTGTGAATGCAGATTTAAATGTAACCACAAAATAGCAGTGTTTAGCTTTTCTGTTCATCAATAGCAAAACAATTTCCACAGTGAATCTGAAATTAAACTGCATAGTCCAGAAGCAATAACTGGGGGTGGGGGGTGAGCAGGGCCGTTTGAAGATATTAGGTGGCTTACCTCTATCCTGGTGTCCGCACAGGGGCCCCAGCAGGGAGGGCCCTTGCTCCACCGCTGCTTCCTCCTGCAGTCCGGTCAGCTGTGTACCATAACCGCACAGTACAGGAGATTCAGTTTGCTGTTCCCGGGGCCGGACTGAAAGGAAGTGAACACGCAGTGTGTGCACTTCCTGTCAGTCCGGCCGGGAACAGGAACCTGATTCTCCTGTACCGCGCAGGTATGGTACACGGCCAACCGGACTGCAGGAGGAAGCAGCAGTGCGGCAAGGGCCCTCCCTGCTGGGGCCCCTGGCCAGCTCGGGGGCCCCAGGCAATTGCTTGGTTTGCCTGTCGGGTTGGCCTGGGGGTGAGCATGCAGTACAGCAAAAGAAAAATCCCAGAAAAATAGTGGAGAGTTGAAGAGAGACTTTGTCTGGGGAAGGAGTGTGTGAGAGCCGTTTTCGAGCAGTATGGGCCTAGACCAGACTCAGTTGAGCCTGGAACTGCCAAGCAGCTGTAGAAGCAGAATCAAAGAGGCTGCCTAGTCGAACACTGAGTGCAGAGTGTGTATGGGTTATGTCACACCAGCGCTCATCTATAATTTTAAAATAGTTTCAAAATAGTGATCTGCTGCAGTGTCAGTGAACACCTCTAAAAAGTGGAGAAATTGTGAAAAATGTTTTTTATATGTGTGTGCATATAATACTGCGCTGATTCTGTGCAAAGAATGTATATATATATATATATATATATATATATATATATATATATTAGACATGGGCATGCGTTAGAATGCATTTTCGTCCGAAAATCCGTTTTTTTTGTTATCGTTTTAACAAACGATAACGAAAGGGCAAGAAACGAAAACCGAACCGAAAAGATCCGACATGAAAAATGTTTTATTTCCGTTTTCGTTGCGGTAAAAATTAGATATAGAGAGATTCGTCATTATAGGGAAAAGATTCGACATCATAGAGAAAAGATTCAACATTATAGAGAAAAGATTCGACACTATAGAAATATTGGCCCAGATTCACATACACTTAATATTCCGCTGCGTAATCGAAATACTCTACGCTGCCGTATTTTACCAGGCTCTACACCGAATCCTGGTAGATTTTTGCCCGTACGCTACGGCGGCGTAGTCTATTTCTCGCCGCGTAATCGAAATACGAGATTAGGGGGCGTGAAGCATTTAAATTGAGCGCGTCCCCGCGGCGATCGAACTGCGCATGCTCCGTTCAGAAATTTCCCGCCATGCATTGCGCGAAATCACGTCGTTACGTCATTCGTTGTTTGAGTAGTGTCGTTTACGAACATTCCTATTCCCGGACGACTTACGTCAAAAAAATAAAAGACGTCGGAAAACGTAGAAGTTCGTCGTGGGAACGACGGCCATACTTAACATGGGCTGTCTAATATTAGAGCAGCAAAAAGCTGTTATAGTGTTACGCAAAAAAAAGATGACTAAAGGTGCCGTAAGAGATTGCGAATGAAGATCGTAATTTAGGGGATCGCCGGCAAAAGCTCATTTGCATACCCAGACGCGGAAAACGACGGGAAGTCCACCCAGTGGCCGCAATTTTATTGCAGCGTAGAAACGAAGGCGTATGAACACGTAATCCAGTCGAATTGAAGCCCGCAGCCGTCTATTCATGGTTTGAGGTTTTCAACTAGCTAGAAAACGCGCGTAATTGGAAATTACTCCAGTCTAACACCAGTTAGACAGGCGTAATGGCTCTGTGAATCTGGGCCAATAGATTTGACATTACAGAGAATAGATTTCGATGTATGAGAGAATAGATTCGACATTATTACTAGTCATACAACATTGGAATTCTTGTAGGCGGAATATTCGAACGGAAATGTACGATTCGACGTAAAGATTCGACGTTCCATCGAATATTCTCTTGACCATTCGACAGAAACCAAGTATTATTGGATTTTCGGACGAAAGCTATTCCCCATTGAAAAACAAAATAAATCAAAACGATTTTCGGGAGTAACTAAATAAATGTATTTTCCAAACGAAAACGAAAAAAAAAAAAACGAAATATTCCACTCTGCACATGTCTAATATATATATATATATATATTATATATATTGTAAATAATATATATATTTATATATTGTAAATAATAAATATAAATAATACTAAATAATACACCTGCAGCTTTTAAATAAATCAATAGGTAAATAATGTGCTCAAACAAATAGTGATCCTACCCAAAAAATATTAATCAAAAAAAATATATATATAAATAAAAAGTGCCAAAAGAATATAGTCCAAAGGATGTTATTAACAAAAAAAATATAAAGAATATAGTCCAGAAATAAATGCAGATTCCGATAGGGCTCCCAAAAGAATCAATCAAATATTTGTAACTTTTCACCCATTGTTAGTGTTGAGCGGAATACGCCATATTCGATTTCGCGATATTTCACGAATATATAGAAGAATATTCGTGAAATATTCATTAATATCGAATATTTGTGATAATGCGAATGCGAAATTGATTGCGAAATTCTCGTCCGCGCATGCGCATGCGCGTGAACAACATGCGAAAACGGAGATAATTTCCTGGATTACTAAACTAATATGCACTAAACACTAATTCTATTTACACAAACTTATATGACTAAACTAAAGCTACATTTTTTTTTTTTGTTTTTTACACTGACTGACAAGGACAAAGACGAGGACTACAAATAGTAAACTAATATGCACTAAACACTAAGGCCTCGTACACACGAGGGGATATGTCCGCTGAAAATGGTCCAATGGACCGTTTCAGCAGACATCTCCGCTCGTGTGTATGGGCTAGCGGACAGATTTCTCCACCCGACAGATTTCAAAGCATGCTTTGAAATCTATCCGGTGGGAATCTGTCCGCCCGACATGTCTGCTGGTTAGTACACTTACCAGCAGACATGTCGTCCCCCACCGCCGCCGCGCCGCCGCCGAATGGATTCGGCGCATGCGCGGAAGTGTTTAACTTCCTGGTGCGGTGACGTGGCGGCGTCAACATCACCGCCGCGTCACCGCCACGTCACCGCGCCGTCCGGCGGCGGGGAATTTGATCCGATGGTGTGTACACGCCATCGGATCAAACTCCCGATCGGACATATCCGATGGAAATGGTCCGCGGACCGTTTTCATCGGATATGTCCGATAGTGTGTACGAGGCCTAAGAGTCGGTTCACACTGGGGCGACACGAC
The DNA here is from genome assembly GCA_029574335.1 of Rana kukunoris. Classification (NCBI taxonomy): domain Eukaryota; kingdom Metazoa; phylum Chordata; class Amphibia; order Anura; family Ranidae; genus Rana; species Rana kukunoris. The sequence continues at coordinate 73,319,886 of CM056057.1, read as the reverse complement.
TTCCAGCACGACTTCCAGAAGCAACTTCAACACGACTTGAGCATGAACCACATGGCGATCTGGGGCGATTTACAACACGACTTGAAGTCCTTTTCCAGTGGCCAATAAAACAACAATCAGCTCTGGGAGAGGGAAGGGGAGGGAGGGGTTTGCCTGAGAAATGTATGTTATCTTGCTGAAAGGTCGCTTCAATTAAAACAGTGATCAGACTTGGAAGCGACTTCCATTGAAATCAATGGGTACAAATCGCCTAGAAGTCTGATTGAAGTAGTACAGGAACCTCTTCTGAAGTCGGAGCGACATGAGTAGTGTGTATTAACACCGCTCCCATTTACTTACATTGCTTTTCTGGACAGCACGACTTGGGACGACTTGAGACGACTTCAAGTCGGATCCCAAGTCGCCCCAGTGTGAACCGGCTCTAACTCTACTTACACAAACTTATATGACTAAACTAAAGCTAATTTTTTTATACACAAAACACAGAGACTAAACACACACTAAACTAAGCTACCTTAAAGAAATGTACACTTACACTAACTACACAGAAATCTATCTAACACTAAGATACACTAACCTGGACAAAACAACACAAATCTGAGCTTTTAGAAAAGCTGTTGGGTCTTTTGCTTTGAAAAAAGCATTCGGTTTTAGAAGCAGGAAACTCAGAACTGAAAGCACTATAGGAAGCACAATGCTAAGCTCTAAGATCGCAATACACAGGAAAAACGCACAGAAACACTCCACTCTTTCTAGCCACCTTGTGAATCTGCACTGAAATACTGCTGGGAGTGATCTTATATAATGGTCGTGCAGGCAGGTTCCTATTGGTTGCTATGGAGGTTGCTAACCTCTGACAACTGTGGTAGGAGAACTCTGATTGGTTCTGATGCAAAAGAAGGGCAGAGAAAGTATTCACGAATATTCGTAATACGAATATTCGCATTGCGAATATTCGGCAACATAAAAGGATTGCCTCAGCTACTCGGCCCAGGGTCTCTAATCATACCAGCAATGCTTTTAGACATCGATGGAGATCACTAGGATGTGATCTGTTTTAAAAATAAATTTGAAAAAATATGAATATTCACAATAGCGAATATTCACCGCCATATTCGAGTTATTCGCAAATACTCGAATATGCAATATTCGTAGGAGCAGACTGATTGTTAAAGCGGAGTTCCACCCAAAAATGGAACTTCCGCTTAATCCACTCCACACCCCCTTACATGCCACATTTGGCATGTAATTTTTTTTGAGGGGGGGAGTGGGAGCTTTAGGAGGAGTGGGACTTCCTGTCCCACTTCCTGCTTCCGCTGAGGGGCTGGTAAGGTGATTAAGCTTAATCTGCTTATTGCAGCCCCTCCCCTAGGCAAACGCATGGGACACATGACAGGCCCCATGCAATCGCCTGTCCAATCAGCGGCGAGCCGTGCGCGCGTACGCGCAGTGCGGCTCGCGCATGCGCAGTGGGTGCCCGGCCGTGAAGCCGAAGGCTGTCACGGCTGGGTGCCCACAGTCGGAATGAAGACGCCGGCCGGGGAGGAGGGGAGAGGAGCGGAGCCCCGATCGGCGCGTCGCTGGAACGCAGGAGCAGGTAAGTGAGTGTTTATTAAAAGCCAGCAGCTACACTTTTTGTAGCTGCTGACTTTTAATAAACACAATTTTTGGCTGGAACTCCCCTTTAAAGTGTTACTAAACCAACAACAGTAAAATCAGTCTGTGGAACCTAAGGGGTTAATCCTCTGCATTGTGTAAGGGCTCTTTCACACGGGGCTGATCAGTAATGATCCGCCCCGTGCACCTCCGTTTGCTCAGCGGGGATCGCTCTGTTGATCTCCGCTGAGCTGCCGGATGACAGGGCGGTCTCCGCACACTGTGCAGGGACCGCCCTGTCAGATCTCCGCTTTCCCCTATGGGGAATCGGATGAACACGGACCGATCTGCCAGACGGAAGGAAAAGTAGGTTTTTCCTCCGGCATACTTTGGCAGATCGGAGCGGAGCGGATGTCAGCGGACATGTCTCCGCTGAAATCCGCGATCCCATAGGGAAGCATGTATGTCCGTTTTTCATCCGACAACGGATGGATGAAAAACGGACATACGGAATGTCCGTGTGAAAGAGCCCTAAGAAGGCTGCTTGATCCTGTATGCTCAGATCCTCCCTTCCCTGCACTGTCCACCTGTACAAGTCCGCATAAGACAAAGCCTTTGTAGTTGAGGTTGCACATGCTCAGTTTAATGTGTATTGCTGGAGAGTTATTTTTTTTTCTTGGGAGAGTGCATGTGATCAGCACAAGGCCAATCAGTACTGTCCAGACATGTCCAAACAGAGGGTCGGGAGCCCTGCAGCCTCATTTGACAGCTCAGTGCAGTATGAAAACTTCTCCTATAAGCTTCACCAGGAACTGATAGAAATCACAAGACTGCTATATAATGCTGATGAGAAAATGTATTTAGCAGTTTATATTTACTAAAATAATTGCATTTTCATGTTCTGTGGATATAGTGAATGCAGGGTCCTGGGTTTAGTAACACTTTAAAGGGGAGGTTCCCCTAAAAAGAAACTTTTAACATTGCCTTTCTCTTCTTAATAACATGTAGAATCGGCTGGTAGTTTAAAAAAAAAACGTCCGTACATACCATTTTCGGCATGTAGTCTCACCGTCGCTTCCGGGTCTGGCGGCCGGGGATGGGCGTGCCTACTTAAATGACAGGCATCCGATCGACGCATACAGCGCGTCACGAGATGCCGAAAGAAGCCGAACGTTGGTGCGCATGCGCCGTATAGAGCCGCACCAACGTTCGGCTTCTTTCGGCATCTTGTGACGTGCTGTATGCGTCGATCGGATGCCTGTTCCACACATCATACCCGGAAGCGGCGGTGAGACTACATGCCGAAAATGGTATGTACGGACTTTTTTTTTTAAACTACCAGCCGATTCTACATGTTATTAAGAAGAGACAGGCAATGTTAAAAGTTTCTTTTTAGGGGAACCACCCCTTTAAACACAAAACCTTGCCAAAAAAAAGCACAAGCATTTTTCTTGCCATTTTCATACGCTCCATTTGAAATCTATGGGGCCAAACGTGCGCTATGCTGCACCAACAGAAGCATTTTTTTTTTTTTAATTCACACTGCACCATGTTGATCTGATGTGAACTGGCACCATAGAGAATAACGTGATTTCCATTGTCATGCATTACAGCTTGACTCAGGGGAAAATGCACTAGTGTGAGCTGGGTCTTATAGGAAAACCAAAAGTAGTCATATTTCTTTGAACAATTTTAAAAAACATGCAAGAGAAGTAATTTGTTGCTACAATCAACTAATTAGTGATATCACAGACAGAGCGTTCTACTCTGGGCTGAACACAATCTGCATAATGTGGGGAAATGTAAAGTTCAGCATGTTTTCACAAGCATGGCATGTTAATTACCCTGAAATTTTATTCAGAATAGTGCAGAGTCTAGTCAGGTCAGGGATGACTGAAGCTCTAACATGGCAGCCTCAGGCCGGCTATAGAAGGGCAAATCTCTGATCAGATTTGACAAGAGTTCAGAAATCTGTCATTGTGAAAAGGCAATGAACATTTTACCATGCACTACATCATAACCCTGCTGTGGGCGTTCAGGTAAAAATGCTAATTTCATCTAGAACATCACAGATTCAGTTCTAATGAGCTAGTAGTGAACATCTGCAATGTTTGAGTATACAGAATTTACCCCAAAAGCAGGGCAGCGCACATATTTATATGTGCATAGCAGTAATTACCTGCATATAAGTATGTGTGCGGCTATTTAGGCTCCATGTACACAGGACGTTTTTACAACTGCACCTAAATAATTAAACTTGACAGATAGATTACATGCCACATTTATCAGCATTTTGCCATGTTTGTGTTTAGAAGCGTTTTAAACCCCAAAAAATATATATACAGTACAGACCAAAAGTTTGGACACACCTTCTCATTCCAAGAGTTTTCTTTATTTTCATGACTATGAAAATTGTAGATTCACACTGAAGGCATCAAAACTATGAAATAACACATGTGGAATTATATACATAACAACAAAGTGTGAAACAACTGAAAATATGTCATATTCTAGGTTCTTCAAATTAGCCACCTTTTGCTTTAATTACTGCTTTGCACAATCTTGGCATTCTCTTGATGAGCTTCAAGAGGTAGTCACCTGAAATGGTCTTGAAGAAGTTCCCAGAGATGCTTAGCACTTGTTGGCCCTTTTGCCTTCACTCTGTGGTCCAGCTCACCCCAAACCATCTCGATTGGGTTTAGGTCCGGTGACTGTGGAGGCCAGGTCATCTGGCACAGCACCCCATCACTCTTCTTCTTGGTCAAATAGCCCTTACACAGCCTGGAGGTGTGTTTGGGGTCATTGTCCTGTTGACAAATAAATGATGGTCCAACTAAACGCGATGGAATAGCATGCCACTGCAAGATGCTGTGGTAGCCTTGCTGGTTCAGTATGCCTTCAATTTTGAATAAATCCCCAACAGTGTCACCAGCAAAGCACCCCCACACCATCACACCTCCTTCTCCTCCATGCTTCACGGTGGGAACCAGGCATGTAGAGTCCATCCGTTCACCTTTTCTGCGTCGCACAAAGACACGGTGGTTGGAACCAAAGATCTCAAATTGGACTCATCGGACCAAAGCACAGATTTCCACTGGTTTAATGTCCATTCCTTGTGTTCTTTAGCCCAAAGAAGTCTCTTCTGCTTGTTGCCTTTCTTTAGCAGTGGTTTCCTAGCAGATCATCTACCACGAAGGCCTGATTCACACAGTCTCCTCTTAACAGTTGTTCTAGAGATGTGTCTGCTGCAAAAGGTGGGTACTTTGAAGAACCTAGAATATGACATATTTTCAGTTGTTTCACACTTTTTTGTTATGTATATAATTCCACATGTGTTAATTCATAGTTTTAAATGCCTTCAGTGTGACTCTACAATTTTCATAGTCATGAAAATAAAGAAAACTCTTGGAATGAGAAGGTGTGTCCAAACTTTTGGTCTGTACTGTATATATTTTTTTTAATGGCCAAAAACGTAAAACGGCTATAAAGCTGCTAAACCCGGGGTACCACGTTTAGACATGTTCAGTTGCGTTTGGCGTCTGAAACGTGGAAATCTCAATTTTTTGCTTTTAAAGAAATGCTGTTAATCGCAACTGCCTAAAAACGGCAATAAACGAGACTGTGTACATGGTCACATAGGATAAAACTGAATGAGTTCAACTGCCTCTGAACGTACGTTCAGCAGTGTCCCGTGAACATGGGGTCTAATGCTGCGTGCACACAATCATTTTTCGGGTTCTAAAAAAATGCAGTTTTCAGGCTCTAGAAAAAACGTTTTTTTCAACTTGATCATTAAAACGGCCTTGCCTACACACAATCGTTACAAAAAATGCTCTAGCAAAGCGTGGTGACGTACAACACGTACGACGGCACTATAAAGGGGAGTTTCCATGCGGTTTGCGCCACCCTTGGGGCTGCTTTAGCTGATTTTGTGTTACAGTAGTAAAAGACGATTCACGCTTTTCTGTCTGTTACAGCATGATGAATGTGCTTACTCCATTATTAACGGTAGTTTTACCAAAACGAGCGCTCCCATCTCATAACTTGCTTCTGAGCATGCGTGGAGTTTTCACGTCGTTAAAGCTCACACACAACCATTTTTTACAACCCGATAAACGTTGTTAAAAAATAGAGCATGTTTGAAATTTTTTGACCATTTTTTAGACTCGAAAAATGCTCTGAAGCCCACACAAGATCGTTTTTAATGACATTAAAAAAGAAACGTAATTTTTTAGAACCCAAATTTTTTTTTTTTTTTTTAATATTGTAGAAGTTGAACTACATTGAATATGGATTCATATTTTCACAGGGTGGTACTGTGGATACAAGTAATAGTGCCATGTCCTACTTGAGTCTATGTGGAAAATTTGAAAAAAATTATGGACTTTGTAGGCACCACTGATTTTATAAAATTATACATTTTATATACATTTTAACAATGCTAAAATCCCAATACATTAAAAACATACAGAGGGCTTGTTACCCAAATTCAGCTTTGATTGGTGTTTAGTTGATATAAGCTGAATTTGCGTAGCAAGCCCACTGTATTATTTTAATGTATTGGAATTTTAACATTGTTGTAAAAACAAAAATAATTTTATAAAATCAGTGTTGTACTCTGGTGCCTACAAAGTTCATCAATTTTTCCAATTTTCCACAAAGTTGAACTCCAGCCTTACCTTTAGTTTTGCACTGTTGTACAGTCTCCTCTCCTGTACTCAAACTTTTACTATAATCTCACTACACACTATGGCCCGGATTCACATACATCGGCGCATTCATATGCCACCGTAGCGTATGTCTTTTACGCTACACCGGTGCAGCGCGGAGAGGGAAGCATGGAATTCACAAAGCAAATGCTCCCAATGTTGCGCCGGCGTACCGTAAATTCGTAGGCGTAAGCCGGCCTAAGTCAAAGTAGGTGGAAGTGGGCTGGAAGTGGGCGTGATACATTAAAATAAAGTGTGACCCCATGAAAATGATGGGCCGAGCGTCACACAAGTAGTTAAAACGAACTGCGCATGCTTCGTACCTTGGACGCATCCCAGTGCGCATGCTCACACTCACGTCAAAACAACTGCCTAAGATACGTCAAATCACTGCCTACGATGTGAACGTAACCTACGCCCAGCCCTATTCAAGTACAATGTAAACTACGTACAATTTGATGGCATTCATTCCCTGGTCCATACCTTTGCATGAGTTGCGCCTCCTATATGGGGAATAACTTTACGCCGGACGTACGACTTCCGCAAACCGCGTATATTATGCGCCGGGCGCAAGTACGTTTGTGAATCCCCATATTTGACTCATTTGCATATTTGCATCGAAAATCAATGGGAGCACCACATGCGTCCAGCGTAAATATGCGCCCACTATACGCCGCCGTAGGCAAGTTACATCAGGCGGCTGAAGCCTATTTTTCAACGTATCTTGCTTTGTGGGTTGACGCATAGATACGACGGCGCACATTTGTACTTATGTCGGCGTATCTGGAAATATGTCGGCGTAAGTGCTTTGTGAATCCGGGCTTCTGGGCATAGGAAGCTGAAGCAAGTCAGATAGAGCTTGCCTTATTCTCTAACTAAAAGTATCATCTGCTTGTTTCTTTTCCAACCTTACTGTCCTTTGGCCACCTCCTTTCATTCATTGGACATTATTCCGTTCAATCCTGAATTCAGTGCCGGGACAAGGTTATCTAGAACCCAGGGCAAACATGCTAAAATGTGACCCCCCACCCCCCCAAGATTTATGAGCATCAAAGTTCAGCAAAATCCCCCCACTAATCTGCATGATTACACCTAGGCATACATTTCCTCCAAGTACAAATCTGCCCCTGCTAAAATCTCCCCAGCACAAATGCCTCCCCTTCAAAAAAAAAAAAAAAAAAACAGTATCCCTAAATTTCCCCTCCTAGTACATCTCCCTCCCCCATTTCCAATTTCACCCTCCCAGCACAAATCCACCCTAAATCTCCCTACATAGCACAAATGATCCCCCCCATACCCCCTCCCAACACAAATTTCCCAAAACCCCCACTCTTAGCAACCCCTTAATTTCCCTTCCCAGAACAATACTTACCCCCCCCCCCAAATTCTCCCTTTCAACACAAATCCCCTCCCCCCAATCTCTTTGTGACGCCCCCCCACCTCACATGATTGTCCCCTCCCAGCACAAATTCCCCCCAAATCCCCCTACCTAGCACAAATGCCCCCCCATCCTCCCTCCCAACACAAATCCCCCAAAATCCCCACTCTTAACACTCCCCCCCCCAAATGTTCCCTCCTAGAACAATACTTACCCACTGCAGTGACACCTTATAGTTCCCATCAGTGCCCCCCTTCAACACAAATCCCCCGACCTTACGTGATACCACAATGCTCAGGGCAGGTGCCACCCTGCCCACCCCTTGTCCTGGACCTACATGGAGATTCAGTATCACATTGTGGGAATTAACTAGGACAATCTGCATTCAAATAGTGTCTGCCTAGGGATACCCACTCCTCTACACTGACCTCAACCCATCAGGGCATTTTGTTATTTGTCAAATGACAGCCAACTGCTTGAATCAGGGCCAAGGGCTCTTTAGCAGGAATACTGAGGCAGCATGCTGTGAAGTTCTTAGCAAGCTACATACAGCCAGTGCTGTGTTCTGGCCTAGGCCGACAAGGCCCAGGCCTAGGGTGGCACTTTGCGGGGGTGGCAAAAAAGCCGCCCCCCACGCAAATGACACCCGTGCCCTCATCCCGACTCCCGCATGCAGGGTCACTATCAGGGGAGTACTGATTAGGATTGCAGTGGGTTGCGGGTGCGGAGGGGGCCAGGAAGCAGTTTAAATATGCCCCCAGCCATGATTCTCTGATTGACCCTCTGATGCGGCCAATCACAATAAGGGAAACAGCGGGCAGGAAGCTCGGAGAGGGAGAGGAGAGCTGTGAGCTGTCTTTATCTCCCCCGCTCGCCCCCCCTCTCCTTTATGTCAGCCGAAGGGAGAAGAGAGGGAGAAGGTGGCTCTTATTGGATTTGCCGCACCGCCTCCCAGCTTCCTGCCCGTTGTTTCCCTTATCATGATTGGCCGCAGCAGAGGGCCCTTGGCTGACAGAGACCTTGGCTGACAGCGTGAGGGGGGGAAAAAGCAGATCATCGGCTTCTGACAGAGAAACATTGGTCCCGACTAGAGAGAGGCACTACTGCTATGCAGTGCCCACCAGTGCCACCTATCAATGCCCACCAGTGGAAACTATCAGTGCTGCCAACCAGTGCCCATTAGTGCCATCTATCAGTGCTGCCTATTAGTGTCGCGTACCAGTGACCACCAGTGCCACCTATCAGTGCTGCCTATCAATGCCATCCATCAGTGCTACAAATCAGTGCCCTTCAGTGCTGCCCATCAGTGCCTCCTACCAGTGCTCATAAGTGTCACCCATCAGTGCCACCTCTCGGTGCCCATCAGTGCCGCCTTATCAGTGCCTAGTAAGATGCTAGTGGTCCAAAAGGTAGCCGCACACTGAGAGATTGATGACCTGTCAGTCGGCACCTGGGCGACTGGGAGTTGAAGGAGATCCAGGCGTAACTCATCTAAGGAGGGATATCTACAAGAATTCAATCCAGAGAGGGCCTGTGGCAGAGGTGTCTTTCTGAGGCTCACTGAGGGAGGTCTGTGGCAGAGACTATTTCCTCAAATTCACCAAGGAGGGTCTGTGGCAGAGACTTTATCCTGCAATTGTCTGAGTGATACTCCGGCTGCCAGGTCAATGAGAGAGGTCTGTCCGGGTACACTAAACCCATACCGGCGGGAGTGGCGCAGAGAAGTGTTACACTTGGGAGCAGGACTGTTTCCTATTATCACACCTGAATCTGCTATTCTCCTTCCTTCTTCAACTTTACTTTCCTCACCACAAGTTTACGGTTTTTACCCAGCTGGGTAATAAAGAGCACAGCAAAGAGCACCTGTCGTGGACATTCCTTTACTTCTACTATATGCAATACGCATCATTTACCCCTAGGAATTTGGAGGAGCCATGAGGTAATGTGCCGCCCAAAAATCCAGCAGCTCCTCCGGGGGTAATGCTACAGATGTATATGCAGATCCTTTATAAAAAAAAGACAACAGTAATTTAAATAAAAACCAAATGGAACTAATTCCCAGGAATTAATGAATAGGAATAGGAATCATTTCTCCAGCATCTCCTTTTAAAGAATTAATGATTACATACCTGAAATCCTGCAGCCATCAGGATGTTCTTTTTTCAAGTAGTACTGACAGCTCACATCATGCTGAGCTCTCTCTACGAAGCTCCACCGTCCTGCCAGTTCATAGGCTGGCGGGAAAATGCAATGACTTTGTTGGCTGCGCGGCGAGTGGGCTGGGCAGAGGCTGTGCAGGAGTCAGACTTGGCGGCTCAGGATCGGATCTTTTCTGGTATTTCCGGAATTCTGCATGCGCAGTTCTGATCCCGAGCCAATCGCCGCCATTTTTACTGGCACCTTTCCCTTACTACAAACTTTTACGTACAGGGAAAAAGTACCTTGTTTTAACGAACTGTCCGTAATTCTACGTACGGTTGGCAACACTGTGGCCAGCTCTGGTAAAAACAGAGGGCAAAAAACTCAAAAACAAACCTAATGCAAGGTTAAACTGCCGATTAGTGCACCTAACGTCATCCAATAATGGGTGAGCAGCAATATATTACATTTTTGGTTTTGGGTTTAATATCACTTTAAGACTTTAGCCACCCAAGCAGGTGATCCGGGTCTATAGATGCAGGTCACTGCTTTGCCCTTTTGCTAGCAACAGACTTCAAGACAGAAGTGACTGTTTCTGTTCATCCGTATGGAAGGAATAAGCTGTCATTCAAACACGTTGGGGGTTAACGTACGCTCAGACAAAGGCAGCCATAAAAAACACAGCAATGTATTACCATGCATGCTGATTTTCTGTGCTGTCTGTTCGCTTTTACACTCACTTACATCAGTTGCAAGGAACTCCACATGTTGCATTGAGAAATATTAAATTGTTATCCATGTAATTAGCACAGCTTACACTTATTCTTGTACACTACAAATTAATAGAAATTTGCGCTGAAAAAATATGTAGTCTTCCATTGCTGAACTTTCTACTGGGAAATGTTACTTGCTTGGCTGCCTATGCTTCCTATGCTGCTCCAGGGTTTTAATAACTATGGAGCCACCATTATGCCGCGCGTACAGGCGACCGTTTTTCCTGTCATGCAAAAAGACAACGTTTTTCTCTACGTGATTCAATGTAATTCCTCTCAAGCCTGCCTTGCATACACACGTTCATTAAAAAAAAAAAAAAGCTTGAGCAAAGCGCAACACGTACAACGGCACTATAAAGGGGAAGTTCCATTCGAATGGCGCCACCCTTTGGGACGCTTTTGCTAATTACTGAGCATGGACATTTTTTTCCCCTCGGAAAAGCATACACACGAGTGGTTTTCGAGAAAAAGAACAACGAGAAAAAATAGAGCAGGTTCTAATGTTTTGGCGGGCAGTTTTCGTTGAGAAAACCGTTTTTCACGACCAAATCTAAAAAATTGCAGTTTTCTCGTCATTAGGCATTCTTACATCACAAGCTGCTTACTTTTTCCAGGTAGCTGATATTAAAGCCCAAGACATCCAAGAATCTAGCATTTTAAATAGGAAGTAGGCAATGGCGGACACAATAAGGTTGATTTACTAAAGGTAAATAGACTGCGCACCTGCAGTTGCACTCATGTTTGCTGATTTTCATCATCCAATCATGTTCAAGTAAAAATGCTGTTTTTTTATTTTATTTTGCGAGGCATTTTCAATAAGTGACCCTCTCTATCTGCAAAAAAAAAAACTGTATCCCAAACAGTTTTTTAACTAATATCTTAAACCTGAACTCTGGGATAAGTAAATATTGTCTAAGCCTATGCTCACACTATTTAGTGCACATCAGGGGTACAGCAGCTCATTCATTTGAGAAACCTTTTTTAAAATAATGCCACATTGGAACCACATGGTGCCAGTTTTGTGCACGTGAACCCTGTGCGTCTGCTTAAGAGTCGCCTGCGTCTTTTGAATGCTCGCAAGTATGTGCGCGTTCCCAACCCGCACTTATGTGAACCTAGGCTAAATACAAGAGTCGATTGTATCCGTAGGCCACGTACACACGATCGGTCAAACCGATGAGAACGATCTGATGGACCGTTTTCATCAGACCAAACCGATCGTGAGTGGGCACCATTGGTTATTTATCCATCAGTTAAAAAAAAGCCAACTTGTTTTAAATTTAACCGTCGATGTAATTCACCCGTCCGGCGTCCTAAAAAGGAGGTGGGCGCATGAATAGAAGGCGGCCGTGGCGGCCATGGATAGATTGATGCTATGCATGAATCTATCCATTACCATATAGGGGGCGACGTAGAAAGGGGGCAGAGCCCTTGCGCCTTTAATGGACGGGCCATCCCTGATTAGATGTTTGGCTGGTTTGGGCTTTAGCTTGATCAGGTTAATTAGTGGAAATCTAAACTTTAAGGGCTCATTTCCACTGGCTGTAAAAACGCCAGTGGAAATGAAGCCTTAAACATGTAACATGAATGTAAATTCAATCAAAGAGCATGCAACTAAGGATGTCATTACATAATTACATAATTTAATAAAGGGCATATTTTCCATAATAAACAACTTAACAATTGTTTACTTTTTTTTTTTTTGGAGACAACAACATATTGCCACTTTCAGCAAACCTTATATGCCTTATTTATATAATAATTATATAATAATTGGTTTGTAACAGTATTTAATTAGTAATTAATAAATATTCCATTGCAGTGTGCAGGTGCTTTAGCATATGCTGAGCGGTAAGATGGATGTCTCTGCACTGTTATTCACATTTTAACTGGAAATATGCCAACTTACGAAAAAGGGATTTATTTTTAGTGCCATTCCTGATTCAAACCAATAATTAGCAATGATACTGATGGCCTTATGAATATGCAACATTTGGCATGATCACTGCTATTCATCAGCAAGAGCCATTGCAATCCAGCATTTCAAGAAACAGAATGTCAGAAAATACATTAAGATTCTAGAACAGAATGTCTGACAGGAATGTGCTTTCAGAATACTGGACAACAACAGCTACTTTAGAAGAAATGTTATGGTGCTTGCACACATTAATGAGTGGATGGACATGATTGCACTTTAAAAAGATAGATGGATAAAATTGCTCAGTCATATAACGTGAGTTTCTATGTATGTGTACTGGGTAGATATATAAAGTGCCAGCATTACATAAGAGGAGCACTAGAAGCTGGAAAGTCTTTTACATCAAATCAACTTTTCTTCAAAGATTGAACAGCTAAGGATATCTACATTTAATCTGAGACCCCCTTCACACCTGAGCGTTTTGTAGCTTGAAGGGGGAAAAATCTATTATTCTCTATGGAGATGGTTCATATCTCCACTCCAAAATGCCAGAAGCTAGAAGCTCCAAAACGCCTGAAGCGTTCTGGCACTTTTTTTTTAGACAGATTCGGGCGTTTTTCTGCTTTTTACATTGGTGACCTTTTGATCTGTACAAAATCGTGGTAAAAAATGCATCAAAATTGCGGTAAATTTGCGCAAATTTCTGCCTGAAAACGCTATGCTCAGGTGTGAATGGGGCCTAAGGGTACCCTTAAATATTGTGATCATCATCTCACATCTATGGTTACCTTTTCTCATTAGAATCACTTAACCCAGCTCGTGTCTTAGGATATATTATTATATATATTGTATTTTATTTTTATTAAAAAGTATTCACATAATCCCATTGTAACATTAAAGGGGAACTTCAGCTCCCTTTAATATTGGCCCTATCAACTATCCTTTTGCTGATGACATCTTTACTGTACTGGTACATCCAAAGATGTGTTTTTTAGGGTCATCTTATAGCCCTGCGGCTTGTCTGCACACTTGCAGGTGAATTGCTGTGAATGCACAGTCACCCTGAGCTTTGGGAGTTCCATACCAGCCTCATCTTTGTACGTGTGTGGAAAACCAAGTGGTGCGCAAATGTGCCATAGGGCTCTGCCAGCACCTGAAACCCTGCAACATATCTGCAGACAAGCAGCATCTGGGGGCAAACTTCATTCTTGTCTAGGTGAGAAAGTTGGAAATGTTGCGTCGCAGCACAAGAACTTGCTTAATTTTAAAAAAATAGCGCCAACAGCTTATAAAAAACATTGTATATTTATATAACCAATAGGATTATAATTTTTGAATGAATAAAAAATAAAGTATTTTACTTTGTAAGTTACATTATTAATAACTACTTTTTTTTATCCATGTACACTAATGGCGCGTACACACGGTCCAAATTTCCGACAACAAATGTTCGATGGGAGCTTGTTGTCACAAATTCCGACTGTGTGTAGGCTGCATCGGACATTAGTTGTCGTAATTTCCGATAACAAAAATTTAAGAGTTGGCTCTCAAATTTTCCGACAACAAAATCCATTCTTAGAAATTCCGATCTTGTGTGGACAATTCCGACGCATAAAATTCCACGCATGCTCTGAATCATATACGAGACGGAAGCGCTCGGTCTGGAAAAACTAGCGTTCGTAATGGAGATAGCACATTTATCACACTATAACGGACTGAAAAGCATAAGGCTGAAAAACACTAATCGTCTCTCACCAAACTTCTACTAACACGACTCGCATTGAACTTCCTTTTTCTAGTGCCGTCCTACATGTTGTACGTCACCGCATTCTTGGCGTTCGGAATTTCTGACAACATTTGTGCAACCGTGTGTATGCAAGACAAGTTTGAGCCAACATGCGTGGATATAAACACACAGATCCACGTCCTGTTAGAGGTGAGGAGACCGATGTGTGTTCCCAGTACAGAGGAACACAGATGGGTCTCCTCCCCATGTGAGTCCCCTCCCCCTACAGTTAGAATCACTCCCTAGGGAACATATTTAACCCCTTCAGCACCCCCTTCCCTGCCAGTCACATGTACACAGTAATCAGTGCAGTTTTATAGCACTAATTGCTGTATACGTTTGAATGGTCCCAAAAATGTGTCAAAAGTGTCCGATATGTCTGTCCCAATGTCACGGTCCCAATAAAAATCGCTGTTCGCCGCCATTACTAGTAAAAAAAATTAAATACAATAAATCTTTCCCCTGTTTTCTAGACACTCTGGCCCGGATGCACAAAGGCTTTACGCCGGCGTATCAAAAGATACGCCGTCGTAAGTACAAGTGTGCTCCGTCGCATAATTGCGCCGATTCACAAAGCAAGATACGCCGAAAAACATGGCTTCAGTCATCCGACGTAACTTGCCTACGCCAGCGTATCGTGGGTGTATAGTTACGCTGGACGCATTCGACGTTCTCATCATAAATATGCAAATGAGTAAGATACGCCGATTCACGAACATAGATGCGCCAGGTTGCTTCGTATACGCGATTTGCGTAAGGCTTACGTCCGCCGTAAACTTACCCCTGCTATATGAGGCGTGGCTGTGGACATGGTATACTTGGATTTTGCAAAAGCGTTTGATATAGTTCCCCACACACGGCTCATGTGTAAGGTAAGGTCTACAGGATTGGATATATCGGTTTGTAAATGGATAGAAAACTGGCTGAAAGACAGGATTCAGAATGTTGTGGTTAATGATTCTTACTCTGAATGGTCTAAGGTTATCAGCGGTGTACCCCAAGGTTCGGTGCTGAGTCCCTAACTTTTCAATATATTTATAAATGATATTGGGTCTGAGATCAAAAGTAACATTTCTGTTTTTGCAGATGACACCAAGCTATGCAGTGGAATAACGTCCTTGCAGGATGTCTCCAATGTACAAGCCGACCTCAATGCTCTGTCTAATTGGGCGACTATGTGGCAGATGAGGTTTAAATGTAAAGTTATGCACTTAGGGGCTAAGAATATGCATGCATCATACATACTAGGGGGAGTACAACTGGGGGGATCTGTAGTGGAGAAGGATCTGGGGGTTTTAGTTGATCATAAGCTCAATAATGGCATGCAATGCCAAGCTGCGGTTTCCAAAGCAAGCAAAGTCCTTTCTTGTATTAAGAGAGGTATGGACTCCAGAGAGATAGAGATATAATTTTGCCCCTGTACAAATCATTAGTAAGACCTCATCTGGAATATGCAGTCCAGTTTTGGGCACCAGTTCTCAAAAAGGATATCGGAGAACTGGAGAAAGTGCAGAGAACGGAAACCAAACTGATAAGAGGCATGGAGGAGCTCAGCTATGAGGAAAGATTAGAAGAACTGAATGTATTCACTCTTGAGAAGAGGAGAATAAGGGGGGATATGATCAACATGTACAAATATATAAGAGGTCCATATAGTGAACTTGGTGTTAAGTTATACACTTCAAGGTCAACACTAAGGACAAGGGGGCACTCTTTACGTCTGGAGGAAAAGAGATTTCACCTCCAAATACGGAAAGGTTTCTTCACAGTAAGAGCTGTGAAAATGTGGAACAGACTCCCTCCAGAGGTGGTTCTAGCCAGCTCAGTAGATTACTTTAAGAGAGGCCTGGATTCTTTCCTAAATGAACGTAATATAACAGTACTGGCTCCCAGTTAATAGTGCTGGCATACATGTGATTTTCTAAACAGAAGTGTGATTTTTAAACACAAGTGGGAAGAGTTAAAAAACAGGAGTTTGCTTTTAACTGTTTCTGCTTGCAAGTGTCATTTTTTTTCTCTGACACTTTTTAAACAGGTTTTTATTTCTCTCTGCTAAGGAAAGTGTTTAATTGTGATCAGGTTTTTTTTTCCTCTGCTAATCAGTGGGGAGTGTTTAATTTTAAACAGGTGAAGAGGTGAGTATAAAAGTCTCAGTCAAAACTCCCATAAGGAGCTGGCTCCCAGTTAATAGTGCTGGCATACATGTGATTTTCTAAACAGAAGTGTGATTTTTAAACACAAGTGGGAAGAGTTAAAAAACAGGAGTTTGCTTTTAACTGTTTCTGCTTGCAAGTGTCATTTTTTTCTCTGACACTTTTTAAACAGGTTTTTATTTCTCTCTGCTAAGGAAAGTGTTTAATTGTGATCAGGTTTTTTTTTCCTCTGCTAATCAGTGGGGAGTGTTTAATTTTAAACAGGTGAAGAGGTGAGTATAAAAGTCTCAGTCAAAACTCCCATAAGGAGCTGGCTCCCAGTTAATAGTGCTGGCATACATGTGATTTTCTAAACAGAAGTGTGATTTTTAAACACAAGTGGGAAGAGTTAAAAAACAGGAGTTTGCTTTTAACTGTTTCTGCTTGCAAGTGTCATTTTTTTTCTCTGACACTTTTTAAACAGGTTTTTATTTCTCTCTGCTAAGGAAAGTGTTTAATTGTGATCAGGTTTTTTTTTCCTCTGCTAATCAGTGGGGAGTGTTTAATTTTAAACAGGTGAAGAGGTGAGTATAAAAGTCTCAGTCAAAACTCCCATAAGGAGCTGGCTCCCAGTTAATAGTGCTGGCATACATGTGATTTTCTAAACAGAAGTGTGATTTTTAAACACAAGTGGGAAGAGTTAAAAAACAGGAGTTTGCTTTTAACTGTTTCTGCTTGCAAGTGTCATTTTTTTCTCTGACACTTTTTAAACAGGTTTTTATTTCTCTCTGCTAAGGAAAGTGTTTAATTGTGATCAGGCTTTTTTTTCCTCTGCTAATCAGTGGGGAGTGTTTAATTTTAAACAGGTGAAGAGGTGAGTATAAAAGTCTCAGTCAAAACTCCCATAAGGAGCTGGCTCCCAGTTAATAGTGCTGGCATACATGTGATTTTCTAAACAGAAGTGTGATTTTTAAACACAAGTGGGAAGAGTTAAAAAACAGGAGTTTGCTTTTAACTGTTTCTGCTTGCAAGTGTCATTTTTTTTCTCTGACACTTTTTAAACAGGTTTTTATTTCTCTCTGCTAAGGAAAGTGTTTAATTGTGATCAGGTTTTTTTTTCCTCTGCTAATCAGTGGGGAGTGTTTAATTTTAAACAGGTGAAGAGGTGAGTATAAAAGTCTCAGTCAAAACTCCCATAAGGAGCTGGCTCCCAGTTAATAGTGCTGGCATACATGTGATTTTCTAAACAGAAGTGTGATTTTTAAACACAAGTGGGAAGAGTTAAAAAACAGGAGTTTGCTTTTAACTGTTTCTGCTTGCAAGTGTCATTTTTTTCTCTGACACTTTTTAAACAGGTTTTTATTTCTCTCTGCTAAGGAAAGTGTTTAATTGTGATCAGGTTTTTTTTTCCTCTGCTAATCAGTGGGGAGTGTTTAATTTTAAACAGGTGAAGAGGTGAGTATAAAAGTCTCAGTCAAAACTCCCATAAGGAGCTGGCTCCCAGTTAATAGTGCTGGCATACATGTGATTTTCTAAACAGAAGTGTGATTTTTAAACACAAGTGGGAAGAGTTAAAAAACAGGAGTTTGCTTTTAACTGTTTCTGCTTGCAAGTGTCATTTTTTTCTCTGACACTTTTTAAACAGGTTTTTATTTCTCTCTGCTAAGGAAAGTGTTTAATTGTGATCAGGCTTTTTTTTCCTCTGCTAATCAGTGGGGAGTGTTTAATTTTAAACAGGTGAAGAGGTGAGTATAAAAGTCTCAGTCAAAACTCCCATAAGGAGCTGGCTCCCAGTTAATAGTGCTGGCATACATGTGATTTTCTAAACAGAAGTGTGATTTTTAAACACAAGTGGGAAGAGTTAAAAAACAGGAGTTTGCTTTTAACTGTTTCTGCTTGCAAGTGTCATTTTTTTCTCTGACACTTTTTAAACAGGTTTTTATTTCTCTCTGCTAAGGAAAGTGTTTAATTGTGATCAGGCTTTTTTTTTCCTCTGCTAATCAGTGGGGAGTGTTTAATTTTAAACAGGTGAAGAGGTGAGTATAAAAGTCTCAGTCAAAACTCCCATAAGGAGCTGGCTCCCAGTTAATAGTGCTGGCATACATGTGATTTTCTAAACAGAAGTGTGATTTTTAAACACAAGTGGGAAGAGTTAAAAAACAGGAGTTTGCTTTTAACTGTTTCTGCTTGCAAGTGTCATTTTTTTCTCTGACACTTTTTAAACAGGTTTTTATTTCTCTCTGCTAAGGAAAGTGTTTAATTGTGATCAGGCTTTTTTTTCCTCTGCTAATCAGTGGGGAGTGTTTAATTTTAAACAGGTGAAGAGGTGAGTATAAAAGTCTCAGTCAAAACTCCCATAAGGAGCTGGCTCCCAGTTAATAGTGCTGGCATACATGTGATTTTCTAAACAGAAGTGTGATTTTTAAACACAAGTGGGAAGAGTTAAAAAACAGGAGTTTGCTTTTAACTGTTTCTGCTTGCAAGTGTCATTTTTTTCTCTGACACTTTTTAAACAGGTTTTTATTTCTCTCTGCTAAGGAAAGTGTTTAATTGTGATCAGGCTTTTTTTTCCTCTGCTAATCAGTGGGGAGTGTTTAATTTTAAACAGGTGAAGAGGTGAGTATAAAAGTCTCAGTCAAAACTCCCATAAGGAGCTGGCTCCCAGTTAATAGTGCTGGCATACATGTGATTTTCTAAACAGAAGTGTGATTTTTAAACACAAGTGGGAAGAGTTAAAAAACAGGAGTTTGCTTTTAACTGTTTCTGCTTGCAAGTGTCATTTTTTTCTCTGACACTTTTTAAACAGGTTTTTATTTCTCTCTGCTAAGGAAAGTGTTTAATTGTGATCAGGCTTTTTTTTCCTCTGCTAATCAGTGGGGAGTGTTTAATTTTAAACAGGTGAAGAGGTGAGTATAAAAGTCTCAGTCAAAACTCCCATAAGGAGCTGGCTCCCAGTTAATAGTGCTGGCATACATGTGATTTTCTAAACAGAAGTGTGATTTTTAAACACAAGTGGGAAGAGTTAAAAAACAGGAGTTTGCTTTTAACTGTTTCTGCTTGCAAGTGTCATTTTTTTCTCTGACACTTTTTAAACAGGTTTTTATTTCTCTCTGCTAAGGAAAGTGTTTAATTGTGATCAGGCTTTTTTTTCCTCTGCTAATCAGTGGGGAGTGTTTAATTTTAAACAGGTGAAGAGGTGAGTATAAAAGTCTCAGTCAAAACTCCCATAAGGAGCTGGCTCCCAGTTAATAGTGCTGGCATACATGTGATTTTCTAAACAGAAGTGTGATTTTTAAACACAAGTGGGAAGAGTTAAAAAACAGGAGTTTGAAAACAGAAGTTAAGACAGGAGTCTTCTAAACTGTAAGTAACATCTTAAACTTCCTACAAGTAATTATATTGTAACTGGGAAATGTGTGCTAGCAGGGTTGAAGGTTTTGCTCAGTGCACAGTGTGTCACATGTATACAAAATTGGTGCAACAGCTCCAGGATGGATACCGCTGTGACAGATGTGAGCAGGTTGCCCTTCTGGAAGCTCGCATTAGAGATCTGGAGGAACAAGTTGCAACACTGGGCGGAAAGGACAACCTTGAAAGGGGTCCTCTGCTCGCTGAGCAGGTGGTCAGTAGGGTTAATGTGGAGGGTGGAGGGGCAAGTCAGGATTATCAGATAGGAAGATGGGTTAATGTAGTTAGAGGGAGTGGAAAGGGCTTGCAGACAAGGAAGGCCAATCCTGTGTTTGTGCATCAAAACAAATTTGCCAAGTTGGGTGAAGATGTGGAGGTGGCTAACACAGAGGTGGCAGCCCTAGATGTTACTGCTACCCCTAACAGCCGGGAGAGCAACCCATCTAGTAGAAGTGGTGAGGGGAGTGCAGGTAGGCCTAGACAGTTGGTGGTAATAGGGGATTCTATAATCAGAAGGACTGATAGAATAATTTGTCGCCAGGATCGCCTCAACCGAATGGTTTGCTGTCTCCCTGGTGCCAGGGTTCGGCATGTGGTGGACCGGGTGGATAAATTACTGGGAGGGGCTGGGCATGACCCAGCTGTCTTGGTCCATGTTGGAACCAATGACAGTATACATGGAAGGTGGAGGCTCCTTAAGAATCAATTTAAAGAACTAGGCTGCAAGATGAAGGGAAGGACCTCCAAGGTGATATTCTCTGAAATATTGCCTGTGCCATGCGCAACACAGGAAAGGCAGGGGGAGATTAGAGAGCTGAATGCATGGCTAAAGACCTGGTGTAGGAAGGAGGGATTTGGGTTTCTAGAGCACTGGGATGACTTTTCATTGGGGTGCAACCTATATGCTAAAGATGGTTTGCACTTGAATGGAAGGGGGTCTGCTGTGCTGGGGGAGAGGTTTAGGGGAATGCTGGAGGAGTATTTAAACTAGACTTGAGGGGGGAGGGTGAACGTGAATTACATCGGGCACACAGGTCAGTTAGGGGTCAGACATTAATGGAGAGTGGAATGGGGATAGATGGAAATGGGGTTATGGCAGGTGACAAGAAAGTTCCCATGTTGCAAACAGCCATTGGAAATTATAGTGCCATTTGCACTACTAAAAATTATATGAATCATATGAAAAACACCAGCGAAAAATGTAACAATACATTTAAGTGTTTGTTCACCAATGCCAGAAGCCTTCCAAGCAAAACAGGTGAGTTGGAAGCTCTGGTGCATGAGGAGAGCTATGACGTAATCGGTATTGCTGAAACTTGGCTTCAATCCTCACATGACTGGGCTATTAATATTCCTGGCTATGCTCTCTTTCGGAAAGACAGGGTAAAAAGGAAAGGTGGAGGGGTCTGTCTCTATGTGAGAAGTGACCTCAAAGCAAGCGTGAAAGAGGACCTGGTTGATGGAGAGTGTGATGAAGTTGAAGCATTATGGGTGGAACTGCATACAGATGTGCGTAGTTCAAAGCTAATCATTGGAGTTTGTTATAGACCACCCAATGTTAATGAGGAGGTGGAGACTCAGCTCCTTGCACAGATGGAAAGGGCTGCAAGGGCAGGGACGGTGATAATAATGGGGGATTTTAACTACCCAGAAATTGACTGGAATAATGGAATTTCTGGGACAGTTAAAGGACAAAAATTTAAAAACCTATTGCAGGACAATTTTATGGTCCAGTTTATTGAGGCCCCAACTAGGAATGATGCTCTGTTGGACCTGGTAATCTCAAACCATGCAGAGCTCATTACTAATGTTCAGATAAAGGAACACCTGGGTAGCAGTGATCATAACATGATTTCGTTTAATGTAAACTATAAGCAAGAAATACATACAGGAAAGATAAAAACACTTAATTTCAAGAGAGCAAATTTTCAAAGCATGAGGACTGCTCTCCAGGGCTTGGACTGGGAGGGAATATTGGCACCGATGAACACAGAACAGAAATGGGAATTCTTCAAAAAGACTCTTTGGAACCTCACTGCAAAGTATATTCCCATGGGCAATAAGTTTAAAAGGCTACAGATAAAACCTATGTGGCTCACGGTTAAAGTTAAAAAAGCTATAAACAATAAGAAAATAGCTTTTAAAAAATATAAAAATGAAGGAACACTAGTGTCGTTTAAATGTTACAAAGAATATAATAGAATATGTAAAAAGGAAATCAAGGATGCAAAAATTCAAAATGAACGACAGATTGCAAAAGATAGTAGGACAAACCCCAAAAAATTCTTTAAATATATTAATAGTAAAAAGGTCAAGTCTGAGCATGTAGGCCCTTTACAAAATAATCTAGAGTGGGTGACTGAGGACATAGAGAAGGCAAATTTATTAAATGCTTTCTTCAGCTCTGTGTATACAATGGAGAATGGGGGAGCTCATGTCGATATAGGGGGTGGGAGTGACACAGCCCCAAATCCACAATGGCTCAAAAGTGATATGGTCCAGAAATATTTAGACAGAATAAAGGTGGATAAAGCACCTGGACCAGATGGCATCCACCCACGGATCCTAAAAGAATTGAGCTCTGAAATTTCAAAGCCACTGTATCTAATATTTAGGGACTCATTAATGACAGGAATAGTACCACTGGATTGGCATAAAGCCAATGTGGTGCCCATATTTAAAAAGGGAACAAAGTCTTTACCTAGTAACTATAGACCTGTTAGTTTAACTTCTATAGTTGGAAAGATACTGGAACGTTTAATAAAAGACCACGTGGATGAGTTCTTGCTGGAAACAAACTATTTAAGCAGCAGACAGCATGGATTCATGAAGGACAGAAGTTGTCAGACAAACCTGATTTCCTTTTATGAAGAGGTAAGTAAAACCCTGGACAGAGGCGTGGCAGTGGACGTGGTATACTTGGATTTTGCAAAAGCGTTCGATACAGTTCCCCACACACGGCTCATGTGTAAGGTAAGGTCTACAGGATTAGATATATCAGTTTGTAAATGGATAGAAAACTGGCTGAAAGACAGAATTCAGAGAGTTGTGGTTAATGATTCTTACTCTGAATGGTCCAAGGTTATCAGCGGTGTACCCCAAGGTTCAGTGTTGGGTCCCTTACTTTTCAATATATTTATAAATGATATTGGGTCTGAGATCAAAAGTAACATTTCTGTTTTTGCAGATGACACCAAGCTATGCAGTGGAATAATGTCCTTGCATGATGTCTCCAATTTACAAGCCGACCTCAATGCTCTGTCTAATTGGGCGACTAAGTGGCAGATGAGGTTTAATGTTGCTAAATGTAAAGTTATGCACTTGGGGGCTAAGAATATTCATGCATCATACATGCTAGGGGGAGTACAACTGGGGGGATCTGTAGTGGAGAAGGATCTGGGGGTTTTAGTTGATCATAAGCTCAATAATGGCATGCAATGCCAAGCTGCGGTTTCCAAAGCGAGCAAAGTCCTTTCTTGTATTAAGAGAGGTATGGACTCCAGAGATAGAGATATCATTTTGCCCCTGTACAAATCATTAGTAAGACCTCATCTGGAATATGCAGTCCAGTTTTGGGCACCAGTTCTCAAAAAGGATATCGGAGAACTGGAGAAAGTGCAGAGAAGGGCAACCAAACTGATAAGAGGCATGGAGGAGCTCAGCTATGAGGAAAGATTAGAGGAACTGAATTTATTCACTCTTGAGAAGAGGAGAATAAGGGGGGATATGATCAACATGTACAAATACATAAGAGGTCCATATAGTGAACTTGGTGTTGAGTTATTCACTTTAAGGTCAACACTGAGGACAAGGGGGCACTCTTTACGTCTGGAGGAAAAGAGATTTCACCTCCAAATACGGAAAGGTTTCTTCACAGTAAGAGCTGTGAAAATGTGGAACAGACTCCCTCCAGAGGTGGTTCTGGCCAGCTCAGTAGATTGCTTTAAGAGAGGCCTGGATTCTTTCCTAAATGCACATAATATAACTGAGTACTAAGTTTTGTAGGTAAAGTTGATCCGGGGTAAATCCGATTGCCTTTCGGGGGATCAGGAAGGAATTTTTTCCCCTCCGGTAGCAAATTGGATCATCGCTCTGCTGGGGTTTTTTGCCTTCCTCTGGATCAACTGTGGGTATGGAGTTGGGTGTATGGGAGGATGTACTGTGTTTTACTTTGTTTTATTTTTATTTTTTTTTATGGTTGAACTGGATGGACTTGTGTCTTTTTTCAACCTGACTAACTATGTAACTATGTAACTATGTAACTATGTAATACAGCACCTGCCTGTAAAAGTTGCGGAGGCGTAGCGTAAATAGGATACACTACGTCCGCACAAAAATACGCTCTTATACCTAAATCTAGCCCAATATGAATAGATATGAATTTCACTTGTCCCCATTAGACATGCATCTATTTTAGTAACACATAAATCAATGTAAATTCCAGTATCAGATGACCGAATTTCATACCGTGATCTGAACAGTTTTATTGGAGATTACGTGAGTAACTGAAGGAGGAGTGTAGACTATAGAAAGTATAGAAAGTACTAATGCCGCGTACACACGGTCGTTTTTTGCGATGAAAAAAAATGTTGTTTTTTAAAACGTCATTTAAATTGATCGTGTGTGGGCAAAACGTTGTTTTTTGTCTTCAAAAAAACGACCAAAAAAAATTCCAACATGCTTGAATTTTTTGTGTCGTTTTTCAAAACGTCGTTTTTTGTTTCACAAAAAGTCACCGTGTGTAGCAAAAACGTCGTTTAAAACGATGTTTTTCAACCCGCGCATGCCCAGAAGCTAGTTATGAAGCGAGCTTCAATGGAAAAGAGTGGTGAACGTAACCTCGCTTTTTGTGAAAAGTGAAGTTTCAAAAACGTCGTTTTTTACTTCACAGAAAACGTCGTTTTTTTTCATCACATAAAGTGATCGTGGCATTAGATTTGTAGGTGTAACGGTCACCACCGTTTACGACCTTCCATCCAACCACGACAAGCTTATCTGACACACTGCGACAATCTTGCATACACGATCCATTCCATTTCCCATAATCAAGACGAGACTCTGCTCTGTACTTGTTTCCAAAGATATGAACACTTTAATGGTATCTTAGCTTGCTTATATATCTGGTACAGCATTACAAAGTTAATCATTGGACAAGGCAATCTCCACCCCCTTTATTCACACACTGAGGCCAATTATCCAATCTGTAGCTAGACATCTGGGCACTGCATTATCAATGGAGTTCAATTAACCTTGAATAATACACAATCACAGATAATCTTCACACACATATAAGGAACCTCAATCACATTATCTAGACAGACGTACTGTCCCTAAAGGGTCTGGACACCTGGGCAGCAATACATTCCTAAACATAATTGACATGCTAATTCAGTACATCTGAATGGAGACTTTAACACATTGTTTTAAACACAATGAATCACACAATCAAAAGGTCTTTCAGGCCCCAATGCAATTAACACCTTTTCAACAGAATGAAAGGTCTTTCACAAGCCGGGTCACTTAGCATTTTAAAAGCAGATGTCTTTGCATTGAATAATTATTAATGTCCCATCTCATGTAATATATGATATAATTTCTTTGTCACCCTATGGCCCTAGTGGACATAAGGTGACCCTAGACATAGGAGAATCCCAGTCTGTCACGGGTCATTCCGTTACAGTAGGTATAGTTGATCCAGGGTAAATCTGATTGCCTCTTGGGGGATCAGGAAGGAATTTTTTCCCCTCCTGTAGCAAATCGGATCATCGCTCTGCTGGTGTTTTTTGCCTTCCTCTGGATCAACTGTGGGTATGAAGCTGGGTGTATGGGATTGTACTGTGTTTTATTTTGTTTGTTTATTTTTTTATTTTTTATGGTTGAACTGGATGGACTGGCAAAGGTATGGGCCTGGCAAAGGTATGGGCCAGGGAACAACGCCATCGAATTTTACGTCATTTACGCCGTTTACGTAGTACGTGAATAGGGCTGGGCTTGGTTACGTTCACACATCGTAGGCATTGCGCTGACATCTCTTTAGGGAGTATATGCGACGTGATTCTGAGCATGTGTGTGCATGCCCAGTTCGACCGGCCATTCATTAGTATGGGGTCACGCTTAATTTAAATAGATGCCACCCACCTCCTTCCTACTTTGAATTAGGGCTTACGCCAGCCAATTTAAGCTACGCCGCCGCCGCAACTTACGGAGCAAGTGCTTTGTGAATATTGCACTTGCCTCTCTAAGTTACGTCGGCGTAGCGTATTTGAGATGCGCTACGCCGCTCTAAAGATACGCCGCCCTACGTGAATCCGGGCCTATAACTTTTGCGCAAACCAATCAATATACACTTATTGCGATTTTTTTTTTTACCAAACATATGTAGAAAAATACATATCAGGCTAAACTGAGGACATTTTTTTTTTTATTATTGTGATATTTATTAAATCAAAAAGTAAAAAATATTGTTTTTTTCAAAATTCTTCTTTTGTTTATAGCCCAAAAAAAGAAAAAAAATGCAGAGGTGATCAAATACCACCAAACAAAAGCTCTATTTGTGGGGAAAAAAAGGACGTAAATTTTGTTTGGGAGCCACATCGCACGACCGCGCAATTGTCATTTAATGTGCGACAGCGCTGAAAACTAAAAATTGGTCTGGGCAGGAAGGGGGTGAAAATGCCCTGTATTGAAGTGGTTAAATATTATTTGGGGTAATGTTAGAAAAAGTGGTGTAGTATTTGCATTTTAGTAGTTTGATTTTCTATTTTCAATTTGTGTTATTTATTCTATGTTGTATTTTAATAGTGTGAATGTTTTATTTGAGTATAGTTTTAATTTGTTATTTGTACTAATTGCTTTTATTGGTAATTTTAGTGTGTCATTGTGCTTTGTTTTGTGTTTATTATTGTGATCTTGTGTTGTCTTTGTTGAATGTAGCTGTATCACAAAAAATTCCCTTTGGGATTATTAAAGTATTCTAAATCTGAATTTAATAAATCCCAGGTCATTGTGCCAATAGCAGTAAACCTTTTATACCCTATGAGAAATTATCTTTTGCTGAGTTGACTGCAATAAAGTGAAACCTGACCAGTTGCTGAATAATAATAATTATAATAATAATAACATTAATCACTTACATGCACTTCTGCACTTGCCACCACTGGATTACCCCACACGCTGCCACTACACTGAGGCACACTTCTGCACTTACTGCCACAGCACCAACCGGCATTTCAGTATTAATTATTTTCTAAAAAACAAACAAAAAAACTCACATTTAATTTTAATAATAATATTTATTCTTATTCTTATTCAGACCTAAAAGCCTCTTAGCTGAATGGAACAGTTATAAGGACAATACCGCTAAATATTCTAAAGCAACACTGCCCTCATGTGGTATTTCCAAAGCATTCCTGTGCAACAGAAGAACAAATAGAGCTTAATTCTAATGGTAAGTGTTTTTTTTTTTTAGTTTTATTGTTAAAAAAATAAATAAAATAAACAATAATAAGTATTTAACTGAAAATAATATTTTATCATGGGAAATTCCACTTGGCTGCATTTAATCACTGTGCCCATGCACATGAATGATATCTAAAGACAACACTTTAATTATTATTATTATTATTATTTTAGGTAACCTGGAGAAAAAACTCCCTAGAATATTTATGTTCTGGAAATACCTAGAAAATGTTGGATTTCCCCTCCCTAGAGGGAGGAACTCCCCAGTGGGAACACAAACAGCAATAAATATGTTCCCACTCTTTCCAAATAACTAAAGATACACTTGCCTAGGGATGCACCTAATTTTTTTTATGTAGTGTTCTGATTTCAGTCTTTTGACAGAGAAGAGAGATTACTCGCAAAGTAGGAAAGAGAGACGTGCAGAGTAGGAAAAGAACCCCCAAGAATTGTTATTGTTGTTTTTTTTTTTTATTCCTTCTTTTCCCAGTAAGGTTTAAATATTTTCTATTATTTTTCCCTCCTGTGAGCACTTTGCATCCTGCATGCACAATATGAATGGAAAAAATGTCAATAGCACACCAAGGATTCCTCAGAAGAGTCAAAAACAGGGCTTGAGTCCTGCGGGAACACATGGAAACGGCGGTCCTGTACTTTTATGCACAGCAGGAAGGCCGTTCCCGTTAGAAGCAGGGCCCGGTCCGGCACATAGAGTCCAGCTTGGCCGGTATGAGGTGCGCGGCTCTTCCGCCACTCTCAGTGCCCAGTTCAACTACATGTGCGGCTCTGCACTACTTCCGGGTTTCCTCACAGGGTCAATCTTGGAAGGCTCAGGTGCAGATTCCTTCGCTCCCTCCCTCCTTCCTCTTAAGTACCTCACTGCAATGTTTGATGGCCGTCCCACTGTAAAAAAATACCGCCTTCTAGATCTGCTTCTGTGATAGGTGGAACACTGATTCAATCTCCCGGCATTGGAAAAGTGTTCTGCCTATCACAGGAGCCGCCACCGGTATATGAAGCAAGACTTTGTTACAGTGGTCGGCCGCCGAACATTGCAGACCCAAGCTCCGTGACACAGCGGGAGATGCTCTCTGTGTATAATACAGGCACAGGTGAGTCTGCAATGGTGGATACAAGTGAGTCTGCAATGATGGACACAGTTGAGGCTGCAATTATGGGCACAGTGAGGCTGCAATTATGGGCACAGTGAGGCTGCAATGATGGGCACAGTGAGGCTGCATTAATGGGCACAGTGAGGCTGCATTAATGGGCACAGTGAGGCTGCATTTGATGGGCACAGGGAGGCTGCAATGATGGGCACAGGGAGGCTGAATTATGGGCACAGTGAGTCTGCATTGATGGGCACAAGTGCGTCTGCAATGATTGGCACCAGTGAGTCTGCAATGAAGTGCATAATTGAGTCTATGCTGATGGCCACAGGTGAGTCTACATTTGATGGGCACAAGTGAGTGTGCAATGATGGGCACAGGTGAGGCTGCAATGATGGGCACAGTAAGGCTGACACACCGCTCCCACTGACACTGCTCCTTCCTCCCTGACACGCTGCCCCCACCTGTCACACTGCCCCACACACTGCTTCCCCCTCCCTGACACACTGCTTCCCCCACACACACACAGTGCTTTCCCCCACACATTGCTCCCCCCTGACACACTTCCCCCCGCCCTGACACACTTCTCCCCCTGCTTTGACACACTGCTCCCCCTGCCCTGACACACTGCTCCCCCCTCTGACACACTGCTCCCCCTCCAACACTCTGCCCCCCCTCCCTGACACACTACTCCCCGACACATTGCTCCCCCCCACACACACACACTGATCCCCCTCCCTGACATGCTGCTCCTCTGTTCCTGACACACTGCGCCAACATCCTGTCACACTGCTTCCCCCAACACACTGCTTCCCCCCGACATGCTTCTCCCCCTCCTTGACACATTTTTTTCCCCAACACGCTCCTCCCCCTCCCTGACACACTGCTTCTTCTGTCCCTGACACACTGCTCCCCCACCTGTCACACTGTTCCCCCACCTGTCACACTGTTCCCCCACCTGTCACACTGTTCCCCCACCCTGACACACTGTTCCCCCACCCTGACACACTGCTCTCCCATCCCTGTCACACTGCTCCCCCCCAGCTGTCACACTCAGGGCTGTCTTAATGAGAGAGCACACCTGGGCACGGTCCAGGGGCCCCAGCTGCATGGGGGCCCCTTCACTTTCCCCAAGGCAGCTAGTCTTTGAGCCTTGCATGACCCTATGATGGCACTGAGAGTGATAGATACACAGGGGAGGCAGTCTGCCTCCTACCTACTTGATGTCTGTTTACCTGCACTGTCAGCATTGCAGGGGCCCCAGAGCATTACTTTGCCCAGGGGCCCATGATGCTATTAAGACAGCCCTGGTCACACTGATCCCCCCCCAACAGGCACACTGCTTCCCTCCCAACACACTGCTCCCCCTTCCTGACACACTGCTACCCCCTCCGACACACTGCTTACCCCTGACACGCTTCTTCGACCCCCTGACACACTGCTTCCCCCTGACACGCTTCTTCGACCCCCTGACACACTGCTTCCCCCCCAACACACTGCTACCCCCTTCCTGACACACTGCTACCCCCTCCGACACACTGCTTCCCCCTGACATGCTTCTTCGACCCCCTGACACACTGCTCCCCCCTCCTGACACTCTGCTCCCCCACTTGTCACACCGCTTTCCCAACTCACACACTGCTCCCCTACCTGACACACTGTTCCCCTACCTGTCACACTGCTCCCCTGTCAAACGGCCCCCCCCCCCAACTGTCACACTGCTCCCCTCCCTGACACACTGCTCCCTCCCCCCAGCACATTGTGAGTATGGGCAATGCATGGAGTGTACTTATATTAGATAATTTTCTACTGTTTTTTAGAAATTTTATCGTTTTATTTTTTATTTTTTGGAGGGCCGATCTTGGGAGGCTCAGGTTCAGAGTCCTTCTCTCCCTCCCTCTTTCCTCTTGAGTACCTCACTGCAATGTTCGGCGGCCGGCCATTGTAACAAAATCCTGTTTCCTAGTCCAGCTTCTGTGATAGGCCAAACACTGATTCAATTTCCTGGCATTGAATCAGTGTTCCGCCTATCACAGAAGCCACTGTCTGTCTAGGAAATCGGACTTTGTAACAATGACTGGCCACCGAATTTTGCAGACCCAAGCTTCTTGACACAGTGGAAGATGTCCTCTGTGTATAATCCAGGCTTTTTCAGAACATTTTCAACGACCTTGTAGTAAAAAACTATTTTTTATTATATAGAGTATGGGGTAGATTCACTTACCTCGGCGCATCTTTATGCGGGCGTAGCGTATCTTCTTTCCGCTACGCCGGCGCAACGCTGAGAGGCAAGCATGGAATTCACAAAGCAAATGCTCCCAACGTTGCGCCGGCGTAGCGTATAGTCATTGGTGTAAGCCAACGTAAGTCAAAGTAGGTGAAAGTGGGCTTGATATATTTAAATGAAGCGTGACCCCATGTAAATGATGGGTTAAGCTTCAAAAACGAACTGCGCATGCGTCGTATCTTGGACGCATTCCCAGTGCGCATGCTCACAGTCACGTCAAAATAACTGGCTAAGATACGTCAAAACACTGCCTACGACGTGAACGTAACGTATGCACAGCCCTATTCACGTACTACGTAAACGATGTCAAAATCGACGGTGTTCGTTCCCTGGTCCATACCTTTGCATGGGTTGCGCCTCCTATATGAGGAATAACTTTACTCCAGACGTAACCCTTACGCAAATTGCTTAAAACATGCGCTGGGCACAAGTCCGTTCATGAATCAGGGTATCTTACTCATTTGCATAGTTAACATGGGTACGCCGAATGCATCCAGCGTAACTATGCGCCCACGATATGCCGGCGTAGGCAAGTTACGTTGGGCGGCTGAAGCCAAATTTTTCGCCGTATCTAGCTTGTGGAATCGGCACAGAGATAAGACGGCGCGCATTTGAACTTACGACGGTGTATCTATATATGTATCTATATATGTATTTATACAAGGTGATCATATTGTCCCCTTAAAGTGGTAGTAAACTCTTTTACACCACTTGTAACTTCAGGCAAACCTATAGGGCTTAAGGCTGCTTTCACATTGGGGATAGAGCCGCGGTGGCGGTATAGCAGCGCGATTTTTAGCGCTGCTATACAGTCGTATTTACCGCGGTATTCGGCCACTAGCGGTGCGGTCTTAACCCCCGCTAGCGTCCGGAAAAGGGTTAAAACCGCCCGCAATGCGCCTCTGTAGAGGCGCATTGCGGGAGGTATTACCGCGGTTTCCTATTGATTTCAATAGGAAATCGCGGTATAGGAGCAGTGAACACACCGCTCCTATACCACAGTAAAGATGCAGCTAGCAGGACTTTTGGAGTGGTCCTGCTAGCGCACGGCTTCAATGTGAAAGCCTTCAGGCTTTCACATTGAACACTATAGGGCAGGTTTTTTTCATGCGGTATAGCAGCGCTATTTTTAGTGCTGTACCGCATGAAAAACACCTCAATGTCAGGCCCCGTACACACGGCCGAGGTTCTCGGCAGAAACCAGCGAGAACCTCGCTGGGAGCCGCATTCTGCCGAGAACCTCGGCCGTGTGTACGCTCTCGGCGAGCCCCGCCCGTCGAGAAACCCGTTGAGCAAATAGAGAACAGGTTCTCTATTTGCTCGATGGCCCGTCGGGATGAATGGCTGGTTGCCTTTCCCGACGGGCGGGTCGCCGATTCTGACGCCGGCAGAGAACCTCGACGGGCGGAACGATGTGTTCCGCCCGTCGAGGTTCTCTGCCGTGTGTACGGGGCCTAAAAGGGGCCTAACTGTAGGTACTGTGAATATCTCTTAACCACTTTAGCCCCGGACCATATTGCTGTCCAAAAACCAGAGCACTTTTTGTGATTCGGCACTGCGTCGCTTTAACTGACAATTGCGACGTGGTTTCCAAACAAAATTGGCGTCCTTTTTTTCCCACAAATAGAGCTTTCTTTTGGTGGTATTTGATCATCTCTGCGGTTTTTATTTTTTGAGCTATAAACAAAAATAGAGCGACTATTTTGAAAAAAAATGCAATATTTTTTACATTTTGCTATAATAAATATCCCCAAAAAATATATAAAAAAACATTTTTTTTCCTCAGTTTAGGCCGATACGTATTGTTCTAGATATTTTTCGTAAAAAAAAATCGCAATTAGCATTTATTGATTGGTTTGCGCAAAATTTATAGCAAAATTTATAGCGTTTACAAAAAAGGGGGTAGTTTTATGGCATTTTTATTAATATTTTTTTTTTACTAGTAATGGCGGCGATCAGCGGTTTTTTTCGGTACTGCGATATTATGGCGGACACACTTTTGACACATTTTTGGGACCATTGGCATTTTTATAGCGAATGTCCCGACGTAGAGGAGAGCCGACCTGCCGCCGTAGAACGACGGCGGCTGGTCGGCTAGTGGTTAAACGTGCACAGTTTAGGAGATATTCATAATGCATGTGGCTGATGACATCACGCCTTACAGTGTCGGACCTTTAGAGCCTGAGCTGTAAATGGCGGCTCCTGTGCGCATGTGCATGAGTGACGTCATTGCGCCCCCCGGTCACTCATGTAGAACCCGGAAGGAAGACAGATGCCAGATGTCAGTCCTCTCAGCAGTAAGAGTGTGGCGCTGGAGGGCTTCATTCTAGGGTAAGTTTCTCATAATGTGCTAGTATGCGATGCTTACCCCTCTTGGCTTCGGATGCTATGTAATTCTCAAAAAACAGGTGTCAGGAGGCAACAGCAGCAAGGCTATAGCATACCATTATGACCATGGCATTTTAGCGATTTGATATTTTCCGGGTTCTGTACTGTACCTAATAAAGAGTCCGGTGAGCGTGTGTGCATTTATATAATTAAATACATATTGAATTAAAATGTGTGATTTTAGAAAATGTATTATTTTTCCCCCCTAGGCCCATTTTGAGTATCTGAAATTTCACGTTTTACCCTGCCTTGTACACACGGTCGGAATTTCCGATGGAAAAGGTCAGACGGAATTGTTTCATCGGATATTCCAACCGTGTGTGTGCCCCATCGGAGTTTATCCATCGGACTTAGAAAAAGAACATGTTCACTTTCTTTCTGATGAAACGTCTGTATGAAACTGGAGAAAAAAACATGCATGCTCAGAATCAAGTTGACGCATGCTTGGAAACATTGTACTTCATTTTTCTCGGCTCGTTATAGTGTTGTACATCACTGTGTTTTGGACGGTCGGAATTTGGTGGGACAGTATGTATGCAAGACAGCCTGAACGGAATTCCGTCAGAAAAATCCATCTAAGTTTATCCCAACGGAAATTCCGATCGTGTGTACGGGGCATTAGAAGACAATATGGGACACCTATGCTTGTAAAAGGAAAATCAACAAGTCCTCTAAGTTAGGTTTGCAAGTTTTTTTTAAATTCCAAGGGAAATCATTTGTTTTCTTGTACATTGCTATTACTTCTAGAACAGTTTCAGCTAAAACTTCTGTCTGACTGAAAACATTAGTCAAAGCTGGCGTTGATTGATTCATCTTCTATAGTTCATACCGTGACTCATGTATTAGGTTTCCATAATTCTGCTGTCACCTCCATTTGCGTTTACTTCTCTTTTTCACTTCTCATACCTCATGCTAAAACAGCTTGTTCTCTTCTATTCATTTCCAAAATGTCCCCAAGGGTCCTTTGCAGAACTGTTATCTTCATCCCCTTAGACTATTATTCCAGGTGACCTGAATTCATCCCAATCTTATTTTCACATATCACACAAATCTACTTACTCCCTGACCTCAGAATATTCAGACCTCAGAAGTTACCGGCCAGCCAAGAGTCTTATTGATTGAACCAATAAATCGTTAAAAGCCCTGAGGCTACAAATACTGTTTACAGTCCAATAAATAAAACAGCATTGAATCAAATGGCTGTTGCAGAACAGTTTAGTCAATTAATGGCTGAAAATTATTTCTTAGAGTGAACTTCGGTAAACAGTGGCTGGCCTGTAAAGTATGAGTTATGACATGCTATAAAATCATTTTAATGGTGTCAATACATTTTAGACTTAAAGGGGTGTTCCAGCCCAAAATTGTGTTTATTAAAAGTCAGCAGCTACAAAAAGTGTAGCTGCTGGCTTTTAATAAACACTCACTTACCTGCTCCTGCGTTCCAGCGACGCGCCGACCGGGGCTCCGCTCCTCTCCCCCCCTCCCCAGCCGGCGTCTCCATCCAGACTGTGGGCACCCAGCCGTGACAGTCTTCGGCTTCACGGCCGGGCACCCACTGCGCATGCGCGCTTAGCGCGGCTCGCCGCTGATTGGAGAGGCGATCGCATGGGACCTGTCAGTGTCCCATGTGAACGCCTACAGGGAGGGGCTGGTGTAGGCGATTAAGGCTTAATCGCCTAACCAGCCCCTTGGCGGAAGCAGGAAGTGGGACAGGAAGTCCCACTCCTACTGAAGCCCCCGCCCCCCCCCCCCCAAAAAAAATTACATGCCAAATGTGGCATGTAAGGGGGAGTGGATTAAGCAAAAGTTGTTTTTTGGGTGGAACTCCTCTTTAATGTGATGACAAATGGAGGATATAGTATGCACCATACCTGACACGTGAGGCTGACAGATCTCAGCTCAGATATTGAGCTGGTATGTGCTTATATGACAGCAACATCAGTGTATTTTTGCACAGTTATTTAACCACTTCCCGACCGCCGCATGTACATATACAAAAATGTGTATTCTTAAGGGGCCTATGATACACAGCTAGGCGCCTAACAGACTCCCACTTTTCACAAAACACAAGACCAAAAGGTGTTGTTTCCTCTGAAAATAAATGCAGAGGAAACAAAGAAAAGTATTCTTAACACACAGTTTAAGGAAATGTCCACACCACGTGTTGTAAAAACGGTCCCCGCAGGGGTTCAAACTCACCAGAGATCAAAACAGAGCAAGCCTTTTACAATAATCCAAGATATTTCTATGAAGAGTCATATCCGTCTTAAAGGAGAGTCGCTCTTATAAGATCAACCTCAGATGTAATAAATAAACACAAAAGATGCCGACATAGCGTAATTCTGTTTAGTACTCATCCCATCCATCAAGCGCCCCCCATATATTATACGTACATAAAATAAATAAAATTGAGCAGAGTAAAAAAACTTCACCAGATCCTTTGCAAAGAAGCAGCATGCTTGACCACTGTCTCCAGCTGATATACAGGTGGGATGCCTCTTTCCCGGATCCCTTAGTGAGGTTTGGGGGGCGCAAAAAAAACCCCCAGCCAAACATCCCCCCCCCCCCGCCAACGTCACTTGCAGACAATGGGACCTGCAGACAGACAGACAGATATTCCGATAGATAGATAATTGGATAGACAGATAGATAGACAGAAAGCCATGTCCCTCACATATGCAGCCATGTCCCTCACATATGCAGCCATGTCCCTTCAGCCATGTCCCTCAAGCCATGTCCCTCACATATGCAGCCATGTCCCTTCAGCCATGTCGCTTTAGCCATGTCCCTCACATATGCAGCCATGTCCCTCTAGCCATGTCCCTCACATATGCAGCCATGTCCCTCACATATGCAGCCATGTCCCTTCAGCCATGTCCCTCACATATGCAGCCATGTCCCTCTAGCCATGTCCCTCACATATGCAGCCATGTCCCTCTAGCCATGTCCCTCACATATGCAGCCATGTCCCTCTAGCCATGTCCCTCACATATGCAGCCATGTCCCTTCAGCCATGTCCCTCACATATGCAGCCATGTCCCTACAGCCATGTCCCTCTAGCCATGTCCCTCACATATGCAGCCATGTCCCTTCAGCCATGTCCCTCACATATGCAGCCATGTCCCTTCAGCCATGTCTCTTACATATGCAGCCATGTCCCTTCAGCCATGTCCCTCTAGCCATGTCCCTTCAGCCATGTCCCTCACATATGCAGCCATGTCCCTTCAGCCATGTCCCTCACATATGCAGCCATGTCCCTTCAGCCATGTCCCTCCCATATGCAGCCATGTCTATTCAGCCATGTCCCTCTAGCCATGTCCCTCACATATGCAGCCATGTCCCTTCAGCCATGTCCCTCACATATGCAGCCATGTCCCTTCAGCCATGTCCCTCACATATGCAGCCATGTCCCTTCAGCCATGTCCCTCACATATGCAGCCATGTCCCTTCAGCCATGTCCCTCACATATGCAGCCATGTCTCTTCAGCCATGTCCCTCTAGCCATGTCCCTCACATATGCAGCCATGTCCCTTCAGCCATGTCCCTCACATATGCAGCCATGTCCCTCCAGCCATGTCCCTCTAGCCATGTCCCTCACATATGCAGCCATGTCCCTCTAGCCATGTCCCTCACATATGCAGCCATGTCCCTTCAGCCATGTCCCTCTAGCCATGTCCCTTCAGCCATGTCCCTCACATATGCAGCCATGTCCCTTCAGCCATGTCCCTCTAGCCATGTCCCTCACATATGCAGCCATGTCCCTTCAGCCAGAGAGAGACAGAGAGAGAGAGAGAGACAGAGAGAGAGAGAGACACAGAGAGACAGAGAAAGAGAGAGACACAGAGAGAGAGAAAGAGAGACACAGAGACACAGAGAGAGAGAGACAGACACAGAGAGATAGACAGACACAGAGAGAGAGAGAGAGAGAGAGAAGTGGTCTGTACAGCACAGTTGCAGGACGCAGTAATCAGAGCCCTCACACACACACACACATACAGGAGATGTGTAAGGCTCTGATTGCTGTGTGAAGCACAGCACAGCATACGGCACCCTTCTCCCTCCCTCCAGTCCACTCTGAGCCCGATCACAGTACAGGCTGAGCATACAGCACAAGGTGCTGCTGGACATGGATGGGGTGGACAGGACAGACAATGAGACAAAGTATTTTAATAAGTTTCCTACCTTAGATTCCTCCTGGAGCCAAAACCGAAAGTAACACTGCCCTCAGCCCTGGGGAAAGCACCACCCATTTCCTTTGGTAGAGAGGAAGCAGCAGGACCCAATTAGAGTGGAGACTGTGGAGACACTGTAGTGTGATTGGTACGTGGCGCACAGGACATAGCCACATAGCTTAAAAAAAACCTGCAAATTAAGTGTCTTGCCTGCTTGCTTTGGCATGATGCTTTAATGATGCTATAGCACTGCACTGTGACCGGCGTCCACCCTGAGCAATAGTAGTGCTGTTAAAGGACTCTTTTTTTTCTTAAAGGGCCAAAAAAAAAAATTTTTTTTTACTGCCTTTGGGGGGAGGGGGGCAGCGCCCAGGTGCCCCCTATGGACGGGCCGCCACTGGGTGTAAGTATCATGTCCGGCTATAGCATACAGCTGTAACCCTTACTAGTTTCATCATTCGTGCGACTTCTACTGAGACTTCTGGAGACTGTGGTCAAGCACGCTGCTTCTTTGCAAAGGATCTGGTGACGTTTTTTTACTCTGCTCAATTTTATTTATTTTATGTACGTATAATACTTTATAATATGTGGTGAAAGAACCCTTTGCATAGCTATGCCAATCATTTTCTCCCACATTCCTCCCATATGAGATGAGTGGGGGTGGGGGGGAAGGGGCATGGAAGGTCCAAGTGGATCTTTAGCCTAGAAGTACATTTTGGATCTCAAGTTCTTATGAGTCAATATGGGGCCAGATTTAGGTAGATGGGAGCATCTTTAATCTGGAGTAACGTTTCTCATTTACGTTACTCTGGCGAAATTTTTAGGAGCAAGTGCTGTTATTCATGAAGCACTTGCTCCTAAAGTTGCGGCAGCGTATCGAAAATGAGCCGGCGGAATTCAAATTGGGCGGGTACGGGGGCGTGTATTATTTAAACTAAGCGCGATCCCGCGGCGAACGTACTGCGCATGCGTCGACTGTCAATGCATCCCAGTGCGCATGCTCCAAATTCTGTCAGTGAACGTCAATGACGTCAAATCCCCATTCATGGACGTTTTACGCAAGCGACGCAAAAAAAATGTTTTCCGACGCAATGACGACGGCTATGCTTAACATAGGATACTTCACCT
This sequence comes from Rana kukunoris, assembly GCA_029574335.1. Lineage (NCBI taxonomy): Eukaryota > Metazoa > Chordata > Amphibia > Anura > Ranidae > Rana > Rana kukunoris. The sequence goes on along the minus strand of CM056057.1, from coordinate 73,281,505 downwards.
AGGGGCCATGTATTTATTTACGACGCGTATCTCTTACGGAAACGTCGAAAAGTCACTGCGTCGCGCCCGAATACGATCGTGAATTGCCGATTCCCGCTGATTAACATATTTTTTCGGCGTTAATCAGCGGGAACGCCCCCAGCGCCATTTTTAAATTAAAGTTGCGATGCGATGGCGAAATTCAATTACGCCGCTCGCATCGGAACTCCAACCCGGCGTTTCTTGTTTTCTGGTTACAGAAAACAGAAACGCCGGCTTAAAGTGACAGTTAGGCTGGAGTATCACTGATACTCCAGCCTAACTCTACCTGAATCTGGCCCATGGAGTTCCTTGCAGGTGCCTACGAAATTTCATCAATTTCATCAATCATTGATGATCATGAATCAGAATTGCTTGACTGGACAGAGAGAAATAAATCTTTTCAGGGCATTTTCTAAAGCATTAATAAAGCTTGAAGATGACGTTGATTCAAGCACTTCCAAACGAACCTCTCTAGTATTTAACCACATCAATACTAGGCACTTTCGCCCCCTTCCTTCCCAGACCAATTTTCAGCTTTCAGCAATCTCGCTTTTTCAATAACAATTGCGCGGTAATGCTACACTGTACCCAAATGACATTTTTATAATTTTGTTTACCCAAATAGAGCTTTCATTTTGTGGTATTTATTCACGACACCGTTTTTTATTTTTTTGCGATATAAGCGGAAAAAAGAGCGGAAATTTGGAAAAAAATATATTTTCGTCTTTCTATTTAAAAAAAAAATCCAATAAAATCAAATTTTGTCATAAATTTAAGCCAAAATGTACTCTACTACATGTTTTTGGTAAAAAAAAAATCCATTAAGTGTATGATAATTGGTTTGTGTGATCACGGACATATGTACGCAAATGATCATGTACAGATGTGCGCAGGTAATCACTGACATATGTGTGCAAATGATCATTGGGACATGTGATTTTACTGTTACATATGTGGGTGGGCAGGTGTTTTTACTATTTGGAGACATGTGTGTTTACTTTCTGTGTTTTACACTGTGTGGGACACTAGACTGGTGATCAGTGAGTAAAAAGCTGAAAAACACAGCTCATACTCACTGATCACCATCCAGCTGCAGCGATCTACCCTCCTTTCCTCACCAATGACTTCTATGTGAGGAGAGCTGATAATCTAGCAACCGGCTCTCTGTTTACATCACATGATGGCTGTGATTGGACACGGCTGTCATGTGATCAGTAGAGCCAATCACAGAGCCCTTCTGCCGATCTGAGATGCGCCGCGTCCTGGCGACACGAGTGCATCAGGATCGCGTGCGCGATCCCCTCCTTCTGAGTAACGTTCCTGAACGTCCACTCAGAAGGAGAGAGCGCCCACCCAGAAGTATATGTGCAGTGGCCGGGTGGGAAGTAGTTAAACAAGTGAACATTGCAGTCCATCTTTTACTCTCTGAAGAGTGTGCCATTCCAAAACATCAAGTCCTACACGGGAGAATAAAAGGCCTATGTTAAGTCTGTCGGGTGGGAGATCTAACATTTCTGTTCCTGCACTCTTCCTCTGAACTTACTGCAGATAATATGCTTATTGACACTAGAAAATATTTTTTTAAGCTCCAGTGATCCATAAGCCTGCTGAACATAATGCACCTTCGCTAAAATTACAATCTTGATGTGCTACCTCTTCATGGTAGTGTCTGAACGAGAGTGGCTATGTGATGGTTGGTTGGAATTACAAAAGGTACACAAAGGTTTTGCCACACATTAGTAATTGTAAATGAATGAATGAATGAATGAAAACTTATATAGCGCGGCACATGCAAAGTAAATCGCCTCTGGGCGCTTGTTGTTCCTGTCTCCTTTGAGATCAAAAGAGATGAGTCTTGATCTTTCTCCTGAAGACTAAGTGGTTCTCCTCCAGCCGAATGCTGGCTGGCAAGGCGTTCCATAGTCTGGGACTTGGACAGCGAATCTCCTGTCTCCTTTGGACTTGTATCTGGCTTTCGGTATCTGAAGCCGATTTTGATTGGTGGATCGTAGAATACGATTGGGATTGTGAGCTTTTATTTTTTCGCATAGATAATGGGGTGCATTCCCATGGATACATCTATGCGTTAGACAGAGTGCTTTAAAGGTGATTCTGTCTTTTACTGGTAACCCAGAAGGGATCTCAGTGAAGGTGAGATTGATTCCCAGAATTTTTTCCCAGTCACAAGTCTGGCGGCCGTATTTTGAACGACTTGAAGATGAGCAATTTGGTACTTGGGGAGTCCGAGGTAAAGGGCATTTGCATAGTCCAGTCTGGAGTTTACAATCGCTCCCACCACGACCGATATGTCTTTCTTGGGAATAAAAGGAGTGAGTCTGCGTAGTAGGCGCAGCAGATGGTGAGATCCGCTGATTACTGACCCTATTTGTGCGTCCATTGTCATGTAGGAGTCAAAGATGTCCCCAAGGCTTTTGACTTTGGCGCTAGGGGTCATGATTTTGCCCAGAATGGGCGGGGGGATTCAAGTTGTTGCCGGTTGATTCCTACGCTTGGCGTGAAACAGAAGAAGTTCTGTTTTCGCTCCGTTGAGTTTGAGATAACTCTTTGTCATCCAGTCCTCTATCAAAGAGAGACAAGTCTCTAGATTGAGGTGGTGATCCTTTTTGTTGCAAATGCGGAAGTACAGTTGCGTGTCGTCTGCATATGAGTGATATAGCAGTTTTTGGCTGCTGATGATTTCGAAAAGAGGACGCAGATAGATGTTGAATAACATCGGCGACAGGGGGGATCCTTGAGGGACTCCGCACGATAATGTATAGTGATTTATTATTGTATGTGTTGTTTATTTATACAAATAATTTATTGTTTTTTGTTTGTATATATTTTAATAGAGCCATATTGTCTATGCTCCTGTGGAAGCGTTTTAACAACGCGTAACATGTAGAGTGAGCCCTCCTTTCCTCTGGACCCACCGCCTGGTTACACATCTTATAGCTAAACCTCTAACTATAGTCTTTTGAGTTCTCTATGATCTAACTGTATTATGTTAATACTATTGTGATAACCTGTGTGGACCAGTTATTGATTTAATTTCTTTGATCTTATATGTGTAACTGTTTTTTATGACATCTCTACAAAATAAAATACCTCTATTTTTTTACTAAATTTATTTATATTTATTTATATTTTATATATATATTACTATATTTATATTTAAAGTACTATATATTGTTTTGTTTTTTTCCTGTTCTTTTATGTTCACATTGTGAATTCTCACCACATTCATTAAGCTAGGGAAACATTTACCTTGCAAAGTGAACAGCCTGTTTGCCTGTAGTAACTCAACATCCACATGTTGAATGTGCACAGCCTTAAGTGAGCAGTAGAGGTTCTGGCATTTACCAGTTTGCGTGAAAGAGCTGGACATAGAACTAGGGGATGGGGCTTAAAGTGGAACTAAGGACATAATAAAAACCGGCATACTTCTATTGCTATCATTAACACAGCAGATTAGAATATTTTGTTTACCTTAGTCCCCCCTGTAATATATTTTTATTACCTGTTGATTTTGCACTTAAAAAAACAAGCTTTCCAGATAAAAGTGGCAGTTGCGGGAAACCATAGTATACGGGAGGAGGTACCGTACTTAAAATGGTCAATTTTTATTCAGGCTCCCTTTAAGAATTAAATTGGTTGAATTCGTTCACACTGAATTTCAGTGGCACTCTTTCTCCTGGAATACAAATCAGCTGTATAGTCTGCAGGGGATGTAAACTGACTGAAAATATCATTTTTTACTCGCAGCTAATTTCTTGGCTTCACATAGTAGATATTTACAAAGGTCAGGAGAGTTATGTACAAATAAATAATTAGCACTGCTCTCTTTAGCAAGAAAAGACACTGTGAGTCCCACAGGTCTGATTATGTAAGCTAGTTCACAAAGAGGTGACTACTGAGCAGAATGATTGAGCTCATCACGCACTGCGACGGTTTTGGAGGGGAAAATGAACAAGAGTTGTCAGGCTTGGCAAAGATTGTCATCACTAAGGACAGCTTGTCACAAATGGTAAAGATGTACATAATCTAAAATCCCTGCACAATCCAGGGGTCATGCAAGAAAAAAAAAACATGGCGCTGTGCACGGAACGACAGCCATTTAAAATACTCATAACAAAAAGTATGACTATTTTATAGTATGTTAAAATATTCTGACACTGCACAAAGTGGTCATGAACCAAACCTAGGTGTTCCAAGGATAAATCACGATATTGGGGGCTATTTTTTAATTTTTCTTATTTTTCACCCCTTCTTGCATATTTTTTTTTAGAACTGTTTAGTGCTGTTTCGTTTTCAAAATATTTTATTGGTGAAATCAAACAAAGTGACATGTTACATTGTACAGATTGTTTCAACATAAATGGTACATCAACATTGGCAGAGAGTATTTGTAAAAAAACAGTCATTGTCCGATTCAGAGAACCCAGCATAAACCTCAGTGTGTTGCTTCCGATCTCACGTCTTAGTTTAGAGTATGCAGTGCTCAGTGTTCGGGTTTTCAGGCATTATTCAGGTCAGAGATTCTTTATTGTTTTAGATGTGACAAAGCATATGGACTCGGGAGAGATATTAAGTACTGGTACTCAGCTAGGAGTACCTGTGTTTAAGTGTTCAAAATAGTAAGGTGTCTCTCTCGGCAGGGTAAGAGTTTGTAACCTTATGGGGGCCTGTGTGATATGTTGTGAGAAGTTCCAATATGCAAGGTGTTTTCGTCTTCAGTTGTTTGGTGATATCAAAGGATATAAATCCATTAGGAAAGGAAAGGGGGTGATAACAGGGGGGTGTGAGTAGGTAGAGGAGCGTTTGGGTAGGGAAGAAAGGGAGATGTAGGAGAGGAAGAAGAGGGAGGGGGTGGAGGTGGGGGCCTATGGGAGTGGTATTAGTGACCGACTCCCAGGGAGCAGGTTTTATTTGGAGTGTTTGCTCAGGCTTTTTGGTTGCATAGGGGGCGGCGGTCTTCTAGGTAGTGGAATTCCAGTATTCCGCTATTAGATTGTGGTAGGAGCGTATAACTCCTCTAAACCTTCAATTCTAGATCTCTATTTTACTTGTGTATAGGTTGTTAAAGTGTTTAGTCGGGTAAATTCCGTCGTTGTTTGAAAGTGTGTCCAGCATGCCCATTTAATTCCATTTTTTTTTTTTTTGGAGTATCTCGTGCACTTTGGATTCAGTTCTTCCATTTCAGCTATTCATATGATTCTACCGAATCCTTCCTTGAGTGATGGGATGTTTTGGGACTTCCAATGTACATGGACACATTGTTTTGCCGCATTAATCATATGCATTGCTAGTGATTTGTGGTATGAATTATGAGGTATGTGTGAGTGGTGCAGAAGAAACTAGGCGGGGGAAAGTTTCAGGTCATAGAATGTTATATGTGAGGTGATGCGGTGCACTTTCTTCCAGAAAATTTGGATACATGGACCTGTCCACCATATGTGCAACAATGTGCCATGTTGTTTCTGACATCTCCAGCAGATTTCCATCAGATCCCTTCGGGCAAAGGAAAAAGCCTCCCATATACAGCCAGGAGATATAAAACGGTGTGTCCCAAGCAGTCTAGGTTAGTCTTGGGATTCTTGAGTCTTTGTCTTGTAAGTAGGCAAAGTAGGTGGATGATGGAGGGCGGGTGCCCGTCTTCCCCGTTTTTCTTCCTTTGGCGGAATTACGGTGGGTATCTCCAGAAAGTACATGGGATCTGGACTATAATGTAGGTCGTGGGAGCGGTGTGATCATTAAGAGGTAGTGCCCAGTATGAAGGGGTTTCCTGCTGAAAGATGTGCCACAATCCCAGGTATGTCTGAAGGCTTGGTCGTGGTGGTTGTCATTTCAGGATTGTTTCAGGGCCAAAATGCAGGGAGCCAACTGGTTAGAAAATGAGAAGTTATTTATAAAGGCAGGTGTGCGTGGTGGTCAAGTGATCCAGGATGGCCAGGGGTGGTATACTAAACAGGCTACAGAGGCATGGCTCTCAGGTAGTGTAGGGGGTTCATTTTGTGGCAGAATTTCTAATGAGGAGAAGGTAGGTTACCTCACTATGAGTGGCATGTCTTGCGATGGCCTGGTGAAGCTGTAGGGCTGCTATTCCTCAGGTCCCTCCTGCTTGTGAAGGCGAGGGTGGTGGCTTTCCACAAGATTTCTTCTTTTAAGATGAAATCTGTGAGGGAACAGATCACAACTCACATCTCATCGCTCCTCGGGCGTAAATCTATGTGTACACGTTCCAGTACTATCTGCATGTCAGGGGCCCCTTCCAGTAGGTCATTAAACAGGGCAGCAATCAAGCGAGCAAGTTGAGTCTATAGATACGGGGAGACCTCTCATCCGTAGGTTATGGCATCTCCCACAATTATACAAGTCCTCCATGTGTCGATTGACCTTTCTAAGGTGGACAGTATGTGATTCTGTAACTTGTTGCACCTGCCAAAGCGAGGCATCATGTTGGGCTTGCACCTCCTCAACCCTCAGGGCTATACCCTGTATGTCCGAGCGCAGCTCCGAGATGGCTTCCGCAATAGTCACCAAAAGCGTGCTTTTGATGTCCACTGCCACCGAGTGGAGGTCGGCCATGCTCAGTGCGAATGTCGGGTGCATGTCAGGTGAGGGAGGGCTTCGGGTTCGGTGAGTGCTTCTGCTCGAGGAGAGGGGTTTCATGGGATGAGACTTGTGACTCGAGCATGGTGTCCCTGGGCCGTGTTTGGAATATCTTGGGAATGTGGCGGCTTAGCTGCGTGTCTTGGCTCCTGGGTGATCACGACCGTGTTGCTGAAGCACTTCGGCCAAGTGCTGTTTATCGAGTGGGATTGCTACTTTTCAACAGAAATGTAAACCTGGGAGAACAGTTTCTACCCCTGGTGCCCAACCTGCAGCACTTTGGCACATATTGTGTGGGCCCTCTGGGTCCCTTCAGACAGTAATCTGTGTTTCCCTATTACCTTGTTATAGCAGTGATTTCTAGCTCCCTCATGTATTATTTCTTCAGTCTATGACTGTCCCCTGAAGCATGTCCCCAGTCTCCAACCTATAGCACATTCACAGTCTTTGCAAGTCTCCTGTAGTACGTTCATAGTCTCTGACCATCTCCTATATCATGTCCCCAGTAAAAAAAAAAAAAAAAGGGTGCACCAGCCTTGCGTCTTACCTTTTTTGGCTCTGAAGAAGAGGAAACCTATCCTCAAAATGCATCAGCCATTTGAAGTGCCTTCCCTAAGCTGGGGTCGGGGCAGGGTGTGCGGGTCACTGTGGATATTGATTAACTCATTATCACGTGCTGTTTATGAGTGGACATTTGTAATATTTCTTCAATAAAATAGTTTTAAGGTAATACACAAGGCTGGTGCACCCTTTGTTCTTGTTTTTTTTTTTTTCTTTCGTTTTTCTGGCTACCCCAGTAACCAGGGGACTGCAAAGTCCTGCTCAGGTTCAAGTTGATAAAGACCTAAAGTTCTCCATTGCTGGGACATCCACCTTGAGCACAGGAGGTTGTTTGTTTTGCTCATATGCCATGTACACAGTCTCTAACTATTTAAAGTGGTTGTAAACCACACTTTGACTTTTACCTACAGGTAAGCCTATAATAACTGTACGGTTTAGGAGATTTTCCCCTCGCAATGCGCAGATGATTGCAGCGGCGCATGAGCAGGGGGGAATCCACGGCGAAAGGACCGGCAGCTGCCGGACCTTGCCAATTTGAAATCTCCCACGCGCACGCGCGGGAGTGACGTCATCTCCGCTCCAGCCAATCACAGCGCTGGAGCGGCGATACCCGGAAGACACACCGAAACAAGATGACAACTCACTCGGCGTGGACCAGGTAAGTGCTCTTCTACTCGTTCCGAGGTAAGAATTTCATAATCAGCTAGTATACACCGCATTATGCCTTTTGCCTTGCAGGTTTAAAAAAATAAAAAATTATATGCGGTTTACAACCACTTTAATGTATCACATCTACAGTCTCTTACCATCTCCTGTACCACATATGCAGCCTCTGACCATCTCTTGTTTTATCCAAGTGTAACAGGTCAAAGAAACCACCAAATTAAAAATCCTTATAAGTCCAAAATCTTTATTGTTATTGTAGAAATTAAAATGTTTCTGCAGTCTATGCCTCCTGCAGCATGTCTCCATCAACTATTATATCATGTTCACAGTCTCTGAAAGTTTCCTTCAACATGTTCACAGTCTCTAAAGGTCTGCAGGAGCATAGCCACAGTCTGAGCATATCTTGTATTATGTCCACAGTCTCTGACAACCTCTTGTATCATACCTATAGTCTTTGACTATATCCTGTTGGGTGTAGTCTCTTCCACTGAAAATACACTGACTTTATGTGTGGCCATTTGGTGATATCAAAAGCCCCCCATATCAAGAAAATTGATTGCCACTCAAATGAGTGGCGATGCAGCAACAATTGCCACAGCACATTATTTATTAAAGGCCTTTATACAGTGCCAACATGCAGTGGTTTATATACAGTACATTCACATTATAGCACACTTACCCCCTATTGTGCCCTCCTCGGACGAAGTTCACAGCTGCTGCTGATGCAACCTCTGTTCAAGCACACCAGAGTTACTTTGTCCCAGGACTCTTTTTCATTCTCTTCATCTTACAAATGCCAGGAATAGGCCCAGTATTACACATTGTGCAGTGCAGCTTGCACACAATTAAAACATTCTGGAGTAAAGAGGAAGAATACTTTTGGCAGAAGTAACTTTACATGTCTATTTTACTACAAACTCTACCTCTTAGCATTTTTTTTCCTAGGGGCTTTAGCTCCACGTTGATGGAAAGTGCACTTTCATTTATCCCTTCTGTCTATCTTATGCCCTGTACACACGTGCAGGATTTCCGACGGGAAATCCCAAGAACCTCCTCGGTCAGCCTTTCCCCCTACACACGGGCGGTTTTACCAACAGGAAAACTGCGACGGAGCTTGGTCTGGAATCCCGGCCGTGTGTATGCTCCATCACAGTTTTTCCCATAGGAAAACTGCTAAAAACCACCGGGCAAAAGTCCGCCGGTTTTCCCAGCGGAAAAAAAGAGAGCTGGTTCTCTTTTTTTGTCTGGTGATTTTTGGACAGTTTTCCTGTCGGAAAAACTGCGAGGAAAACCGCCCGTGTGTACGAAGCTTTACGTGCTACACCAGGAATAGCCTCAGAGATTCATGGGGATTGAATGTGCTGGCATACCCAAACAATTTTTTTCCTGCAAGCCAACAACATTGGTCATGGAATGCAATAGAGGGTTGGGCTATTTTAGCTTGAAGGAACAGTCAGTAAGGATAAGTGCGCTTTCTGTTCTTCTATAATGAAAGGGTTATTTTAACATTTAGGATCTTGCTTACAGGTGGACAAAGTACAAAGATTCCTTTTAGGCGTGTTGCTGCATATTCGTTGTCCATTCAGGAGGATCCTAGAAGTAGAGAGGTGACCAAGAGCAGTTGCTAAGCTAGGGGAAAAATTGAGGAAACGCAACTTGCTTTGCATCTTGGCAGAAATTCAGAAAGTTGACTATATCGTATTAAAATTCTTCAGAAAAAAAAAAATATTTATTTGCCTTATAGGTCACAACGTGTACATTTTGTCCTGGATGTCATTTATTTTAGATTTTTCTTGTTAAATAGAAATATGTTGTTTTAATGCTAAAGTCCACACCAAGAATTAAAACATGGAAAATGATTTCAAACTACAATAGATGACAAATAATTCTGACCAAAATTTCAATAAATGTCAAAGTTTCACACCAGCCAGACATAAAAAAAAACAAAAAAACATGTAAACACGATGTTAGGTATTTATTAGGTATTTTTTTTATTTAAAAAAAATACATACATATTTTAAATGCAACTTGCGTAGACACCCACATTTTTTTGATATTTGCATTGACATTAGGCCCTTGTAATTCAGTGCACAATAGAAAGTAAAATGGAAGATGGAAGGGCAGCCTTAGGGGTCAGTCACTCCTTAGTGCAGTGCAAAATGTGCTGACAAAAACATGCTGACAGGAGGAGAGAGCAGTTTGGCAGTGTGATGCTGCTCTTGACCAATTGTGCTGCTTCAGCAGTGGAGGTAGAAGGTTTACTTGTACTGTCTGCAGGGGTGTCTGCAGAATTAGAGGTAAAACGGTTCCTGTATATGCAGTTCAACGCTTCAATTGTGTATTTGAGGTCAGTTTAAAAAGGCAACCCAAAAAGCCAATCTGCCAACAGGCATTTCATAAAGAAGTAAATGCAAGGCCTAACTGGGAACACCTGGTGAAAACAATTACAGGTTTGTATCAGAAAACAAATCACCAGATTCTGCCATTAGCTCAATGATGGTAATAAAAAGAAACCTTGCAATTTATAGACTGCTGTAGCTAACTGTTCCAACATTTGTAAATGAACCTGCAGTTGTATATAGACAGGCCACATTCAAGAGCCATATGGGAACATATACACTCCTTAGGCAAAACATACACACTAATGGCATTTTAAAAGTAAAATAAATCAAAGGCACGCAATAGTGCTTTATTTAATCCATTAGGAGGAACAGTAAAATTCTAAAAGTATTGCACTTCTTCAAATCAGTGATTTGGCTACTGTCTCTCTTTCTCTACTTCTTCTCTCCATTTTGCTTTCCTGTCTATGTTCCTTTGGAGCAGTGTTTGTTCCTCTTTGACAGCCTGAAGATGGGGACAGAGATTCATCTTGTTATACATGTTATATATTGTATGACTTCTTAACTTGACTGTCTTATGTTAAAAGTGGTTAAGAAGGGGGGTGTAAAATAAGTCCCAAATGTTCCCTCTTTTTTGCATTATGGTTAACAGTGAGCTTCTAGTGCCTAGTACACACAATTGTTTTTCCTGTCGGGAAAACTGTTGTGTTTTCCTTTGGCCGGGAACACCGGACGTGTGTATGCTCCTTAGCAGTTTTCCCGACAGGAAAACTGCGGTTTAAAAAACGAGAACATGTTCTCTTTTTTCTCGCCACGATTTTGCAGCGTTTTTTTTCCCCGCAGTTTTCCTATGGGAAACACTGCGAGGGAGCATACACGGACGGTTTTCCCGACCAAAGTTCTCCTGTAAGTTTTCCTGATGGCAAAACCGGCCGGGTCTTTTGACCGTCAGGAAAACCGATCGTGTGTACTATGCATTAGAATAGAGAAATTACCATTCAACAGTGTTGTGTAGGTTATCTTATATGAAGCAACTCAAGTTTAAAGAGAGAAGAACTTTGTAACTTAGTGAGATATATATATATATATATACACACACACACTTTATGTAATTTTATTTGAATAATTTGCATCCTAACAAGATGTCACAATCCACCACTTTCAACTATAAAGCACAACCTGAATTTTGTAACCCATTATAATATCCAGACTTTAGTGTAAGGCGTGTGATATCACATGAAGTTCTCTCTCTGCTGTAATTGGAGGAGTGACCTATTGCATGACTTTGAGGGGTGTTGAGGAGTGTGCTGTTAATTTTTGATACTATTACATCACTATACACTCAGAAATATTAAGGCAGCAGTTTTACTGAGGGAAAGGACATTATAAGGCTTTTTAAAGGGGGTATAAAGGGTTAAAAAGAGAAATACTTCTATTGGGTTGAGCTCCTTGCTGCCACCTCCCAGCGCCCCTTTAAGTGACTGTTGGCACCAGGAGGCAGAGGTGGATTCCCGAATTGCATACAGATGATCGGAATTTCCGACAAGAACATTTTTTTTCATTTGAAAATTTGAGAACCAGCTCTCAAATCTTTGCTTTCGGAAATTCCAACAGAAAAAGTCAGATAGGGCCTACACAGGGTCAGAATTTCCAACCAAAAGCTCACATCGAAATTCTGACCGTGTGTATGCAGCATTAGGCTTCCTATATACTCAAACTACTTTTTTTCCTACAAATAGAGCTTTCTTTTGGTGGCATTTGATCACCTCTGCGTTTTTTATTTTTTGCGCTATAAACAAAAATGGAGCTACAATTTTGAAAAAAACAAAAACAATATTTTTTACTTTTTGCTATAATAAATATCCCCAAAAAAATCTATAAAAAAAATACATTTTCCACAGTTAAGGCTGATATGTATTCTTCTACATATTTTGGGTAAAAAAAAATAAAAAATCGCAATAATCGTATATTGATTGGTTTGCGCAAAAGTTATAGCATCTACAAAATAGGGGATAGTTTTATGGCATTTTTATTATTTTTTCTTTTTTACTGGTAATGACGGCGATCAGCGATTTTTATTGTGACTGCAACTTTATGGCGGACACATTGGACATTTTTGGGACCACTGTAATTTTTTCAGCGATCAATGCTATAAATATGCACTGATTACTGTGAAATTACACTGGCAGTGAATGGGGTTAACCACTAGGTGGCGCTGAAGGGGTTAAGTGTGTCCTAGGGAGTACTTCTAACTCCCACTAGGCAGAACGGGGAGACGCTTGTTTACACTTGCCTCTCCCCGTTCTGCAGCTCTGTGACCCGATCGTGAGACACCGGCGACATTAAGTCCGCGGGTCCCGGATCACGGAGCTCGCAACAGGGGCGAATTTCAAAGTGACGTATATGCACATTACTATGCCCAGCCGTGCCATTCTGCCGACGTATATGTACAGGAGCCGGTCAGGAACCGGTTTAACAGTGCACAACGAGATTTGTGATGTCTACAGAAGCACTTTTTTCTAAGTTTACCTGCAGGTACAAGTTCATATACAGAGTTAACTACTGCTTTAATGGTTATCAAACTGTTATGGGTAATGTGCCGCTTTAAATAGTAGATTTTGCACCTTTACTTTGTTTAAATCTAACACTTGAGGGTTAGAGGTTTTAAGGTTATCTTAAGTCTGAGAGCAGCTGCACTGGCAACTCCTTTACCAAACAAGTTGGACATGATTTGCTAAAAAAGTAAAGCCCAGTGAAGTGAATGGTACTTCACACAGCTCCACACTTTAATAGACAGGTAACAATGAACCCTATTTAACTATTGACACAGCGCAGAAGCTGAAGTGTCTGGTCCACACATACATCTCTATTAAATGATACTTTACTAATATAATAATTTAAGAATGAATACTTTGTGCATAAGTATAAGTATGGTTCTCTTTAAAACTCCACAATTTCTCATTACAGGCATACCCCACTTTAAAGTACACAATTGTGTTTATTTACTAAAACTGGAAAGCGTAAAATAAGACTCACTTCTGCACAGAAACCAATGAGCTTCCAGGTTTTATTACCAGGCTTAATTGAAGAAGCTGGAGTTAGAAGCTCATTGGTTTCTATGCAGAAATGAGCCTGATATTGTGATTTCCAGCATTAGTAAATAAACCCTATTGTGTACTTAAAAGCGGGGTATGGCTGTACATGATTTGTTTGGGTTTGTGATAGGTTTACTTTAAATTACAAAAGCAGGAAATGTAGGCGAGTTAGATAACACCAGGTTTGTCAGGCCCACAGCTGTGAATATTAAAGCGGATCTCCACCCTAAAGTGAAGATCCGCTGATCGGAACCCTCCCCCCCTCCGGTGTCACATTTGACACCTTTCAGGGGGGAGGGGGGTGCAGATACCTGTCTAAAGACAGGTATCCGCACCCACTTCCGGCCCGCAGTCTCGGGCAAAAGACGGGCTTTTCCCGTTGTGTGCTGGGAACTCTCAGCTCCCAGCACACAGCGGGAGCCAATCGCGGGCGCAGCGCGACTCGCGCATGCGCCGTAGGGAACCGGGCAGTGAAGCCGGAGCGCTTCACTTCCTGGTTCCCTCGCCGTGGATGGAGGGGAGAACAGCAGGGTGACGAGCGATCGCTCATCCTCTGCTGCGGACGCCGCTGGACTCCAGGACAGGTAAGTGTCCTAATATTAAAAGTCAGCAGCTGCAGTATTTGTTGCTGCTGGCTTTTAATATTTTTTTATGGTGAACCATCCGCTTTAAGTACTTACTTTTTTACCAGACCACACCATCAAAATACATCCCATAATCGTTCCCGCAATCATCGCCATGCAGATCCTTATTCGCAATTTACCCCTGGAATTTGCTATGGCTTCCACCCTGAAAGAAATCAGTACAAAGTACAAAACTTATGTAATATACATAATTTTTTTTTTTTTTTAATATGTATACAGGTTTTTTTATCAGCCACATCTGTCACTGGCCCTGTTTTCGCCCATTACTATAACTTGTAACCTCTGCCCGACGGAAAAAGAAGCAGAGGCTATAGGAGGTACTGCAGCCAGGCTGGCTGCTAAAAGGTGAAAGGGTAGCAGGTGAATGGGGGAGAGGGCAAAGTGGAGAGTAGTGAAAAGGTGTTTGTGTGCAGAGGTGTGATATGGAGGGTGCCCGGGTCAGAGCTGTGAGCTGAAGAAAAGTGCAGAGATAAGTAAGTAGAAGAGGACTGAATCCTGCACTTTAGGGTACAATCCTGGACCCTAAACTTCATGCAGTGTGCCTCTGAACCCTGCACACTGTACTAAACACACTCCTAAATCCTGCACTCTGTGAACAACACATTCTTGAACCCTGTACTCTGTGTATCGGGCACTCCTGAAACCTGCACCAATGAGTCCTGGAACTATTCTCTGACATATATAAATATATAATATATATGTTACACATACACTATATTACCAAAAGTATTGGAACACCTGCCTTTACACACACATGAACTTTAATGGCAGTCTTATTACTTAGGGTTTAATATTGAGTTGGCCCACCCTTGGCAGCTATTACAGCTTCAACTTTTCTGGGAAGGCTTTAGGGAGTGTGTCTATGAGAATGTTTGCCCATTCTTCCAAAAGTGCATTTGTGAGGTTAGGTTCTGATGTGGAAGAGAAGGGACGGCTTGCAGTCTCCGCTCCAATTCATCCCAAAGGTGTTCTATCAGGTTGAGGTCAGGAATCTGTGCATGCCAGTTAAGTTCCTCCACCACAAATCCGATCGTCCATGCCTTTATGAACCTTGTTTGTGCATTGGTGTGCAGTCATGTTTGAACAGCAAGGGGCCATCCCCAAACTGTTCCCACAAAGTTGAAAACAATCCCACACCATAATCCCCCCTCCACCAAATGATTTGGACCAGTGCACAAAGAAAAAGACAGTAATAAACAAACAGAAGGTGCAATCAGCGCAAAAATATTCCCCCCCCCCCCCCAATAATGCAAGCTGAACACTAAAAAGGAATTCACAAAATCCAAAAAGATACAAATATAGAAAAATAGGAAAGGAAAAGACGTGGATTAATGAGTTTGAAGTGGCGGAACTTGACTATATTGTCGGGATCCACCCAGCAGCCTGACTGACAGTTGGCCCCAGCTCTCAATGCGCTGCAGTGAGCCGCAGTCAGCTGCGCCCGGCCCCTCTCTAGCCTGGCACACCAGTGAGTGCTGGATGGGCAGAGCAGAGAAGGGTCACTTGACAGTCACTGTTTTCTGCCCTGGAAAGACTGAGAACTGAGTGATCTGCGGTCCTGTGATCATTCAGTTCTCGGTCTTAGAGCCGGTGAGGGACAGATGCAGCATCACACCAATGCTGCAGGATGGGGGTGAGTATGTATGTTTGTTTTTGTTGTTTTTTGGGACCCCAAATCTCTCCTTTTAAGATTTACTCACGATACATATTCTGGAATAGCATCCCTTCTTTTGTAACGTCCAGTCCACACTAGCACCTTTTTATCAAAGTCCGACGGCTTCGTCTGATTTCTGTATAAGTGGTTAACTAGTAAAAAATGAAGAAAAAAACAAAAAAAAACCAGTAAGACAATGATTCTGAATAGATGACATTTTCAAACTGTATCACTTTCCTATGCAATGTCTACCTGCAGCAATATATTTTAAATATACACACACATACATACATACACACATACATACATACACACACGGTATCTCACAAAAGTGAGTACACCCCTCACATTTTTGTAAATATTTTATTATATCTTTTCATGTGACAACACTGAAAAAATTACACTTTGCTACAATGTAAAGTAGTGAGTGTAGAGCTTGTATAACAGTGTAAACTTGCTATCCTCTCAAAATTACTGAACACACATCCATTAATGTCTAAATCACTGGCAACAAAAGTGAGTACACTCCAAAGTGAAAATGTCCAAAATGGGATCAATTAGCCATTTTCCCTCCCCGCTGTTATGTGACTTATTAGTGCTTCAAGGTCTCGGGTGTGAATGGAGAGCAGGTGTGTTAAATTTGGTGTTATCGCTCTCACTCTCTCATACTGGATGTTCAACATGGCACTTCATGGCAAAGAACTCTGAGAATCGGAAAAAAATTATTGGTAATCTACATAAAGATGGCCTAAGCTATAAGATTGCCAAGTCCCTGAAACTGAGCTGCAGCATGGTGGCCAAGACCATACAGCGGTTTAACAGGACAGGTTCCACTCCAAACAGGCCTCGCTAAGGCCGACCAAAAAAGTTGAGTGCACGTGCGCAGTGTCATATCCAGAGGTTGTCTTTGATGTTTTGATGTTTCTTCATCATCAGTCTCTATTGGATCAGTGCTACTATTACCACTAGTCAGTGGATTTTTTCATGACCCCTTTTCCAGGTATTTAATTATGTTATATTCCATCATCTAGCCAGTGATCTTTTCACCTGAATTACAGGGAATCACTGCTATTTGTGGGAACCATTAGGAAATATTGCCAATAGTTGGGGTTCAGGTGTGCAATTTTGTGTGGGGGGGGGGGACCTCTGTGTGTTATGTGGAGGGTGGGGGCGCTATTTTTTGTAGACTCTGATCTCCCCTTGGGATGATCGAGCATTAGTTACTGGTATAAGCCGTTTTTGAGTGGGCATCCAGGGGGACCATCCCTGGGTTGGTCTACCATATCATAGTGGACCTGAGTTTTTATACCTGACATACATGTGTTCTTTTTTGATATTTATTCCAATAAAAAATTTTGTAGTTAACTCTTAAGGGTGTGCAGCAGTCTATTTTCTTTTTTGTTTTTTATTGTTGTGAGAAATAGACATACGAGTGCTGCCAGCATTGCTGCAGATGTTGAAGGGGTGGGGGGGGGGGGGTCGGCCTGTCAGTACTCAGACCATACGCCACACACTGCATCAAATTGGTCTGCATGGCTGTCATCCCAGAAGAAAGCCTCTTTTAAAGATGATGCACAAAAAAGCCTGCACACAGTTTGCTGAAGACAAGCAGACTAATGACTTGGATTACTGGAAACATGTCCTGTGGTCTGATGAGACCAAGATAAACTTATTTGGTTCATATGGTGTCAAATGTGTGTGGTGGCAACCAGGTGAGCAGTACAAAGACAAGTGTGTCTTGCCTACAGTCAAGCATGGTGGTGGGAGTGTCCTGGTCTGGGGCTGTATGAGTGCTGCCGGCACTGGGGAGCTACAGTTCATTGACGGAACCATGAATGCCAACATGTACTGTGACATGCTAAAGCAGAGCATGATCCCCTACCCCAAACACACCTCCAAGATGACCACCGCCTTGCTAAAGAAGCTGAAGGTAAAGGTGATGGACTGGCCAAACATGTCTCCAGACCTAAACCCTATTGCGCATCTGTGGGACATCCTCAAATGGAACAGGAAAGGGAGTCACCGCTCCAGGTGGGTCTTGTGAGCAATTAAGGAACCTCCCAGGAAACCAAGGTGCTGGCAATGCACTAGGCAAGTGTAGAATTTTCAAAAAGGGATGGATAGCCGCACTCCAAGGACTCCATGGCCATGATTAAGCACTAGATTGGTGTGAAACGCGTCGGCTGTCCCCATTTGGCTATACTTTGTGATGCATGTCTTTGACTTTTACCAATAAAGACAACTTTTGAAGTTCCTTGGAGTGTGGTTATCCATCCCTTTTTGAAAATTCTACATCCTCAAATAGAAGGTGGAGGAGTGCAAGGTATCTAACATCCACCAATTCTGTGGTGTCTTCATGGAGAAGTGGAAGAGGACTCCAGTGGCAACCTGTGAAACTCTGGTAAACTCCATGCCCAAGAGGGTTATGGCAGTGCTGGAAAACAATGGTGGCCACAGAATTTTTTGACACATTGGGCCCAATTTGTACATTTTCACTTACGGGTGTACTCACTTTTGTGAGATACTGTGTGTTGTTTTGAAAAAAATTAAAAGCACACTATTCCTTCCACCCACAGTCACTGCTTTGTGCTCCAAGCAGCCAAGATCATTGGTCATGTGATCACTCAGTTCTCGGGCTTATAGCTAACATGGGACAGCTGCAGCATCACACCGATGCTGCAACACAGGGGTGAGTACCTGTTTTTGTTTTTATTTACCCCAAACTTCTCTTCCATCCCCTTCTGTTCACTGTTATTTGTAAGAGTGAATGTGAAAGAAAATCCCGCATTTTGGGAACAGAGTGAGAATTTTCCAAATGCGGACACCATCTCTGCTAACAACCAAGGATTGCCTCACTTTGAAGTGATTTCTTCTCACTTCCAGTTTGGCTGCAGAAGTGGAAGTGAAGCGAAATCTCCCCAATGAAACCCAGGTGGCAAAAAAACTCACGGTTTAAAACCCTTCCTTACTAAATCCAAAATAGAACAAAACGTTTTGCTTTTAGTACTACTGTAAACTTGTGTAGAACTATATAACTTTTATGTGATTGTACAAATATACACACAGTTTACTGTATGACTTTTATACAGAATCTTAGGTTTGCAAAAGCAAAATGACACACCCAACCTATTTCAGTCAGATTCCAGTAATCAAGTTTATACAGTAAATGCAACACCAGACCTCAGAAGCAAACAAACTAAAATGTACCCAAAGACATGAGACAGTGGTATTCAACTTTCTGCATATAGGGGACTTCACATGTGGCACCTGGCATCATCAAGAAAGGGTATCACATAGTATTTAGTAAATGCAATGCTACAGAAAACTGTCACAGACATGCCATATGGGATAATAAGAGACTGCAGATGGTCAGATTAGAGAGGTGATCAGAGACAGCAGACATATTACAAAAGTTGGTCAGAGGCGGCAGACATATAACAAGAGATGGTCAGAGACTTCTGACATATGACAAGAGACAGTGGCGGTGCGTCCTTAGAGGGCGCAGGAGCGCCGCCCCTCTCGCTTCTGCACCGCCACTGAAAAACAATACACAGATTCATGTATTGTCGCAGCTGCCCACTATTCAGATGGACGGCCCCCTGGTGAGCGCCGGCCATTTTAATAACGGCAGCTGGTTGGCTTAGGAAGTGTCTATCAGAGCCATCGGGGCTACTTCAAAGGGATCGTGAAGGAGGATCTAAGGATGGCTGACCAAGAAAGGTAAGTGCCAGGCGAGGGGGGGGGGGGGGTTCAATCTGGCGGCATTTTATTGACAAACTGGCGGCAATTGATGGACACAGTGGCGACAATGGCATGGCACAGTGGCAACAATTGATGGGCACAGTGATTGATGGGTACAGTGGCGACAATGGCATGGCACAGTGGCAACAATGGCATGGCACAGTGGCAACAATTGATGGGCACAGTGGCAACAATGGCATGGCACAGTGGCAACAATGGCATGGCACAGTGGCGACAATTGATGGCACAGTGGCTGCGTTTGGCATGGCACAGTGGCGACAATTGATGGGCACAGTGGTGACAATTGATGGCATGGCACAGTGGCGACAATTAATGGGCACAGTGGCTGCATTTGATGGCATGGCACAGTGGCTGAGTTTGATGGCATGGCACAGTGGCGAAAATTTTATGGCACAGTGGAGACAATTTTATGGCACAGTGATAAGTATACACGCTCTCGGGTTTCTCGTCGGGAAACAGGCCGTCAAGAATCTCGACGAGAAAATAGAGCGCAGGTTCTCTATTTTTCTCGTTGAGATTCTGGCCAGATTTCCTGACGAGAAACCTGAAAGCCTCGTACACGCGAACGGTTTTCTCGGCAAGAAAGCTCTGCCAGCAGTTTTCTTGCTGGTTTTTGCCAAGAAGACCGTTCGTTTGTACAAGGCATAAGGGCCGGTTCACCCCCCACATGAAGTTCTGTGCAGTGCCATTTAAGTCCATTCATTGTGAATGGGTTGTATTCGCACGACACCCGTTTTGGAAAGTCACTGCAACCGAATCACAACTGCAGTGCATTTTCAATGTGCTGCCGGAAAACGCGCACAGAATGTGGGTTCCCCACAGCGTATTCCAGTGTGAACTGGCCCTAGAGCTCCCCACATAGAGTGAATTTCACTCAGTGGATGGTCCTGACAGTTGCCTCCTGCCCGACATCCCTCAACTGAGAAATCAAAGTGCAAACTTTTTGGTCAAATTGCACCTGTAACCAATGAGATGCACCCACTGTCTGGGTATTTTGACAGATGAAATACAATAGCGGATGTAGGATTCCTGGCTGAACAGGGACTGCATCCAACCCGCATCAGTGTCAGAGGGGGAAAGGGTCATTTCTCCATACATATAGTTCAGCACAACTAGAGGAAATTTGTGATTTTCTCACGTTCAGCCTGTGGGAGACAAAACTAAGCATACATGGCTGAACTTACATTGCAATGATCCTTATAGTATAAACAGTTAAATTCCAGAAGAATTCAAGGCATGGTATATTTTTACATTGTTACATTGGTCCAACGTGGCACAATTTAAAGTGGTATTAAATAGGGTTGCCCAGATACCGATACTAGTATCGGTATCGGGACCGATACCGAGTATTTGCGGGAGTACTTGTACTCGCGCAAATGCTCCCGATACCTAAATAGAATACTTTTTTTGTATTTATCAACATGTTCTGTGAAAATTCTTTGAGTTTTTTACTACTGCGTGACAAGAAAATTATTTTTTTTTATTAATTTTTACTCATTTTTATTCTTTTATAATGTCTTGAGTTAGAGTTCTTTATAATTCTAAAGAAAATATCCTTAGTCTGTATTGTGGTTTGAAAACTGTCACATGACATTTAAAAAAAGTATCGGTATTCGGTATCGGCAAGTACATAAAAAAAAGTATCGGTACTTGTACTCAGTCCTAAAAAAGTGGTATCGGGACAACCCTAGTATTAAAGGTTAGGCTTAAAAAAACAAAAAAATATATTATACTTACCTGCTCTGTGATGTGGTTTGCGCAGAGCAGCCTCTGATCCTCTTCTTGGGTCCCCTGCTGGCGCTCCTGGCTCCTCCCCCTTGACCAATGCCCCCAAAAGTAAGCAGCTTGTTATGGGGGCGCTGATGCATGCTCACTCCTGAGCCTTGCTCTATGCCTCCATAAGCCACATAGGGGTTGATATACTATAGGAACATATACTGTGCACTTGCTCCAAAGCTTAGTAAATGAGAAGTTTCACTCTGAAAATACTTAATCACATGCATGGAAAATAAAAACATGCTTTGCTTGCACATGATTGGATAATAGAAACTAGTAATGCGTACTCTCATTTCAGAGCCTCCCTCAGATCTAGAGCAACTGCACTTAAAAGCGGAGTTCCATGCTTTTTTTTTGTTTATTAAAAGTCAGCAGCTACAAAAAGTTTTGCTTCTGACTTTTAATAAACAATCATTTACCTGTCCTATGATCCAGCGATGCGGCCGCACAGAGCCTCCCTCCTCTCCCTCTCCTGTCCGCGGCGCCTCCATTGAATCTGTGGGCATCTGGCCGTGACAGCCTGTGGCTTCATGGCCATGCACGTTCTACGCATCCCGAGTCGTGCTGCGCTCTCCGATTGGACATGCAATCTACTGGGACCGGTGACATGTCCCAGAAGATTGCAGAGAGGGAGGGGCCACCTAGGCGGCCCGTACTCGGAAGCAGGAAGTGGGACAGGAAGTCTCACTCAAAACCAGGCACCCCCCCCCCCCAAAAAAAAATGATTGCCAATTGTGGCATGTAAGAGGGCGAGGAGTGTTTAAAGTGGAAGTTTCACTTTTGGGTGGAACTCCGCTTTAAGGTGCACTTGCAGTGCACAGTATATTTGCCTTTAGTAAATCAACCTCAGAGTCGGCCCCGCCCCCTGCTCTCTCCTCATTGGCTCACTGGCTGTGATTGAAAGCAATGGGAGCCCGAAGACTGCCGCTAGACATCTGTGCATAAAGTGGCACAAATGTCTCCAAGTCACACCTGAACTCGCACTGACATGTGGCTTAGAAATCGTGCGACTTCACTGGTGTGCGTGATTATATATATACACACACACACTCACCGGCCACTTCATTAGGTACACCTATTTAATTGCTTGGTAACACAAATTTTGAATTAGCCAATCACATGACAGCAACTCAATGCATTTAGACGTGGTGAAGACGACCTGCTGAAGTTCAAACTGAGATTTACAATGGAGAAGAAAGGAGATTTATGGCAAGTGACTTTGAACGTGGCATGGTTGTTGGTGCCAGACAGGCTGGTCTAAGTATTTCAAAAACTGCTGATCTACTGGAATTTTTTACGCACAACCATCTCTAGGGTTTACAAAGAGTCGTCAAGAAAAGAGAACATTTTCAGTGAGCGGCAGTTGTGGATGAAAATGCCTTGTTGATGTCAGAGGCGAATGGGCAGACTGGTTCAAGATGATAGAAACTCAACAGTAACTGAAATATCCCCTCGTTACAACCAAGGTAGGCAGAATACCATCTCCGAATGCACAACACATCGAACCTTGAAGCAGATGGGCTACAGCAGCAGAAGACCACATCGGATGCCACTCCTGTCTGCTAAGAACAGGAAACAGAGGCTACAATTCACACCAAAATTGCACAATTGAAGGCCTGGTCTGATGAGTCTCAATCTCAGCTGCGACATTCAGATGGTTGGGTCAGAATTTGGCGTAAACAATATAAAAGCACGGATCCATCCTGCCGTGTATCAGCAGTTCAGGTTGATGGTGGTGTAATAGTTTTGGGGATGTGGTGTGGCAAACTTTGGGCCCCTTAGTACCATTTGAGCATCATTTAAAACATCACGACCCACCTGAGTATTGCTGCTGACCATGTCCATTCCTTTATGACTACAGTGTACCCATCTTCTGATAGCTCATTCCAGCAGGATAATGCCCCATGTCACAAAGATCAAATCATCTCACCACTGGTGTCTTGAACATGACAATGAGGTCTCTGTACTCCAATGGCCTCCACTGATCTCAATCTAATAGAGCACCTTTGGGATGTGGTGGAACGGGAGATTTGCATCATGGATGTGCAGCCAAAAAATCTGCAGCAACTGCCCGTGATGCTGTCATGTCAATATGGAGCAAAATCTCTGAGGAATGTTTCCAACATCTTGTTGAATCTATTCTGCGAAGGATGAAGGCGATTCTGAAGGCAAAAGGGGGTCCAACCCGGTACTAGCAAGGTGTACCTAATAAAGTGTCTGGTGAGAGCATTAATACAATTTTTTTTTATATATATATATATAACTGTTGGCGCCAGAGCTTTTTTTCTTAGAAAATAGGTGCAGGAACTCAACCACGACCCCGTTCAGTATTCACAAACAGTAGGAGGGTCTTAAAGGGGCATTAAATACCAGGATTGCATTACATACAGAATACAGAGTTCAGGGGGCATACACACAGAGTGCAGAGCTGTCACATGTAAACACAGAAACCAGCCTTTTGTGTGTACAAGTGATTGTGGTGAGCAGGCACCAAAGGGTCTGAGCCAGAGGTGGTGGAACTGAGTTCCCCCAAGTTCCCCCTGAAAAAAAGCCCTGGTTGGCGCTATATAAATCTTGTATAATAATAATAATAATAATAAATATGTGTAATATTTTTACACCCGATCTTCACTAAAGCCCACTTCCCAGCCCCTAAGCCCTCAGAGATGAAAGCACAATGTCCCCATTCATGCGCTTTGAGGGCATCCAGTTGTCATTCTCAGTGAGACTTCTGCCCACCTATCACCTAGATATAAATACAGAATGATCTCCTGTACTTACCTCCCTGTGCCTGGTTGACAGTCACTTTGGGTTGGAGGTCATTGGCATTGTGGCTGTAGGGCCTCCTGTAGAGAAGAGTTCTGCTCCCTGGCTGCACAGCACAGACATTTCTGAGCAGAGATGAGACAGAGGCCAGGCTGAGTCTGGACATGGTGTACAGAGGAGAGGAAGGGGAGCCCAATGTATACAGAGGAGTCCTGAGTGTCAGTCCGCTCAACTCTCCTCTGACTATCTTCCGCCCTCACAGTGTGCAGTGAAGGAAAAGGCAGGAAGTCTGAACTCTGTTATCTCATTGGTTGGCTGTTTGCTGAGTCATGATAGTTCAGTCTGGACAGGATCAGGGGAGGGGGCACACAGCATATACATTACACATACATTACACAAACCCAGCACATACACAACACATACACAGCATATACATTACACATACATTACACAAACCCAGCACATACACAGCATATACATTACACATACATTACACAAACCCAGCACATACACAGCATATACATTACATATACATTACACAAACCCAGCACATACACAACACATACACAGCATATACATTACACATACATTACACAAACCCAGCACATACACAGCATATACATTACACATACATTACACAAACCCAGCACATACACAGCATATACATTACATATACATTACACAAACCCAGCACATACACAACACATACACAGCATATACATTACACATACATTACACAAACCCAGCACATACACAACACATACACAGCATATACATTACACATACATTACACAAACCCATACACAGCATATACATTACACATACATTACACAAACCCAGCACATACACAGCATACATTACACATACATTACACAAACCCAGCACATACACAGCATATACATTACATATACATTACACAAACCCAGCACATACACAACACATACACAGCATATACATTACACATACATTACACAAACCCAGCACATACACAACACATACACAGCATATACATTACACATACATTACACAAACCCAGCACATACACAGCATATACATTACATATACATTACACAAACCCAGCACATACACAACACATACACAGCATATACATTACACATACATTACACAAACCCAGCACATACACAACACATACACAGCATATACATTACACATACATTACACAAACCCAGCACATACACAGCATATACATTACACATACATTACACAAACCCAGCACATACACAGCATATACATTACATATACATTACACAAACCCAGCACATACACAACACATACACAGCATATACATTACACATACATTACACAAACCCAGCACATACACAGCATATACATTACACATACATTACACAAACCCAGCACATACACAGCATATACATTACATATACATTACACAAACCCAGCACATACACAACACATACACAGCATATACATTACACATACATTACACAAACCCAGCACATACACAGCATATACATTACACATACATTACACAAACCCAGCACATACACAGCATATACATTACATATACATTACACAAACCCAGCACATACACAACACATACACAGCATATACATTACACATACATTACACAAACCCAGCACATACACAACACATACACAGCATATACATTACACATACATTACACAAACCCAGCACATACACAGCATATACATTACACATACATTACACAAACCCAGCACATACACAGCATATACATTACACATACATTACACAAACCCAGCACATACACAACACATACACAGCATATACATTACACATACATTACACAAACCCAGCACATACACAGCATATACATTACACATACATTACACAAACCCAGCACATACACAGCATATACATTACACATACATTACACAAACCCAGCACATACACAGCATATACATTACACATACATTACACAAACCCAGCACATACACAGCATATACATTACACATACATTACACAAACCCAGCACATACACAGCATATACATTACACATACATTACACAAACCCAGCACATACACAGCATATACATTACACATACATTACACAAACCCAGCACATACACAGCATATACATTACACATACATTACACAAACCCAGCACATACACAACACATACACAGCATATACATTACACATACATTACACAAACCCAGCACATACACAGCATATACATTACACATACATTACACAAACCCAGCACATACACAGCATATACATTACACATACATTACACAAACCCAGCACATACATTACACAAACCCAGCACATACACAACACATATATTACACATACACAGCACATACATTACACATGCATTACACAAACCCAGCACATACATTACATATACATTACATATACACAGCACATACGTTACACATACACAGCACATGCATTACACAAACCCAGCACATACACAACACATACACAGCATATACATTACACATACATTACACAAACCCAGCACATACACAGCATATACATTACACAAACCCAGCACATACATTACACATACATTACACAAACCCAGCACATACACAGCATATATATTACACATACACAACACATACATTACACAACACATACATTACACATACACAGCATATATATTACACATACATTACATTACACAAACCCAGCACATACACAGCATATATATTACACATACACAGCACATACCAAGCATATACATTACACAAACCCAGCACATACACAACACATATATTACACAAACCCAGCACATACACAACACATATATTACACAAACCCAGCACATACACAACACATATATTACACAAACCCAGCACATACACAACACATACATTACACAACACATACATTACACATACATTACATAAACACAACACATACATTACACAGTACATAAACAGCATATACAGTATATTACACATACACAACACATACATTACACAAACATTGCACATACACAGCATATACATTACACATACACACACATCACATACATTACACATACACACACACACATCACATACATTACACATATATTACACATACATTACACACACACATCACATGCATTGCACATATATTAAACATACACAGCACGCACATTACACATACACAGCACACACATTACACAGCACACCTTACACATACATTGCACATACACAGCACATACATTACACATACACAGCACATACATTACACAGCACACATTACACGTACATTACACAACACATACATAGCACACGCATTACACATACATTACCCATACACAGCACATACATTACACATACATTACACATACACAGCACATACATTACACATACATTACACATACATTACACATACACAGCACATACATTACACAGCACACATTACACATACATAGCACACACATTACACATACACGGCACATACATTACACATACATTACACATACACAGCACACATTACACATACATTACACAGCACACATTACACATACATTACACAACACATACATAGCACACACATTACACATACATGGCACATACATTACCCATACACAGCACATACATTACACATACATTACACATACACAGCACATACATTACACATACACAGCACATACATTACACAGCACACATTACACATACATTACACAACACATACATAGCACACACATTACACATACACGGCACATACATTACCCATACACAGCACATACATTACACATACACAGCACATACATTACACATACACAGCACACATTACACATACATTACACATACACAGCACATACATTACACAGCACACATTACACATACATAGCACACACATTACACATACACAGCACATACATTACCCATACACAGCACATACATTACACATACACAGCACATACTTTACACATACACAGCACACATTACACATACACATCACATACATTACACAGCACACATTACACATTCATTACACAACACATACATAGCACACGCATTACACATACACGGCACATACATTACCCATACACAGCACATACATTACACATACACAGCACATACATTACACAGCACATACATTACACAGCACACATTACACGTACATTACACAACACATACATAGCACACGCATTACACATACACGGCACATACATTACCCATACACAGCACATACATTACACATACACAGCACACATTACACATACATTACACAGCACACATTACACATACATAGCACACACATTACACATACACGGCACATACATTACCCATACACAGCACATACATTACACATACACAGCACATACATTACACATACACAGCACACATTACACATACATTACACATACACAGCACATACATTACACAGCACACATTACACATACATTACACATACACAGCACATACATTACACAGCACGCATTACACATACACGGCACATACATTACCCATACACAGCACATACATTACACAGCACACATTACATAGTTACATAGTTAGTCAGGTTGAAAAAAGACACAAGTCCATCCAGTTCAACCATAAAAAAAAAAAAAAAAAAAACAAAATAAAACACAGTACATCCCATACACCCAACTCCATACCCACAGTTGATCCAGAGGAAGGCAAAAAAAAACAGCAGAGCGATGATCCAATTTGCTACCGGAGGGGAAAAAATTCCTTCCTGATCCCCCAAGAGGCAATCGGATTTACCCCGGATCAACTTTACCTACAGAACTTAGTACTCGGTTATATTATGTGTATTTAGGAAAGAATCCAGGCCCTTCTTAAAGCAATCTACTGAGCTGGCCAGAACCACCTCTGGAGGGAGTCTGTTCCACATTTTCACAGCTCTTACTGTGAAGAAACCTTTCCGTATTTGGAGGTGAAATCTCTTTTCCTCCAGACGTAAAAAGTGCCCCCTTGTCCTCAGCGTTGACCTTAAAGTGAATAACTCAACACCAAGTTCACTATATGGACCTCTTATGTATTTGTACATGTTGATCATATCCCCCCTTATTCTCCTCTTCTCAAGAGTGAATAAATTCAGTTTTTCTAATCTTTCCTCGTAGCTGAGCTCCTCCATGCCTCTTATCAGTTTAGTTGCCCTTCTCTGCACTTTCTCCAGTTCTCCGATATCCTTTTTGAGAACTGGTGCCCAAAACTGGACTGCATATTCCAGATGAGGTCTTACTAATGATTTGTACAGGGGCAAAATTATATCTCTGTCTCTGGAGTCCATACCTCTCTTAATACAAGAAAGGACTTTGCTTGCTTTGGAAATCGCAGCTTGGCATTGCATGTTATTATTGAGCTTATGATCAACTAAAACACCCAGATCCTTCTCCACTACAGATCCCCCCAGTTGAACTCCCCCTAGCATGTATGATGCATGAATATTCTTAGCCCCCAAGTGCATAACTTTACATTTATCAACATTAAACCTCATCTGCCACTTAGTCGCCCAATTAGACAGAGCATTGAGGTCGGCTTGTAAATTGGAGACATCCTGCAAGGACGTTATTCTACTGCATAGCTTGGTGTCATCTGCAAAAACAGAAATGTTACTTTTGATCTCAGACCCAATATCATTTATAAATATATTGAAAAGTAAGGGACCCAACACTGAACCTTGGGGTACACCACTGATAACCTTGGACCATTCAGAGTAAGAATCATTAACCACAACTCTCTGAATTCTGTCTTTCAGCCAGTTTTCTATCCATTTACAAACTGATATATCCAATCCTGTAGACCTTACCTTACACATGAGCCGTGTGTGGGGAACTGTATCGAACGCATACATTACACATACATTACACATACACAGCACATACATTACACATACACAGCACACATTACACATACACAGCACATACATTACACAGCACACATTACACATACATTACTCAACACATACATAGCACACGCATTACACATACACGGCACATACATTACCCATACACAGCACATACATTACACATACATTACACATACACAGCACATGCATTACACATACACAGCATACATTACACATACGCAGCACATACATTACACAGCACACATTACACATACATTACACAACACATACATAGCACACGCATTGCACATACACGGCACACACATTACCCATACACAGCACATACATTACACATACATTACACATACACAGCACATACATTACACAGCACACATTACACATACATTACACATACACAGCACGTACATTACACATACATAGCACACTCAATACACATACACGGCACATACATTACCCATACATTACATATACACAGCACACATTACACATACACAGCACATACATTACACAGCACATACACAGCACATACATTACACAGCTTATCATTGAATACAGACAACTTTCTTATTGTACTGACTCCAAAATACAAAGTGTGTATACAAATAGAAGTGTGGCTACTTTTGCAACAAAGTAACCAGTATTCCGCCTGTTACACTCTGTGACTGCACTGGCAATAATATTATTGTTATAAGAGACAAAAACCTGGAATTGTTTTGGAGAAACTCTTATGTCCGCAACTACATTCAAGTAATGGTGAGTGAACACACAATCCTATCACCCTACTGATGTGTCATTAACTCAAACTGATCATCCCGGAGACTGAAAAACATACCTTCCCTCCCGATTTATGGTGGCCATACACGCTTCGATTTTATCATCTGATCAATGTACCATACAATTAAAATGATCGAATCAGATTCAGGAGCCAATTGAATAGCTATAACTTCCCTCTGGATCGATTTATGGCGGCCATGTGCACTTTGATTTTGTTATCCAATCAATGAGTGATTCCATCAAAACACTCAAATCAGAATGCAAAGTCCTGGGATTAGTAACACTTTATTGTATCTAGTGTGCCATTACCAACTCTACGTTTTATCTATATTAATATTGGGATGCGTCTTCATTACCAAGAAATTGTGGTAACAATCAGATCACGTTGGGGATGTCTACTTTCCCAAAAAGTTTTTTTTGGGGGGTTTTTGTACTGTCCTGGCATTTTTATATGCTGTGTTTCAAAACTTTTAAAATATTTTAAATGAAGTGTCACTTCTGTGCACTTCAAATAAAGTTCATACAAAAAAAGAGAGCTGTGTGATGCACTGAAATGTGAAATGTGAATCGCACCGCCCCATACTACCGGCTCGGTGCATCTGGAATGGACATCTGCCATACAGTAAGTTTCTATTCAAACTTCTGCGACTTGTCATGCAACTTTGGACATAATTTGGACAAAATTGCATGACAAGTTGTTCTCCGTGTTTTCCAATGATACCCACTCATATACGTGCAACTTAAAGTTGCAGCAACTTCAAAGTAGTTCATGCACTACTTTGGTCCGACGTTCATGCAACTTGAGCACCATAGACTTTAATGTTGACCATCAGAAGTGGCATGAAAGTAATTCCTGAATGTTATACAATGCAACTTGTGTGCAACAGTTGCCTATTATCTCTGGTCAATGCCAAAGTCGTATCCAAGTTGCACCCTTTCAAAGTTGCATCAAAGTTGGAGCTTTAATCGTTCCAGTTTATTGTGCAGCAGCTGTCAATTTATATGTGAATGAGCACCGGAATGGTAAAAGGAATGGGCATGCTCCAATTCATGCCAGCGTAACAAAAACTGCATGCATAAGTGTGAAGGTCAGTCATATAGCTAAAAAAAAACAGCTCTGCCCACACCGAATGGGTAAACTGCTAATTTTGTCTAGGGGCGCAAGGAAAAGCTGTACTTACCCGATCCTTTGATTCTCCAGAAAAACACACTTCCCACACGTCCAGTGGTGGACTGTTTCTGCCGTCCTCACATCAATAGCCGGTGTTTCGTCAAATTAGGCGACCCTTTAGATTTTGTAACGGAAGTGACATTCCACATAAGTAGGGTTGTCCCGATACCGATACTAGTATTGGTATCGGGACTGATACCGAGAATTTGCGCAAGTACTTGTACTCACGCAAATGCTCCCGATACCTTTGCCGATACCTGGGATCAGTGGGCAGAGTCAGCGACTGGAGGGCGGAGAGGGGCGGAGAGCGGAGTCAAGTCCTCAGGCGGGTAAGGGAAGTGCAGCCGCATCATTATCTCATCTGCGACCGGAGCTGTCACATTCGGTAAATTAAAGCGGAGCTCCACCCTGATATTTTTTTTTTTTTTTAAATCTGAAAAAAAAAAAAAAAATGAAATGTAAAAAAATAAAAATAAATACTCACCCTAAATAGGCTGTTGCTATGCGGAAGTCCCGAATCTGCCCTCATGATCCGCGGTGCTGTTTTCTTCCTCCTCCTCTTCTCGGTGTCTTCTTGTGAATGGGCCGCGCTGCATTCTGGGAACTGTGTGTATCCCAGAAAGCAGCCGGACCATTCACAAAGCGCCGCGTCGCTCGCACATGCGCAGTAGGAAACGGGCAGTGAAGCCGCACGGCTTCACTGCCTGTTTCCCTGACTGTGGATGGCGGTGCCGGGATTGAGGATCGGCATCGGCGGGGGCCGTCAGCGCGGGCGCCTAGGACAGGTAAGTGTCCTTATTCAAAGTCAGCAGCTACACTGTTAGTAGCTGCCGACTTTGAAAAAAAAAAAAAAAATGCGGGTGGAGCTCCGCTTTAAGTGACACTCCGTGTTGCCGGTGTCCTGTCGGCACAAAAGGACCCCCGTGTACTGCGCAGGCGCCACGCTTGCGCAGTACGAACCTTTTCGGAGTCACCGAAAATAGCCGAGGATGTAGAGCTGAGTGTCAGCTCTACACGTCGCTTGCACAATGACAATGCCATCTTGGTACACCCTGCACTCGGCCACAGTATGCCAGCAGAGGAGATCTTGTTACACCCAGCCCATGTAGTTCGGGCTGAGTGTAACAAGATATCCGTTGCTGCTTTATTGAGGCCGAGTGCAGGATGTACCAAGATGGGCGTCGCAGAGGCAGCATAGAAAAATAAATCCTGTCCTGCATAAGTGCCTATAAGTGCCAGCCATCAATAAATGCTCAGTGACATTAGTGCCATCCATCAGTGCCCATTCAGCCAGTACCACTGGCAGCCATCAGTCAGTGCCACCTATCAGTGCCAGCTTTCAGTGTGTGCCATTTATCAGTGCGTGCCACATTTGCGCCACCTTTGCGCAGTGCCCATTAGTGTGTGCCACCTATCAGTGCCCATCGGTGCCTGTCACCTATCGGTGCCCATCAGCCCTTGTCCAGTGCCCAGCCATCGGTGTGTGCCACCTATAAGTGCTGCATAATCAGTGCCACCTATTGGTGCTCATCACTCAGTGCCACCCATCAGTGCCCATCCATCAGTGCATGCCACTTATCAGTCAGTGCCACCTAT
The DNA here is from genome assembly GCA_029574335.1 of Rana kukunoris. NCBI lineage: Eukaryota > Metazoa > Chordata > Amphibia > Anura > Ranidae > Rana > Rana kukunoris. Next base: position 73,248,260 of record CM056057.1, on the reverse strand, counting down.
CAGTAATGCATAATCAGTACCACCTATCAGTTAAAAATAAGTGTGAAAAGCTAGACCTCGGTGGCTGTAACAAGATGTACGCTTGCCGCCTTTCTCACTGTATCCTTACCAGTGGCGGCTGGTGCTCAAATTTTTTTGGGGGGCGCAAACAAATGAAAAAAAAAACACAATTGCAGCCTCACTGTGCCCATCAAAGGCAGCCACTGTGCCATGCCATCAATTGTCACCACTGTGCCATGCCAAACGCAGCCACTGTGCCATGCCATCAGTTGTTGCCACTGTGCCCACATCAATTGCCACTGTGCCCACATCAATTTCCACTGTGCCCACATCAATTGCCACTGTGCCCACATCAATTGTTGCCACTGTGCCCACATCCATTGTCCCCACTGTGCCCACATTAATTGTCCCCCACTGGTGCCCACATCAATTGTCCCCACATCAATTGTCCCCACATCAATTGTCCCCACTGTTCCCTGTAAAATGCTGCCAGTCAGATTGCCCCCCCCCCTCGTCTGGCACTTACATTTTCTTCCACTGTCCCTCGATGTCTTCCGCCCTCGATGACGCTCCAGCCAATCAGGTTACGGATAAACAGAATCACTGAAACCTGATTGGCTGAGACGGCGTCAGTCTTATTCAAGGGACGTATCCCACTACGTTCCGAGATAAGACATCCGGGAGCTGAAGGACTGTACTTGGAAAGCCTATCAGAGCCACTGGTTCTGACAGGCACTTCCCCACAGCCAACCAGCTGTCCTTAGTCAGATAATTGGCGCCCTATGTCCGGTTATCTGACTAGGCTGGCCACAATAACATACACTCAGGCAATGCGTGAGTGTATGTTATTTTCGCGGCGCTGCAAAACGAATGTTTAAAAGCCTTAAAGGGCCCGTTTTTTTTTTAAGATTACAGGAAGGGGGCGGCGCCCGGGCGCCCCCTATGGATGGGCCGCCACTGATCCTTATTGTTGATGAGTGCGGGGTGTAGCAAGATGGTGACAACTTAACGTCACTTCCGTTACAAAATCTGACGGGTTGCCAAATCTCAGCTTCACATCGTTTTTTGTGTTCTGAAAAACGAAAAAAAAAAATCGAACATGCTTCAATTTTTTATGTCGTTTTTGAAAATGTCATTTTTTGTGTTGTAAAAAATGATCGTGTGTGGGCTAAAACGACGTTTTAAACCCACGCATACTCAGAAGCAAGTTATGAGACAGGAGCTTGAATGGAACTTCCCCTTTAGAGTGCCGTCGTATGCCACCGCGCTTTGCTCATCATTTTTTTAAAAACTATGGTGTGTGGGCAACGTCGTTTTTATGATGAAGTTGGAAAAACTTATTTTTATTTCATCACAAAAAGTGATCGTGTGTACACGGCATTAATGCTGGGAGGCAGAATGAATAAAGTGATGTTCCCACGCTGTCACCAAATCAATTAAGATGTGGCTAATGCAGTCACTGATTGACCAAAAATTATATATACAGTATTAAGTGACTGGTGCTGCGCTGCTACTTATAGTATAAATACATAAACATCAAAATCTTTCTGCAACTACAAATAGTGATCAGTAAAAATGAAAAACTTTAAAAACGTTATAAGGCCGGATTCACACTTGTGCAATGCGGATTTCAGCTCTCTTATCTCTGCAGAGAGATAAGACAACTGTTCAGCAGATCCATTGCGTTTTAACTGCAGATTAGCTGCGAATTTGAAGACCTGGGAGAGGGGAGGGGGAGGGGGGAAGTGTATTGAGGTGAATGAGAGTAAATCCTGAAGATAAATGAACACATCTGCCAATCAGCTGCGTACCCATAGAAGATAATGGGCCTGAATTCGCACCTGAGCCGCACCGCAAGGCATAAAAGACACACACGTTTTTTTTTGCAATGCGCAGTGCGAATGCATCACACATATGTGAACCAGCCTCATTGAAAACAATGGGCCAGATTCACATACACTTAATATTGCGGTGTGTAATCGAAATACTCTACGCTGCCGTATTTTACCAGGCTCTACACCGAATCCTGGTAGATTTTTGCCCGTACGCTACGGCGGCGTAGTCTATTTCTCGCCGCGTAATCGAAATACGCGATTAGGGGGCGTGAAGCATTTAAATTAAGCACGTCCCCGCGGCGATCGAACTGCGCATGCTCCGTTCAGAAATTTCCAGCCGTGCATTGCGCGAAATCATGTCGTTACGTCATTCGTTTTTTGAGTAGCGTCGTTTACGAACATTCCTATTCCCGGACGACTTACGTAAAAAATTATAAAAGACGTCGGAAAACGTAGAAATTCGACGCGGGAACGACGGCCATACTTATCATGGGCTGTCTAATATTAGAGCAGCAAAAAGCTGGTATAGTGTTACGCAAATAAAAGATGACTAAAGGTGCCGTAAGAGATTGCGATTGAACATCGTAATTTCGGGGATCGTCGGCAAAAGCTCATTTGCATACCCCGACGCGGAAAACGACGGGAAGTCCACCCAGTGGCCGCAATTTTTTTGCAGCGTAGATCCGAAGGCGTACGAACACGTAAGCCAGTCGAATTGAAGCCCGCAGCCGTCTATTCATGGTTTGAGGTTTTCGACTAGCTAAAAAACGCGCGTAATTTGAAATTACTCCAGTCTAACACCAGTTAGACAGGCGTAATGGCTCTCTGAATCTGGCCCAATGTATTTAGAAATGTTCTGCGTATTGGATGCGGTTTAAGCCACACTCAATTCGCATAGGTGTGAACACGGCCTAAAACTTTGGTGATGGCAGTGTTATATTATAAAGGTGAAAAAAGTCTCTTGTGCAAAATACAAACATTAAAGCGGAGGTCCACCTAAAAAAAATATTAAAAGCCAGCAGCCACAAATACTGCAGCTATAGGCCGTGTACACACGGCAGAGAACCTCGACGGGCAGAACACATCGTTCCGCCCGTCGAGGTTCCCTGCCGGCCATCGAAATCGGCGACCCGCCCGTCGGGAATGGCAACCAGCCATTCTTCCAGGCGGGCCGTCGAGCAAATAGAGAGCATGCTCTCTATTTCTGCTCGACGGGCTTCCCGACGGGAAGCTCGCCGAGAGTGTACACACGGCCGAGGTCCTCGCTGGAATGCAGCTTCCAGCGAGGTTCTCGCTGGTTTCCAGCGAGAACCTCGGTCGTGTGTACACGGCCATAGACTTTTAATATATGGACATTTACCTGTACAGGGCGCCCACGCTCGGCTCTCGGTTGCTTCTGCCGCCATCCTCGGTAAGGGAATCAGGAAGTGAAGCCTTGCGGCTTCACTTCCTCGTTCCCTACTGCTCATGCGTGAGTTGCGCTGCACGTCCTTACTGGTCCCTGATGTCTTCTGGGACATGTGTCTCTCAGAAGACAGACGGACAGGACAGAGTAGGTGCCGGAAGTGGCATAGGTCAGCTCGATCACTGCAATGATCTATGCCTGGAAGTGGGAGCAAATACCTGTATTACACAGGTATCTGCTCCCTCCTCCCCCCCTGAAAAGTGCCAAATGTGACACCGGAGGGGGGGAGGATTCCAAAAATGGAAGTTAAATTTTTGGGTGGAACGCCAATTTAAGGTGACATAAAAGTGGGTGTTGTTTCTTTGTTGTGCCATGACACCTAGTTGCAGGGTGGCCTCTCACCTTACGGCTGTAAGGTAACACGTGTAGAGAACAACAGATGTCTTGGATGATGAAAGTGATCTTGTTACCAGCCTTTATGGATAGATACCAATGGTTTCCTCTAGGTGGCGTTTAAATGAAAATCCCCACAGATATAGGGCCAGATTCACGAACATTTGCGCTGGAGTATTTGGATATGCGCCGCGTAACTGTGATGATGCGCCGTCGTTTCTATGTGCCCGTACCCACCAAACTAGATGCGCCCAATAACGGGACATTTGCGACCGGCGGAACGTTCCGACGCCAGAGTATCGTCAGCGCTTATTTTCGCTGGGCGCATCAGTCGCGCCCATTGATTTCCCCTGCAAATATGCAAATGAGGGAGATTTCCCAATTCGCGAACGGATTAGCACCATACGCTGGCTACATGCGCCGCGCGTATCTGGTCCGTCCGGCGCAAAGTTATTTCTACAAAAGGCTGCTTTATCTTTACTCCAGACGGTCACAGGTCAGCAGGAGAGCAGCTACAGCAGCGTTACCGACGAAACTAGCAAGCTGAACAACAACACTAGCAAGGACAACACCTCTGTGTGCCAACATGCCAGGGGCACTCGTGGTCCTAAGACTAGTACTGGGTCCCTCGCTACGGAGGAGGCGGGCACGTGAGAGGATATACCGCACTCGTATGAACCTCTTTGGCATGGGGGATGAGGAGGTGTATCGCCTCTTCAGATTCAGCCCTGATGTAATACTTGAACTAACCACAACCCTGCAGGGTGACATCACCAGCAAGACACACCGCTCACAAGCAGTGCAGCCACTGGTGAAGGTACTGGCAACACTTCATTTCCTTGCAAGTGGATCATTCCAGCGTACAAGTGGAGTGGTGGCTGGGATGTCACAATCCTCCATAAGCAGATGTGTGCACCAGGTTGTCCCTGCAATCCTCAGACGCATGTCCAACCAGTTCATCAGACCCACCACTGAGGAGCTGCGGCTGAAGGCAATGACAGATTTCTACAACATTGCCAGATTCCCACGCACCATCGGGGCCATTGATTGCACACATGTGGCCCTACAGCCCCCCAGTGCCACAGAGCACATATACCGCAATCGGAAGCATTGGCATTCCATCAACGTACAGGTGATAGCCGATGCCCAACGCCTCATATGGCACGTGCGTGCCAAACACCCCGGGTCCAGCCATGACAGCTTCATATACCGTCAGAGCCCCATCCCAGCAGAATTCGAGCAGAACATGTATGGGGACAGCTGGCTGGTTGGTGAGTGACAAGGGAGTCAGGCATGACTATCCCCTCCCGTGATGCACAACAGAAGTCGCACATGCATGACTAACATTCTCCTGTCTTTTACCTTACAGGTGACTCTGCATATGCACTGGGACCCCATCTAATGACTCCTTTCCGGAACCCCCAAACCAGAGGAGAGAGAAAATACAATGAAGCACACATCAAAACCTGTGCAGTGGTGGAGCAAACATTTGGGCTCCTGAAGTCCCGTTTCCGCTGCCTGGATAAGTCTGGGGGGACCCTATTGTATTCCCCTACCTTCGTGTGTCAGATCATCGCTGCATGTTGTATTCTGCACAACTTTGCTATGAGAAAAGGCCTGCAGATTGACATACGTGATGACCTGACCCCCGACCCACACAGTCCCCACCTGCCAGAGGACACCCAGTCTGCTGATGGAAGAGCAGTCAGGAGGGTCCTCGCCGTAGGCATCTTTGGACACTAAACCAAAACATTACTAACACAGACAATGCACGCGTGTACACCACTGATGTCCCTAGATCACACACACCACATGCACATCGCATTGGATTAGCCCAAGTCCAGCATGTAGGAGTTGGGAGCAGCAACGCCAGCGTCAAGGCCCCAATGATGTCACTGTCCATTCACACACCTTTCACACGTCATTCATTCAGCCGTGGGGTTAACTTCACCACCACGGCCGAGGGTGACACCCCTTACTTTCAGGAGTGCCACCCTCTCACATTCACACACCATTCACACTGCAACGTGTGCAGTATCAAAAAAAAAAAAAAATCTCATAACCTGAGAACCCAAAAAATAAACAAAAACTCATGTCTTGAGTATAAACAATAATAATAAAAAATACAAATAAACTCATGTCTTGAGTATAAACAATAATAATAAAAAATAAAAATAAACTCATGTCTTGAGTATAAACAAAAAGATATAACAACCAAAACAAAAAAAAAAACCTCATCTGGGATGACGGGGGCTCCTCCTTGGGGGCACTCTCGGGCTCCTCATCTGCCTGGAGGGAGTGGGTGGTGGTGGGGGTGGGGGGGCATCAGGAGGAGGCTGATCCCCGGGTGGGCCACTCCTGGGAGCTGTTGGCTGCATGCCCTCCAATGCCACAGCGATACGGCTCAGATACAGATTTGTTTGGGCCTGCATCCTCAGCTGGCGGGTGATCTGATGCCGCTGGTCACGTTGCCGCTGCCTCCCCTCTTCCCGAATGGCAGCAGTGTTGTCTCGAACAGCTGCTGTCAAGTGCCGGATATCAGCCTGCACCTCCCCCAGGCTGGTCACAACGCCCTGCACGCGACTGGGCAGCTGTGACATAGAGCCCAGGCTGTCTGCGACCCTGTCTAGGTGGCCAGCCATCTCCCCCATTTGCTGGGTCTGTTTTGCGTGGTCCAAAAGCACCTGGTCTTCGACCAAATCACACACCCCCCTGGTCTTCCGGGTGGCCTTCCTGGGGGCAGAGGAAGGTTGTCCCCGTGGGGATGGAGTCGCCCTTGAGGGGCTACCTAGGATGGGGGAGGGGATCACAGAGGGCCCTGCAGAGGAGGAGGACTCCTCCAACATTAAAATGAACTCCTGTTCAGGGACAGGCTCCTCCACAACCACCTCTGCTGAAGTGGTGTGGGCACTCTCCTCCTCCACCTCGGTGTCTCCAGCACCCAGGGCCTCATCAGCAGCATCCCGTTGGGGGGTTGGGGTGGACTGGCCGGCACGAGATGGCCCAGCACCGTCATCTGTGGATGACACAAAGCAGACACATGTTGGTGGTCCCACACACTTGGCACATGTACCCACCCCCGCCCCACATGCAACACACCAAAAAGGGGGTAAAAATCACTTACCTGTCCTGGAGCCTTCCTCTACGGAATCATAGCCTGGGACCCCCTCCAACTGCTCCCTGTCCAGGCAGCGGGCGACCACCTCCTCCTCCGCGGTCAGGGTGACAGGACATGGGGGACCACCACCTGTGCCCCTCTCATGGCTCCTAATGGTGGACACCTTGCCCCTCACCTTGCGCCGCAGGTCATTTATTTTTTTTTGAATGTCTGAAGCACTCCGGGTGGAGTACCCCAGCACATTGACCCTGGCAGCTATGGTGTCCAGGATGGCCTGCTTTCTCTCCCGGCTGGTCTTCCTGCTTTTTTTCCCATGGAGAAAATCATTAAATGCCTCCATAGCCGATATTATGACTGTGACCTCCTGGGCATTATAATTTAGGTTCCTCCTCTCTTTGGGGGTAGCGGGAGCAGCCATTACAGGGCAAAAGTATCTTCCCTGGGGTGGGGGGAAATGGAACTACTTTTGCGCCGGAATGGCGTTTCCGCCAGCGCTTTTAAGCGCCCAGCGGAACGCATTGCGCTGACGTTTCCCAGGAAGTGGTGCCGACGGAAGTTGTGAGCATGCGCACAAGGGGGCGAGTGGAGCCGCACTCACTGCGCATGCTCCGTGGATGATGCGCTGAACGTAAGCCTCTGCGCTGGGCTCCGCCCATCATTTACATATGATCACACCCAGTTTCACTTGCGTCGGGTTACGCCAGCGCATTATCGTTACTCTGGCGCAAGTTTACGCGCAACTGCTATGTGAATTACAGGACTTGCGCTGAAAGGGTCTTCAGAGTAACGTAAATGAGAAGCGTTACTCCAGAGGAAAGATACTCTCATCTACGTGAATCTGGCCCATAGAGTATAAGGCCTCGTACACACGAGTAAATCCATTTGTTCAAAACGGTCTGTCCGACCGATTTGAACAAATCTGTCTGCTGGCATTTTGGTTTGCTTGTGTGTACACACGAGCAAACCAAAATCCCCGCCAGCAGACAGCACGCTGACGTGTCAGTGACGTGGCGGTGACGTTGACGCCGCCACGTCACCGCACCAGGAAGTAAAACACTTCCGCGCATGCGTCGAAATCATTCGGCGCGTGTGCGAGAAGACATGTCTGCTGGTTAGCATACTAACCAGCAGACATGTCGGGCGGATGGATTCTCGGCCGACAGATTTCAAAGCATGCTTTGAAATCTGTCGGGTGGCCAAATCCGTCTGTTTGCCCATACACACGATCGAATCTGTCTGCTGAAACGGTCTAGCAGACCGTTTCCAGCAGACAGATTTGATCGTGTGTACGAGGCCTTAGGGTTGTGCTTCTTAAACCGAGTGTGTGTTTTGGGTACCCCTCCTGGGTTCACCCATGAAGATATGTGGAAGGGAAAAAGGGGGAAGTTCCAAATAGTGTGATTCCGTATAAAACAAAATATACTTTATTCAGCTTCCAGCTGTAGTACTCACAAAACAAAGCAGATTAAAACAATCCCCTGATGAAGTCATGTGGTCGTGACGCTTCGTGTTGGGACAGATAGGCACACCGGAAGTGACGTAACCTACGAGCGGCGAGCTCATGCACAAAAACAGTCACTTCTGGTGTGTCTGTCTGTCCAAACGCATAGCGTCACGACAACGTTTAAAATTTTTATTGATCAATATTTGTAGTTGCAACAAGATTTTGATGTTTACCTATTTGTTCTATTAGTGGGAGGCAGAATGGCTGTCACAGCGGTCACATGATCAGGAGCTTGTCTGTTCCAACGCATAGCGTCACTACCATGTGACTTCATTAGGGGATTTTTTTCATTTAACCTTTATAATATAACACTACCATCACTAAAGTTTTTTTTTTTAGTTTCTAAATTTTACTGATCAATATTTGTAGTTGCGGCAAGATTTTGATATTTACGCATTTGTTCTATTAGTGGCAGAATAGCTGTCACAGCGGTCACATGATCAGGAGCATGTCCCGCCAACTCCTGATTATAAACAGACATCGATAGCTGCCTGTGATAGTTCAGTCGATGTGCTGGGAGCATAGTCATCTACTTGGTTACCAGGTAGGGTTACCTACCTAAAAAGCATTATGTAATCAGTGGCATTGGAAGCAATAATACGTGTGAGAAGTTGGTGTTCTTTTTTTGAAGAAATAAAACAATTTTGTGTGGAGCTTTCTATTTATTGGGAATGGCACTGAATGAGAAGAATCAAAGAACAGAAGATCATATTACAGATTAAGTAATAAATGGGCGCTGAAAGACCTTTTTTTTTTATAAAGAGGTGATATTGCTCCGGTGAGTCTTTTGTCTGCACACAGGTGACATGCATTGAATTGCGGGTTGGAGTGCATGGTGGTGACTCACACATAAGTATGGCACGGAAGTAGATTGATTTGCTGGGGTGCTCATATAAACTTTTACATGCAATAAAATATGAAAGCATCAGCTGAAAGTTTTAAAGCATGCTCATAACGTAAAAGAGACAGAAATTTTGTAACATTTTTTTTTATTATTTATACTGTTGTTTTATGTTTGGGGAGTCTTTCGGGGAGTGCACTGCATTCCTGTATTTATAAATAAGGGGAACCTGTGTTACCAAGTTGTGAATACCCAATCATGTGTAATGGACTTTTAAAAAAAAACTTTATTTGCCAACTTTTTTTTTAGGATTGTGCACAGTGTACGATATAAATAATAAAAAAAAAATGTTACAAAAGTTCTGTCTCTTTTACATTATGAGCATGTTTTAAAACTTTCAGCTGATGCTTTCACATTTTATTGCATGGGAAAGTTTAAATGAGCACCCCAGCAAATCAATCCACTTCCGTGCCATACTTATGAGTCACCACCAGGCACTCCAACCAGCAATTCAATGCATGCAAAAAAACAAATTTTAGGGTCATTATAAACAGGAAAAATATAGAATAATATGTGCCCAGTTCATCCGTCATACACATTTCATCTAGACATATTTAAACTAATGCCGCGTACACACGATCGGAAATTCCGACAAGAAAATCGTGGATTTTTTCTGACGGAATGTTGGCTCAAACTTGTGCTGCATACGTGTAGCACTACCCCCGCAGGAGCTGCTGAGAAATGATGGGATGGCATGTTATCTCATGGCTCCGGTGAAGTGTCTAGGGTGAACGATGAATGTAGCAGCAGTAAAGGAATGTCCGCAGATAGGAAGTCTCTTTATATGTTCTCTTTATTACCCAGCCGGGTAAAAACAGTTAACAGGTGATGTGAAGGAATGACAAAGGTTGGAAGGAGAACAGCAGATTCAGGCCTTGGATATGGAAACAATCCTGTCTCCGTCAACAATCGTTTTCTTTCACCACTCCAGCCTGAGTGGGTATAGCGTACCTGGACAAGTCTCTCTCACAGACCTGGCAGCCAGAGTATCACTCGGAACTTGAGAAGGATGTCTCTGCCACAGACTCTTCTGGGTGACCGTCAGGGAAGCGCCTCTGCCACAGACCTTCCCTGAGTTTAGAAATGGAGGAACTTCTCCCGAGTGAAAGGGTTTGCCTGAATCTTCCTTCAATGTCGCCACGATACTGACTGAGAGAGGAATCAATGCCTCAGTGTCCAGTACCTTGATCCCCGATGGTTCATCTCAATACTGTTGGGCCGCCAGCCTCTCAATGGTGCCCCTCAACTGGACTCCCCACCGAACAGCTAAACTCCCTTGGGATCCTCAATGTGGGAACTCAGCCGGTCACTTAGCCCCCATCCTGTTTGGATGCCCCAGGCCCGAACTGCCCAGGAACCAGGAACTCCGCATAGCACCCACGCCCGGCCCGGTAGGCCATAACGCTCGGGGCGCGGTGATGTGGTCCCCCTAATGGTGGGTGCCACAAGCCACGAAGAGAAAAGACCTCCTAAAAATGGCATATGCCTCATAAGTACCCTCTCCCAGCATGCCCAGCGAGGCCCAAGCCTTCTGATTGGTCACTTGGAGAGAACACCCAAACCTCAGCTTCCACTGCTGCCATCTGTCACCATGAGGTGGAACAACACCCGAGGCACAGCAGGATGAGCCCATAGTACAGCCAAGCTGAAACGGAGTCACTTAGACTGCGTACACACGAGGAGACATGTCCGATGAAAACGGTCCATGGACCGTTTTCATCGGACATGTCTCCTGGGATCTTTTGGTCTGATGGTGTGTACACACGATCAAACCAAAATCCCAGCGGACAGAGAGCGCGGTGACGTGGCGGTGACATTGACGCCGCGACGTCCGCAAACCAGGAAGTAAAATGTTTCCATGTTTCCACGCATGCGTCGAATCCATTCGTCGCATGCGGGGGATTTCGGTCCGCTGGTTAGGCGTACTAACCAGCAGACATGTCCGATGGACAGGTTTCCAGGGGACAAGTTTTAAAGCATGTTTTAAAACTTTTGTGCGCTGGAAACCTGTCCGCTGATCACCCCCCTTAAATTTACTAGCACCCGTAAGTTTTATCCCTATTGTGGGGTTACCGGTACGGTATTTGTACACTAAGATCATATCCCCTCTCAAATATCTCTCTTCTCCAGAGAGAATAAGTTCAGTGCTTGTAATCTTTCCTCATAACTAAGATCCTCCAGTCCATTTCTTAGCTTTGTTGCACTTCTTTGTACTATCTCCATTTCCAGTACATCCTTCCTGAGGACTGGAGCCTTTGGGGGTAGCGGGAGCAGCCATTACAGGGCAAAAGTATCTTCCCTGGGGTGGGGGGAAATGGAACTACTTTTGCGCCGGAATGGCGTTTCCGCCAGCGCTTTTAAGCGCCCAGCGGAACGCATTGCGCTGACGTTTCCCAGGAAGTGGTGCCGACGGAAGTTGTGAGCATGCGCACAAGGGGGCGAGTGGAGCCGCACTCACTGCGCATGCTCCGTGGATGATGCGCTGAACGTAAGCCTCTGCGCTGGGCTCCGCCCATCATTTACATATGATCACACCCAGTTTCACTTGCGTCGGGTTACGCCAGCGCATTATCGTTACTCTGGCGCAAGTTTACGCGCAACTGCTATGTGAATTACAGGACTTGCGCTGAAAGGGTCTTCAGAGTAACGTAAATGAGAAGCGTTACTCCAGAGGAAAGATACTCTCATCTACGTGAATCTGGCCCATAGAGTATAAGGCCTCGTACACACGAGTAAATCCATTTGTTCAAAACGGTCTGTCCGACCGATTTGAACAAATCTGTCTGCTGGCATTTTGGTTTGCTTGTGTGTACACACGAGCAAACCAAAATCCCCGCCAGCAGACAGCACGCTGACGTGTCAGTGACGTGGCGGTGACGTTGACGCCGCCACGTCACCGCACCAGGAAGTAAAACACTTCCGCGCATGCGTCGAAATCATTCGGCGCGTGTGCGAGAAGACATGTCTGCTGGTTAGCATACTAACCAGCAGACATGTCGGGCGGATGGATTCTCGGCCGACAGATTTCAAAGCATGCTTTGAAATCTGTCGGGTGGCCAAATCCGTCTGTTTGCCCATACACACGATCGAATCTGTCTGCTGAAACGGTCTAGCAGACCGTTTCCAGCAGACAGATTTGATCGTGTGTACGAGGCCTTAGGGTTGTGCTTCTTAAACCGAGTGTGTGTTTTGGGTACCCCTCCTGGGTTCACCCATGAAGATATGTGGAAGGGAAAAAGGGGGAAGTTCCAAATAGTGTGATTCCGTATAAAACAAAATATACTTTATTCAGCTTCCAGCTGTAGTACTCACAAAACAAAGCAGATTAAAACAATCCCCTGATGAAGTCATGTGGTCGTGACGCTTCGTGTTGGGACAGATAGGCACACCGGAAGTGACGTAACCTACGAGCGGCGAGCTCATGCACAAAAACAGTCACTTCTGGTGTGTCTGTCTGTCCAAACGCATAGCGTCACGACAACGTTTAAAATTTTTATTGATCAATATTTGTAGTTGCAACAAGATTTTGATGTTTACCTATTTGTTCTATTAGTGGGAGGCAGAATGGCTGTCACAGCGGTCACATGATCAGGAGCTTGTCTGTTCCAACGCATAGCGTCACTACCATGTGACTTCATTAGGGGATTTTTTTCATTTAACCTTTATAATATAACACTACTATCACTAAAGTTTTTTTTTTTAGTTTCTAAATTTTACTGATCAATATTTGTAGTTGCGGCAAGATTTTGATATTTACGCATTTGTTCTATTAGTGGCAGAATAGCTGTCACAGCGGTCACATGATCAGGAGCATGTCCCGCCAACTCCTGATTATAAACAGACATCGATAGCTGCCTGTGATAGTTCAGTCGATGTGCTGGGAGCATAGTCATCTACTTGGTTACCAGGTAGGGTTACCTACCTAAAAAGCATTATGTAATCAGTGGCATTGGAAGCAATAATACGTGTGAGAAGTTGGTGTTCTTTTTTTGAAGAAATAAAACAATTTTGTGTGGAGCTTTCTATTTATTGGGAATGGCACTGAATGAGAAGAATCAAAGAACAGAAGATCATATTACAGATTAAGTAATAAATGGGCGCTGAAAGACCTTTTTTTTTTATAAAGAGGTGATATTGCTCCGGTGAGTCTTTTGTCTGCACACAGGTGACATGCATTGAATTGCGGGTTGGAGTGCATGGTGGTGACTCACACATAAGTATGGCACGGAAGTAGATTGATTTGCTGGGGTGCTCATATAAACTTTTACATGCAATAAAATATGAAAGCATCAGCTGAAAGTTTTAAAGCATGCTCATAACGTAAAAGAGACAGAAATTTTGTAACATTTTTTTTTATTATTTATACTGTTGTTTTATGTTTGGGGAGTCTTTCGGGGAGTGCACTGCATTCCTGTATTTATAAATAAGGGGAACCTGTGTTACCAAGTTGTGAATACCCAATCATGTGTAATGGACTTTTAAAAAAAAACTTTATTTGCCAACTTTTTTTTTAGGATTGTGCACAGTGTACGATATAAATAATAAAAAAAAAATGTTACAAAAGTTCTGTCTCTTTTACATTATGAGCATGTTTTAAAACTTTCAGCTGATGCTTTCACATTTTATTGCATGGGAAAGTTTAAATGAGCACCCCAGCAAATCAATCCACTTCCGTGCCATACTTATGAGTCACCACCAGGCACTCCAACCAGCAATTCAATGAGAAAAGACCTCCTAAAAATGGCATATGCCTCATAAGTACCCTCTCCCAGCATGCCCAGCGAGGCCCAAGCCTTCTGATTGGTCACTTGGAGAGAACACCCAAACCTCAGCTTCCACTGCTGCCATCTGTCACCATGAGGTGGAACAACACCCGAGGCACAGCAGGATGAGCCCATAGTACAGCCAAGCTGAAACGGAGTCACTTAGACTGCGTACACACGAGGAGACATGTCCGATGAAAACGGTCCATGGACCGTTTTCATCGGACATGTCTCCTGGGATCTTTTGGTCTGATGGTGTGTACACACGATCAAACCAAAATCCCAGCGGACAGAGAGCGCGGTGACGTGGCGGTGACATTGACGCCGCGACGTCCGCAAACCAGGAAGTAAAATGTTTCCATGTTTCCACGCATGCGTCGAATCCATTCGTCGCATGCGGGGGATTTCGGTCCGCTGGTTAGGCGTACTAACCAGCAGACATGTCCGATGGACAGGTTTCCAGGGGACAAGTTTTAAAGCATGTTTTAAAACTTTTGTGCGCTGGAAACCTGTCCGATTATCACCCGCCTTAAATTTACTAGCACCCGTAAGTTTTATCCCTATTGTGGGGTTACCGGTACGGTATTTGTACACTAAGATCATATCCCCTCTCAAATATCTCTCTTCTCCAGAGAGAATAAGTTCAGTGCTTGTAATCTTTCCTCATAACTAAGATCCTCCAGTCCATTTCTTAGCTTTGTTGCACTTCTTTGTACTATCTCCATTTCCAGTACATCCTTCCTGAGGACTGGAGCCCAGAACTGGATGGCATACTCCAGGTGCGGCCAGACCAGAGTCTTGTAGAGTGGGAGAATTACTGTTTTATCTCTGGAGTTAATTCCCTTTTTAATGCATAACAATATTCTATTGGCTTTGCTTGCAGCAGCTTGGCATTGCATGCCATCTACTAGAACCCCCAGGTCCTTTTCCATCCTCGATTCCCCCAGAGGTTCTCCCCCTAGTGAGTAGATTGCATTCATGTTTTTGCCACCTAAATGCATTATTTTAAATGTAATTTGCCATGTAGTTGCCCCCTCCATTAATTTGTTCAGATCTTCTTGCAAGGGTACCACATCCTGTGGAGTAGCTACTGAGATTGAGCTGCTTATCCCATCCTCTGGGTCATTTATGAATAAATTATTAGGATTGGTCCCAGAACAGGACCCCGAGGAACCCCACTTTCGGACCATTCCAAGTACTCCCCATTTATCACTACCCTCTGAACTCACGCTTGTAGCCAGTTTTCAACCCAGGTACTCACCCTATGGTCCATGCCCACAGACCTTAGCTTGTATAGTAAACGTTTGTGGGGAACACTATCAGATGCCTTTGCAAAATCCAGATACACTATGTCTACGGGCCTTCCTTCATCTAGATGGCAGCTTACCTCCTCATAGAAGGTTATTAGATTGGTTTGGCAAGAACGATTCTTCATGAATCCATGCTGACTACTGCTAATAAAACTGTTTTCATTACGAAAATGTTGTATCTAGTCCATTATCATCCCCTCCACAAGCTTGCATACTATTGATGTTAGGCTAACTAGTCTGTAATTCCCAGGAATGTATCATGGTCCTTTTTTAAAGATTGGTGCTACACTGACTTTTCTCCAATCAGCTGGTACCATACTAGTCAGTAGCAATTACTTGACTGAGTTTCTTAAGGACCCTCGGGTGCAAGCCATCTGGCTCCGGTTTAAGTTTTTCAAGTCTGTTTCTGATTTATCTTCTGTTAACCATGGGGGTGCTTCCTGTGACGTGTCATGAGGATAAACTTTGCAGTTTTGGTTACTGAAGCCCCCCTTGAAGACTGAGGAGAAGAATACATTCATTTAAACTTTTGCCATCTCACCATCCTTTGTAGTGCAGTGAAAACAATTCCCTAACAACCTAACTTTTCCAGGTCAGTAAATCACAAAGTATTAAACGTCATGCACACAAAGTTTAGAAAACATTGCTTACACAGCTGTTGAGGGGTTTTTCAGCCTATAAAAACACCCCTGCAGCATGCATTTATGGTCAAACACTAAAGCCCTGTACACACGATCGGATATCTGATGGAATCTAATCCGATAGATTTTTTCGTTGGATATCCGATGAAGCTGACTTTCATCAGTTTTGCCTACACACCATCAGTCGAAATTCCGACTGTGTCCAACGCGGTGACGTAAAACACTACGACGTGCTGAGAAAATTAAGTTTAATGCTTTCGAGCATGCGTCGACTTGATTCTGAGCATGCGTGGATTTTTGACCGATGGACTTCCACATAGACGATCATTTTTTTTATTCATAGGAACATTTTAAAACATGTTCTATTTTTTTTCACTGATGGAAAACAAACCGATGGGGCCCACACACGATCGGTTTGTCCGATGGACCGTTTTC
Source organism: Rana kukunoris (assembly GCA_029574335.1). Taxonomy (NCBI): domain Eukaryota; kingdom Metazoa; phylum Chordata; class Amphibia; order Anura; family Ranidae; genus Rana; species Rana kukunoris. Next base: position 73,231,955 of record CM056057.1, on the reverse strand, counting down.
ATCAGACAAACTGATCGTGTGTACAGGGCTTAAATGCACCTAAACTTGTATGCTTTTTCTGCCAGGAGTTCTGGTGTTCAGAGGGGCTTTTACAGATGCCCTATTTGCATGAGGCCATAAAGCCAGGGGACAGCCAGGCATATAGCATTTTCAGAAGGATGCCATCAACGGTAGCACACTCTTTTCTCTCTGTACAGTTTTTTTTTGTTTATCGAAAGTTTTAATGATAACAGAGATCATACAACATACAAACAATTGTATATATCGACAACCAACATTGAGATCCTCTGTACAGGTTTTTATTTTAGATATATCTACAGAGGTCTCTCTGCTTCTCTTTTAAGATCACAGCACAGATAATTCTGTAACAATTAGAATACAAGTAATAAAGAAAATGAAATGATTCTGGGAGATCAGTAACACAGATTGTGCATAAGGTAGGAAGATGCGAGGCGATGATATATGGGAGACAGATGGTAATGTCTGCATCTCGTCAGATACCCAAAGCCCATCTCCCGAGGGCAAATCAGACCTCTTTGAGCACATGCAGCAGTTATTTTTTTGTCTGAGCACCAATTTAATGACATTATAGAGAAACTTGCTGCTAATAATGACTTTGTTCTTTGCCTCCCACAAGAAATATACATAATGAGAGGAAACATAATGCATCGAATGTTCAACCTAATTTGCTGGTAATCCAATAAAATAAATGAAGCCTGTTTTGAGACTCAAATTTACTTGAAGATGCAAAATAAAGTTCTTTGTTTTTCAGGTACTCCAGACACTCATCAACATATCATTGATGTAACTGCTAGAGAATTGCTAACACTCCCAAATACAATATCAATTTCACGCAATTAAATTGAAAGAACTCTGCTAAGCACTTTCATATTATCTTCTACATAAAATAAATCATAATAATTCTTGAAATTCTGCAAACTGCTGTACAAATTATATGCCATCCCTAGCATCTCGTAAGTAAGGCTGGCAATAGACGATAAACATATAGGCACAGTTCACATGACCACATTCGGCGTTCCCATTATAAATATGCAAATGAGTAAGATATGCCGATTCACGAACGTAGATGCGCCTGGCTGCTTCATATACGCGCTTTGCGCAAGGCTTACGTCCGGCGTAAAGTTACCCCTGCTATATGAGGCTCAGCTAATGCAAAGGTATGGGCCAGGGAACGACGCCGTTGAATTTTACATCGTTTACGCTGTTTACGTAGTTCGTGAATAAGGCTGGGCGCAGGTTACGTTCACGCGTCATAGGCATTGCGCGCCAACGTCACTTAGGCATTCTATCCGACGTGATTCTGAGCATGCGCACTGGGATACGTCCACGGACGGTGCATTGCGCCGTTCGTTCGGCCCATTATTTGCATGGGGTCACGGTTCATTGTAATAAAACACGCCTTGTGCCGGCCCATTTACGCTACGCCACCGTAACTTAAGGAGCAAGTGCTTTGTGAATACAGCACTTGCCTCTTTAATTTGCGGCGGCGTAGCGTAAAGAAGATACGCTACCCCCGCACAAAGATACGCCCGGGTACGTGAATCTGGCCCATAGAGTGCAGAGGCCACTCAGCAGCCCCCTAATGGCCATCAGCCGCAAGTACAGCACGTCTAAAGGGATGCGTGATGTGTGCGCTTTTCCTGGCAGTGTGGAGCTGATCAATGAGAGCGCCTGTAGACATTCCAGGGCAGGAAGTGACTGGCAGAGCGGGGAGTGCTGTGATGTAAATGAACCTTAGTATGGCTCCTAAGAACCTTTCATTGTGTTATGCTAATTGACACTGTATTGTGTGAATGTTCTATTGATGATAGATGTGTGTTGTGAGTTAGCACAGTCTAAAGGTCATATCTCTGAGTCACCTTGTCTGGGTAAATGATTAGTTAATTAGCTCATGTAGATTATGTCAGATTATGCCAGAAAGTCTGACTAAAAGATGTGTATTGAGGGGGGGTCGTTAGGAACCATTGTATAATGTTGTTGGTGGAGTGTGTCATTGTCCATTTGATTACTGCAGTATTATTTTTGGTGTATATAAGAGCCTGCCTTCTCAATAAAGATTGTCTTTTTGTTTGAACCAGAGAACAGAGCTGTGTGTCTCGTTTCTGGGGGAAATCCGTATAGGTCGTGGTCACCGGATTGTGGAGTGTCGATAAGCTGTCTTGGGTTTGGAATGGAATATCGTGAACGGTGTTAACCCCTGTCCCATTTGAGGGTTCCGTTACAATCATCAATTTCTTATATAGGAGGAGGCTTAAAACTGAATGAGGAACAGCCAAACCCTGCTTTTAAGGTGAGGTTATGGAAGACCGTTTCATGTCACAGATCATATACAATGGCAAGACTGGGCACATAAGATAGGTATACTGCATCAATAAGGTCTCTCCCAGGCAAACATTTTAGAGCAGACTGGGATTTCAAGATATGCTGTTCGAGATCTTTGCATTTTATGCATAAGTGTGCACAGCCTAGTGCATTAGGGTGTGCACCCCAAAGCTGAAACACACATGCCCTTCTTTGCAGCCTCACCTGCACTGGACAGTAAATAAATGGGAAGTTATCTGTATTAAACGGCTTCCTTTTCATTCACAAACTTAAAGCGGAGGTTCACCCTTAAATATACCCTCTCCCATGTGATCCAGCATACTGGCGTCAGCGTCAGTATCTGTACCTCTTTTCTTTCATTTGGTGCTGCTTCTTTAGGCGTTGTTTCTGCAATTCTCAGCTCCTGTTGCCACTCTCGTTCTCTCTGTTGCCGCTCTTGTTCTCTCTGTTGACGCTCTTGTTCTCTCTGTTGACGCTCTCGTTCTCTCTCTTGACGCTCTCGTTCTCTCTCATCCTGCCACTGGAGGTCTCTAATGGTATTCTGTCTGGCGGTCTCTGATGGGTTAGCACCATATAATGCCAACCGCTGTTGAACTCGCTGCTGGAACAAGTCTTCAACCGACCAGGGTCCTGCATCACCATCCCTCTGATCCATCTCGGCTAGCGTAATGATCAGGGTGGCCTTGTTCTTCCCACCAGTCCCTCCACGGCTCTTCAAGCAAATCTTTTAGCATGGTTCTCCTGCAGGCTGCATAGCTGGTCATTCATGGTGGTGGTTTGGAGTTGTCCCAGTAACTGGAGAGCAAATCCCACCGCTGCCAACCAATGTGACGAGACCCCTTCTCGCCCAGGTCCTGCTCTCCCGACACTCCTCTGCTTCTATCGGATCAGATTGCAGCTTGCAACATCTGATGGTCCAGTCATCCAAGATTCCAGGATCCAAACTACAGCTATGTGCCGATTGGATCTATGAAGAACACACACCAAACGAGTTGTATGAATGTTCAACCAGAACTCAACTTTATTGAAACACTCAGCTGGTTATATACAGGTTACAGCTTCCATCAATCAAAGAACAATGAAATCTCCTGTAGACAATGACATCAGTGAAGCCAACAGAATACGTTATCTAGCCAGCTTGTCTCCGCATAGAGAGGAGGTCATTACTACATCTGAGAGATCACACTTTTTTTACATAATGACATGCTAATCCAATACTCGTGATAATCAAAAGGCTCAAAACAGTGTTATCACACAATAGAAAGGTCAAAGAGCCGACTGACTTAACACCTCTACACACTGGACAATGAGGGCCAGATTCTCAGAGGCGTTACGACGGAGTATCTCAGATACCCCGTCGTATCGCCTTTTTTTTTGACTCGTATCTATGCGAGTGATGCTGAGCATCACTTTTGCATAGATACGCTTCTACATCCGACAAGTGTAATACAATTACACTTTCGGATCGTAGATGTAATGACAACTCCGGCCACTAGGTGGCCTTTACGTTGTTTTTTCATTTGCATATGCAAATGAAGTAGTACGCCGATTCTCGATCGCTTTTACGCCGCCCCGTCGTCGCGTACATCGTTTACGAACTCGTAAGGTTACCCCAGCTTCTATGTGGAGTAACCTTACGAGGTCCCGTCGGATGCCGTCGTGTCCCGTCGGACGCCATGTTAAGTATGGCGTCGGGTCAGCGTCGGCTTTTTCCGTCGCTTACGTCGTTTTACTAACTCGTTCGCGAATAGGGACTTGCGTAAATGACGCTCACGTCGTTTTGACGTCGGTTTCAACGACGCTTTCCGACGTGAGCTGGAGCATGCGCACTGGGCTTTTTCCCCGGCCGGCGCATGCGCAGTTCGTTCGACGCGGGGGCGCGCTTAATTTAAATACAAGCCGCCCCATTTGAATTGCGCGGGTTTACGCTGCGCGATTTACGCGACGCAGGCGAAACCTACGGAGCAAGTGCTTAGAGAATAAAGCACTTGCTCCAGTACGCATCGGCGGCGTAGTGTAACTGGCTTACGCTACGCCGCCGAAAATATTTGAGAATCTGGCCCACAATGTCTTTCACAAGCCACTTAGCCTTTCAATAGTCCTCAATAGTCTGATTCAGTTCAATCCCCATCTAGAAAGACACCTCATAATGTCCAAAGGCATCCTGCAATATGTCATATCCATAATGTCTCATCTTATGTAATACATGAAGTATGATTTCACGGTCCATGACAGATAGTTATTGAGATACAGTAGCATCACATAATGTATTAGCCCGTTCCAGGCATGAGGGCAGCACAATTCCCGAATGTGAGGCCGCGTACACACGAGGAGACATGACCGCTGAAACTGGTCCGCAGACCAGTTTCAGCGGACATGTTCGATCGTGTGTATGGCCTAGCGGACAGGTTTCCAGCGGACAAAAGTTTCTAAACATGCTTAGAAACTTGTCCGCTGGAAACCTGTCCGTCAGACCGAAATCCCGCGCATGCGTGATTCAACGCATGCGTGGAAGCATTGAACTTCATTGTTTGAGCACGTCGGTGTGTTATACGTCACCGCGTTCTCTGTCCGTGGGGATTTTGGGTCTGATGGTGTGTACGCACATCAGACTAAAAGACCCCTTCAGACATGTCCGATGAAAACGGTCCGTCGGACCTGTCTCATCGGACATGTCTCCTTGTGTGTACGCGGTCTAAGACTGCCCCCTCAGGGACTGCTACTAATAGCTGGTTCTTACCAATCAGTACACAGGCTGCCTATCCCCACAAGCATCAGTCCATGCACTCTGCACTCTGGCTCCAATAACGCAGTCAAAGGAATGTCTTTTTAATATTTATTACATAAAGAGGAGGTCCGGTTTAAAAAAAATAAAAATCAAAGTCAGCAGCTACTAACGCTGTAGCTGATGACTTTTAATAAGGACACTTACTTGTCCAGGGTGCTCGCGATGACGGCAGCCGAAGCCGAGCAATCGCTCGGGTCTCGGCTGCCCCACCGCCATCCTCGGTGAGGGAATCAGGAAGTGAGGTCTTGCCCCCCCAGGAGGCAGTGCGAGGAAGTGAAGAAAGACCGCAGATCAGGAAGTGGCAGATTAGGACGATCTGCCTAGCAACAGGCACTTCAGGTATGTATAAAACATTATTTTTTCTGTTTTTGCAGCCGAAAACCGACCTTATGGTACAATGTTTTTTTTTTGTTTTTAGCTGAGCATGTTACCCTCTTTATGAAGGGAATCTTTGCTTGCTTTTTCATTGCCAATGATGCATGCCTGTAAGTGATCTGATCTTCTCAGCAAGTACATACGAGTTATGTTCCTACAGTTACTGTGTTACTTATGGTTATGCCAATTTACACAAGGTATATGGATTGGTTAAGAATAATTAACCTAGTTTATTCTAATTTCTGTCATATCACTGCTAATAAACCGTATCAGAATGGTGCTGACATGTCATAATTATTTGTTATGTTGCATACCTTTGAATAAACAATAAAAAAAAATGCCCATTCACAACACTACGACGAGCCGAGAAAAATTAAGTTCAATGATTCCGAGCAGGTGTAAGATGTTTGTGCGTTGGAATTGCATACAGACGATCGGAAATTTTGCCGTCGGTAAATTTGGGAACCAGCTCTCAAATTTTTGCTGTCGGAAATTCAGACAGAAAATGTCCGATGAAGCCTACACACGGTCGGAATTTCCAACCAAAAGCTCACATTGAATATTTCTTGTCGGAAATTCCGATCGTGTTATAGAGTTAGGTTAGGCACTTTCGACCGCAGGTTCGATAGACACAGATCCCTATTGTCACCGTCATTTTGAATCTCCTATCTATATCGAACTGTTGTCGCAACAATTTTAAAATAAAGCATTTTTATGTCGGATTCTGCACATTCGTTATAGTTTGTTTAAATGAACGTGAAAATCCCAGAAATTCGGATGAAAGTGCATTCGAACGAAAACTAATGCACATGTCTAGTTTGCAATCCTAATCTTTATCAGGGTCGTTTGTAAGTGTTAAAGCGGTTGTATACCCGCTGTCATTTTTTTTTAACCTGAAAAGCAAAAGCGATAATCAGCTAGTATGCACCGCATACTAGCTGATTATGAAATACTTACCTTGGAACGAGGTGAGGGGAACTTACCTGGTCCACGCCGAGGGAGATGTCATCTTTCCTCAACATGTCTACCGGGTATCGCTGCTCCAGCGCTGTATTTGGCTGGAGCGGCAATGTCGTCACAGGAGACTTTTCTCCGGCAAGGTCCGGCGGCTGACGGCCCTTTAGCCGAGGATCCCCGCTGCGCATGCGCCGCTGCAGTCAGCAGCGCATTGCGGGGGGGAATATCTCCTAAACCTTACAAGTTTAGGAGATATTATTTGTACCTACAGGTAAGCTTACCTGTAGGTTAAAGTGGTAGTACAGAGCTTACTACCACTTTAAATGCTCAGTTTGCATAGTGGACTTTTATGTTATGAGCCTAAATATAACTATTGTATAGAGTTTTTCCTTTTATGAAATGTCATGTAATTATATGTGATAGTAAAGTGTATTGTCTCTTTCAGCTGAGATGTAACCCTCCCTAATTTACAGTTCTTTACATAAACAATGGCATGTTTAAAATGCTGTGTCATTCTGAATCACAAGATGTTCTTTTACTTACTTAGTTGACATACCTACATTGTAAAAAGTCATCACCTTATTTAGACTTGTCATTTTGAAGGCTGCCATTGCAAAGTGGCCACCCTCTGAAAATGCAAATTTCCTGGCTTCTTACTTATTTTCCAGGCACAAATATACAAAAATTAAAGTCATTAAAAAAATTGAAAATTGAGTACTTACCTTTTGAGTACTTACCTTTCCAGCTAGCGATTCTAGTATGACACGTCAGCGTGACGTCAGCACGTTATACCAGAATCGTTCAGTTCATTGTGAGCCCCGCCTCCTACTGTGAGAATCGTGGGGTACAGAGATCTTCTATAGAAGAAGGACTGCAACCGAGGACTTGGTGAGAACACCTGCTTCCACCTACCGCTCTTTCCTATGGATGCACCAGTCTGATCCTTATGCATCATTCTCCCCCACATATGCAGCTCTGCTATACACGTGCCTTACAGAAGTTGAAACACGTACAGCCAATTGTTCCATATAGTGTGGTTGATTCTTTGTATTGTGCAGATTTGACTCAATCACTAATGTGCCCCTGGATGAAGTCTGCTATTGGACGAAACGGCGTAGGGAGGAACGGCGTGCTGACGACACCATTGTTTTTATCCTCACGACCATCCGGAAGGACGGGCGGATTGTGAGAGCCGGCCGGCTTACTATTTATATGCTTCCAAAGGATTCGTTTTTTGTAAGTGCAATCGAATTTCTTTTATTAAACTTTTAAAACGTTACTACTCTATGTTGGCTTCCTTTCTCTTCCCTTGGCTACACTCTGGGAGTGATTGTTTTTCTGGGATCCAGCCGCATTGAGACCAAGCTTGGAGATACACACAGGATTCCACTTTAATACCCGTTAAGGCAATCCAGCCTGCTGTGCTGTTGATGCTCACGATTATTATCTATCTGGTAAGCAGATTTACTATAAGAGGTGGAGGTGGAGGCTCTCTTCTGTCCTGCAGTATCTCAATCCCCTACTTGGGATATTTCTCTGAACTCACTGAACTTTGATTTTTCCCTGGAGCTTTTTACGAACTTTGTCAATTAAGTTTGTTTTCTTATATGATTTTGTCATACATTGGAACACTTGGTGTTGGTTTTTTATATACAATTTTTTTGCACTCAATGCACATTTTGTTATCACCTTCACTATTGATGTATTAATTTTAGCAGCGCAGCACACCCTATTTACTGTTTATATTTTGTTCATCTGACATTTGTGCTGCAGCAGCATTCACGTTTATCTTTATGTAAAATCGTTTGGTTTTGCCACCAATCCAATTTTTATTTTCATTAGACCTGCGCAGTATTTTCCACTGTTTTTCACTAATGTGACATTTCATGGATCATACTGAAGTATTACCGCCACTGTGATTGGCAAGCACCCTTCTCTAACTTTGAAAAGCCATACCCTCATGCATCCACCCAGCCAATACCCATGTTCAGGAGTTACTTTTTTGAACAACAGCACATAAATCCCATTGGAATCCCTCTTTACAGGACTGCATGAATTATTTCCTAGCCCTCATCATATAATAGTTCCTGGGGTGCCTTTTTTTTATTTGTCCTTCATTACTTTAATGCCTGAATATGTTGTGCATGGTGACTGGGTTATGTATGTGTGATGCGCAGCTGCTATTCCCCTGATTTTTAATTAACTTGACAACATTGGCCTGGATTCACAAAGCACTTACGCCGACGTATCTCGAGATACGCGCGGTAATGTAAATATGTGCCGTCGTATCTGTGCGCCATGCCCACAGAACTAAGATACGCCTAAAAACTGGCTTCAGTTTTGCCTACGTGGGCGCATAGTTACACTGGATGCATCTGGCGCTACCATTGATTTCCTATTTAAATATGGAAATGAGGGAGATACGTCGATTCACGAACGTACTTGCGCCCGGCGCATAATATACGCGGTACGAATGCCAGGGAACGAATGCCGTCGAATTTTACGTAGTTTTCATTGTACGTGAATAGGGCTGGGCGTAGGTTACGTTCACGACGTAGGCAGTGATTCGACGTATCTTAGGCAGTTGTTTCGACGTGATTGTGAGCATGCGCACTGGGATACGTACACGGTACTTGTCTAGCACTTGGCACATCATTTACATGGGGTTACGCTTCATTACCATGTATCACGCCCACTTCCAGCCCACTTCCACTTACGCTGCCTTACGCCTATGAATATACGATATGCCGGTGCAGAGTTGAGAGCATTTGCTTTGTGAATTCCATGCTTCCCTCTCTGAGTTGCGCCGGCGTAGCGTAAAGAAGATACGCTACGGCGGCACATATATGCGCCGATGTATGTGAATCCGGGCCGTTGTCTTTTTTAATTGTGTAACCACTCTATTTATCTGCCACTATTTTTTCAAGTTGTTTGCTGTGTGTTGTTTTCTACTTAATAAAATTCATTGTACTCTTCAGAGTGTTCTGCATTTGGTCTTCTTTGAGAGAACTTTATTCTCTTATTTTTTTGTTATATGAGTTTGACCATCAGAACTGCATTCCACATACCTTTATGTGGATGAAGCTGGAACTTGTACAGTAAATTGTTGACAGATTTACTACTATTATTCAGTGGCGGCTGGTGCTCAAAATTTTTGAGGGGGGCGCAAACTAAAAAAAAAAAAGAAAAAAATTGCAGCCTCACTGTGCCTATCAAATACAGACACTGTGCCATCAATTGTCACCACTGTGCCATGCCATCAAACACAGCCACTGTGCCATCAATTGTAACCACTGTGCCATGCCATCAAATGCAATCACTGTGCCATGCCATCAAACGCAGCCACTGTGGCATCAATTGTCACCACTGTGCCATGCCATCAAACGCAGCCACTGTGCCATCAATTGTTACCACTGTGCCATGCCATCAAACGCAGCCACTGTGCCATCAATTATCACCACTGTGCCATGCCATCAAATGCAGTCACTATGCCATCAATTCGCACCACTGTGCCATGCCATTAAAAGCAGCCACTGTGCCATGCCATCAAATGCAGCTGCTGTGCCATGCCATCAAACGCAGTCACTGTGCCATGCCATCAACGCAGCCACTGCGCCATGCCATCAAACGCAGTCACTGTGCCATGCCATCAAACGCAGCCACTGTGCCATGCCATCAAACGCAGCCACTGTGCCCCTCAATTGTCGCCACTGTGCCAATTGTCACCACTGTGCCCCTCAATTGTCACCACTGTGCACATTGTTGCCACTGTGCATGTCCCTGTGCCATGCCATCAAACGCAGCCGCTGTGCCATGCCATCAAACGCAGTCACTGTGCCATGCCATCAACGCAGCCGCTGCGCCATGCCATCAAATGCAGTCACTGTGCCATGCCATCAAACGTAGCCACTGTGCCCCTCAATTGTCGCCACTGTGCCAATTGTCACCACTGTGCCCATTGTTGCCACTGTGCATGTCACTGTGCCATGCTATCAAATGCAGCCGCTGTGCCATGCCATCAAACGCAGCCGCTGTGCCATGCCATCAAACGCAATCACTGCACCATGCCATCAAACGCAGTCACTGTGCCATGCCATCAAACGCAGTCACTGTGCCATGCCATCAAACGCAGCTACTGTGCCATGCCATCAAACGCAGCCACTGTGCCCCTCAATTGTCGCCACTGTGCCAATTGTCACCACTGTGCCTCTCAATTGTCACCACTGTGCCCATTGTTGCCAATGTGCATATCACTGTGCCCTTTAATTGTTGGCACTGTGCCCATTGTCACCACTGTGCCCATTGTCACCACTGTGCCCATTGATGCCACTGTGCCCATTGTCGCCGTTGTGCCCTGTAAAATGCACTTACCGTAATCCTTCCACGTCCCTCGATGTCTTCTCCCGCCTTGGTGACGCTTCAGCCAATCAGGTTACTGATAACCAGAATCGGCGAACCTGATTGGCTGAGACGGCCGTCAGTCTTATGCAAGGAACGCACCCCGTACGTTCCCTGGATAAAGCATCCGGGAGACGAGGGCAGTACTCGGAAAGCTGCTGGCTCTGATAGGCACTTCCACACAGCCAACCAGCTGCCGTTATTCAGGTGGTCGGCGCTCAATGTCCGGCCACCTGAATAGACCAGCGGCAGCTGGCAACAATAACATACATTCATGCAATGCATGAATGTATGTTATTTCAGTGGCGGTGCGGAGCCAGAGAGGGCGGCGCTCCAGCGCCCTCTATGGACGGACCGCCGCTGCTATTATTACTCTTCACGTAAGATATCGGGTCGATCCAGGCTAAACCCATATTTTTTGTACTGGCAAAAACTGCCTGTTAGTGTAGAAGTATTTGAATATACTGAAAAAGAGATTCTTTCTTGTCTTTGTGGATCAGAGTTTGGTGGGTCGGAGAGAAAGGGGTGGAGGATGGTTTTGAATTACCAGAAAAGAAAAAAGTCCTTGAAGGACCATGGAGGCTGCATGGACCAGTGCAGTTTTTCACCCAAACCTAGACAAAAGGCCTGAGACTTGCTACTACCGGATCGGTGGGTAAGGGGGGCAGAAGGACTTCTGGTTCTCAACCGTTGATGATGCATTCTTAGGACTGTCCAATTTGGGAAAAGGTGGCTTGTGAGCCTTCCCAGCCTCTTCTCTCTTGATCTTTGTTTGGTAGCTGACCACGAGGCAAATTCTTTTCTTCTATCTTGGAGAATTTTTCTTTATCGCCGAACGGGACCTTCCATCATATGGGATGCGACACTAGGACTGCATTGCAGATGGGTCTGCTGACCATGGCTTTAGCCATAATGCTCTTCTGGCTGTGATGAAGTATAGCATGGCTCTGGGGGAGCACCCCACAACATCGACGGCTGCATTCCTGGCTAGTCTCACGACCGACGTGCCTAAAGTCGGGCTTGAACCAAAGAGCTGAGCATCTGCTTCCGCCAGTGGAGAGAAAAATTTGAGACATTGATTGTAGGCGATGGGTTTTCCCCACTTTTTGCCACTCGTTCTCCTAACCTCGTAAAGGTAACGGCTAAAGCTGTCTGACAAGTGAGAATTTATTTTTTCGATTGGCTGTAATCGACTCGCCTTCTGAATCAGCTTCTGAACCGGCCTGGAGAAAAAAATAGCGGGCCAAATTCACAGAGCGATTACGCCGGCATTACAGGAGATGCGCGGCGTAAGTCTAAATTTGCGCATGCGTTTCGATGCTCCGCATCCCCAAAACGAGATACGCAAGAAATCTACTTTTTTTGGTCCGGCGTAATTTCGATAGACAGGCGCATTCATCCGCGCAAAACTGCGCTAGACAGACCATTGATTTGCTATTCAAATATGCTAATGAGGGAGTTACGGGGATCCACAAAAGAACGTTGGTGCAGCGCAGGCTACGCGCTGTGCGCAACAGCTGCACGGCCTGTCTAAAATTAGACCATATAAAAGGTGGTATAAAATTAGACAATTCGTCTACATGTCAGAGAAAGCAACACTATGAGGATCTGAGCAGTCACACGTGTTGCACAACAATCTGTATGCCAACATGCCAGGGACATCCTCGCTCATAGCTATACTACTGACTTTAGAGGAGCAAAGAATGATGAGGGCACGGAGGAGGGCACGGGAGAGGATATACCGCACCCGCATAGACCTCTTTGGCATGAGTGATTCTGAGGTGTATCGCATCTTCAGATTCACCCCTCATGCCATCCTGGAATTAACCATAACCTTGCAGGAGGACATCACCAGCCCAACACACCGCTCACATGCAGTGCAGCCACTGGTCAAGGTCATGGCAACACTCCATTTCCTTGCCAGTGGCTCTTTTCAAAGAACAAGTGGAGTGGTGGCTGGGATTTCACAATCCTCCATGAGCAGATGTGTGAACCAGGTTGTCCCTGCAATCCTCAGATGCATGGCCAACCAAATCATCAAACCCACCACTGAGGAGCTGCGGCTGAAGGCAATGACAGATTTCTACAGAATTGCCAGATTCCCACGCACCGTGGGGGCCATTGATTGCACACATGTGGCACTCCAGCCCCCCCCATGACAGAGCACATATACCGCAATCGGAAGCATTGGCATTCCATCAACGTACAGGTGATAGTCAATGCCCAAGGCCTCATATGGAATGTCCATGTCAAACACCCCGGATCCAGCCATGACAGCTACATCTACAACGAGAGCCCCATCCGAATGGAATTCGACCAGAACGTGTATGGGAACACCTGGCTGGTTGGTGAGTGACATGGGTGGCAAGCATGACTGTCCCCCCCCATGATGCACACATCACAAGGGTCACATGCATGACTAACATCCTCCTGTGTTTTTCCTTACAGATGACTCTGCATATGCACTGGGACCCCATCTTATGACTCCTATCCGGAACCCCCAAACCCCAGGAGAGGACGTGCAGTGGTGGAGCGCACCTTTGGCCTCCTGAAGTCACGTTTCCGATGCCTGGATAAGTCTGGGGGGACCCTGTTGTATTCCCCAAAATTCGTGTGCCAGATCATCGGTGCATGTTGCCTGCTGAATGAATGAAAAACTTATATAGCGCGGCACATGCAAACTAAATCGCCTTTGGGCGCTTGTTGTTTCTGTCTCTCTTGACATCAAAAGAGTAGAGTTTTAATCTGTCTTCTGAAGGTCAGGTGGTTTTCCTCCAACCGAATGCTGCTTGGTAAAGCGTTCCATAGTCTGGGACCTTGGAAAGCAAACCTTCTTTCTCCTTTGGACTTGTATCTGGCTTTGGGTATCTTGACCAGATTTTGGTCGGTGGATCGCAGAACGCGATTGGAATTGTGGGCTTCTATCTTTTCGCATAGATATTGCGGGGCCTTCTCATGTATGCACTTATGTGTCAGACAGAGTGCTTTGAAAGCAATTCTGTCCTTTACTGGCAACCAATGAAGGGATCTCAGTGAAGGTGAGATGGATTCCCAGGGTTTTTTCCCAGTCACAAGTCTGGCGGCCGTATTTTGAACAACTTGCAGACGAGCGATTTGGTACTTCGGGAGTCCGAGGTAAAGGGCATTTGCATAGTCCAATCTGGAGTTTACAATTGTTCCCACCACGAATGCTACGTCTTCTTTGGGAATAAATGGAGTAAGTCTGCGTAGTAGGCACAGCAGATGGTGAGATCCGCTGACTACTGACCCTATTTGTGCGTCCATAGTCATGTAGGTGTCGAAGATGACACCTAGACTTTTGACTTTGGCGCTAGGGGTGATGATCTGGCCCAAAATGGGCGGGGGTTTCCAAGTAGTTGCCAGTTGACTCTTGCGACTGGCGTGAAACAGAATAAGTTCTGTTTTGGAACTGCGCTGTAAGGGAGAAAGTGGGGATGGGATGAAATGAAGAGGAAGTGTGGCAAAAACTAGATATGTGGAAAAAAGAAAAAAGGTAGGAATAACCTAACTATTATACATAGTAATGTCAGAAAATGACAGTGGTGTATATAAGAAATATATATTGAACGTGCTAAATGTAGCCTAAGCCGGCTACCAAACCAGTGACAGTGCAAAATAACATAAAAAGTGTAACTTCCTTATAACAATCTGGTGCACAAAGTGCCAGAAATAGCACACAACAGTGTTATTCAGGGTGAATGTCCATACAACAGGTAACAATGGGTCAATGCAATGTATAAATGCAATATGGAAATAAAGTTCAAAAAAGATTGCTGATGTAAAAGCCAAAATGCCGTGATGACCAGTTGCAGATGCTATTTCCAAAATAAGTAAAGATGTCCCCTTACCTTACTGCTGTAAGGTAACAGCAGAAAACAAAGCCCAGGAGCACTTTTCAGGTTGAGTCCACTTGTGGTGTCATCCAAATAGGTAAATGTGGTGAGAATGGATCCTTCCTGGTAATCACCTCCAAACGATAATAGTCGCTCACATCCAGGAAAACAAAAAAATGCCCATAGTGTAGTACCATTAAAATAGGTGGGTTTTTATTAAAACAAAAACTGGGTACTCACAAGGTTAAAATAAAAAACAGGCAGAGGTGACGTTGGCGGACGCCCTGTGTTTTTATGCCTGTTTTTTATTTTAACCTTGTGAGTACCCAGTTTTTGTTTTAATAAAAACCCCCCTGTTTTAATGGTACTACACTATGGGCATTTTTTTGTTTTCCTGGATGTGAGCGACTATTATCGTTTGGAGGTGATTACCAGGAAGGATCCATTCTCACCACATTTACCTATTTGGATGACACCACAAGTGGACTCAACCTGAAAAGTGCTCCTGGGCTTTGTTTTCTGCTGTTACCTTACAGCAGTAAGGTAAGGGGACATCTTTACTTATTTTGAAAATAGCATCTGCAACTAGTCATCACGGCATTTTGGCTTTTACATCAGCAATCTTTTTTGAACTTTATTTCCATATTGCATTTATACATTGCATTGACTCATTGTTACCTGTTGTATGGACATTCACCCTGAATAACACTGTTGTGTGCTATTTCTGGCACTTTGTGCACCAGATTGTTATAAGGAAGTTACACTTTTTATGTTATTTTGCACTGTCACTGGTTTGGTAGCCGGCTTAGGCTACATTTAGCACGTTCAATATATATTTCTTATATACACCACTGTCATTTTCTGACATTACTATGTATAATAGTTAGGTTATTCCTACCTTTTTTCTTTTTTCCACATATCTAGTTTTTGCCACACTTCCTCTTCATTTTATCCCATCCCCACTTTCTCCCTTACAGCGCAGCACTACACCCCCCCCCCCCATTTTTATCTGCCTTGGTTGATACACCAATCAGTGCAGCAGCTGTACCCACCCACTCCCCTCTCCCTTCCCCCTCCCCCCGTTTATGGTAAGTGCGGTAATATTCACCCTAACATCTGTTTTGGAACTGTTGAGTTTAAGATAACTCTTAGTCATCCAGTTTTCTATCAAAGAGAGACATTTCTCTAAACTGAGATGATGAACCTTTTTGTTGCAGATGCGAAAATACAGTTGCTGCACAACTTCGCAGTGAGAAAGGGCCTGTAGATTGACATACGTGATGACCTGACCCCTGAACCAGACAATCCCCCCCTAACCGAGGTTACCCCGTCTTCTGAGGGAAGAGCAGCCAGGAGACAGCTCACATTAGGCATCTTTGCACGTTAAACACACACATTAATCATGGCACAATGAGAATGCATGCATGCACACCACTGTGGTCCCTAGCACAGACACATCACATCCTCATCTAATTGGATTAGCACAAGCCCACCATGCTGGACTTGTGAGCAGCAACGCCACGCCACGGCTCCAATTATGTCACTGTACATTCATACACCATTCACACGGACCTGGGAATCACTTCTCCCTGGTCCTGGGGAACCCTTCTCCACCAAAACTGAGAGCGACACCCCTTTTCCGGCAGGAATATCACCCCCACATTCCAAAAACATTCACATCACAAAAAAAAAATGTCCAGCCAAAAACAAAAATTTCCAGCAAAAAAAAAAAAAAAGGGGGGAAACAAATTAATGCCGTTGGCGTGAGCCACGCCTGGGGCGCCCACGGCCACGGCCCTGGCTCCTCAGGGGAGACTCATGGGGAGGGGGGGGGATCCGGGGAAGGAGGAGCAGCCCCTGGTCTCTGCCCACCTGGCGGCCTGCCCTCCAAGGCCACGGCAATTCTGTTCAGGCCAGCACCTAGTGTTGCCGTGTTGGCCTGGATAGCCTGGGTGAGGGCCCTCACATCCTCCCCAACGTCTGCTGTTGTAGTCTGCAGTACGTTTAGGCAGTTTGTAAGAGCCCGGGAGTGGCAGTCCAGGTCCCCAAGCGTATCCTTTATGGAGGACAGGCTCTCCTCCATCCACCCCAAAGTCCGGCTGACCTGTCCCAGATGGCGGGTCTGAAGGGCATGGTCCCTTCTCAGATTGGCGGTCAGAAGCTCGGCCACCCCCCTGGTCTTCTGGGATGACTTCCTGCCTCCAGCTGAGGCTTGTGGCCGGGGAGAAGGGGAGGCTCTTGGGAGAGGAGCCCTGTTGGGGGAGGAGTGGGAGGGGCTAGCCCTTATGGAGGGCTGGCTGCTGCCAGCCAGAGAGGAAGACTCCTCCAAAAACAGCAATCCACTGGCTGACATGACAACCTTCTCCTCCTCAAACTCCTCCTCCTCAACCTCCTCCTCTTCAACCTCCTCCGAGGACTCCGGCCTTGTCGGGGGGTCCTCATCAGGCTGTTGTCCCTGGGATGGTGCGGTCAGCCCAGATGGCCCAGCACTCTCCTGCTCATCTGTGGATGACACAAAACATTCACAGGTTCTGCAAGATCTCACGCCTCCTGGCCGGGGTGGTGTTGGCACTCTCCGGGCCGTGGAGGAAACGCCCATATTGGGAAATGGCCCGGGCAAGAATTTGTTTCTCCCCCAAAGTAAAATTTAACTTCCTCTTCCTCTCAGTCATACTCATACAAAAACTCTCTCCCAAACAATCAGCAAAAATCACTCACTAAAACAAGCAGGAAAAATCAAGCAACAAAACAAACAAACAAAAATCTATCAACCAAAAGTGTCACAAGCAGTCACCAAAAAAACACTTTCAAATATCTTCTACAAAACACTAGATCAAACAGTCCACAAATATAACAAAGACAAGTCACAACGCAACAAACAACAGAACAAAAGCACCTTGCTGTATAGGGAGGGATACAAAGGGATGTACTTTTGCAAAGGAAGTGCGTTTGTGTCTGTCTATTTATGCTGTCTGCGTAGTTCACTAAGTTGCCCGGGTCCACTTCCAATTTCACTGATTGCGCCGTTCCCGAGTTGTGAGCATGCGCAGAGAGGTGCTGACCATGGTCTGCTTCATGTGCGCATGCGCGACCCGGCCGGCCCTTCATTTGCATGGGGTCACGGCTCATTTCAACAGGCGCTATTTTCTGCGCAAATCAATCGAGAATACGGTGATTGCGCCGCTACATTGCGGCAGTCTAACGTAAAGGAGGTGCGCTACGCCAGTCAAAAAATGCGCTGATGTACGTGAATCTGGCCCAGCGTCTTTACTGCTGTTTTCCTCCGTATATATAATATTAGAACGGCTATGATTAAATCTAATTACGTAAAGGTATAGGAATGGTATAAATAAAACTATTATTATTACCCAATATACACATGTATACATACACATAGATGCACACATATATATATATATATATATATATATATATATATATACATACACATAATATACACACACACACATCATCAATACCATTGGCCAGACTCTATAGGAGATAATAGAGGGAGGGAAAGAAGAAGCAGACACCTTGAGATGTCTTTTCCTTTGCCAGTAATCTACTGGGATAGACAATCTCAGCCAGGGTGTACCAAAATGGCCGACGCTCAGCCTCAGAAGGCTACTGCGCATGCGCCATGACGTTTCGCTGTGACTCTGCCCCCCCGAGAGGATGAAGCTGTGTAAGGAGACGCGCGCAAAGCACACACACAAACAGGAAGGGGGAGAATGGCGGTGCACCCGGAGGCAGAATCAGGCCACTAAGGGCTCCCAGGAAGGGATCTACAGAAGGACGGTATTCCGGCGCACATGGGGGTAGTATCCAATGCACCTGGAGGCAGTGCCAGGCGCACCCGAGGATATCATCAGGTGCACATGTATGCAGTGTTAGGTGCACATGGTGGCAGCACCAGGTACACATGGAGGCAGTGTTAGGTGCACATGGATTTACTGTAGAGTTACGTGGTCCTGTGGGCTGGTCGAGGGCGGAGCCACCACCCATTGGTATGCTGCCATGGAGGCACCAGGAAAGTCAGATCTCCTGATATGTTAGCTTATTGCATTCAACCCTTTGACTAATCAGGAGAGTTCCAGCATTGGCTTCATATAGTTCTCAGGGATGCCATATAACTGAATACCAAGAGCTGCAAATTAAGCGGATACCGGTAGATATAAAAGGGTATGTCATAATAAACCAAGTTCCTAAGGGCCCTTTCACACGGGACACTCTGCTGATCCCCGCTGAGCCGGGGGGGTTCCCGATCCCCCAAGGGGGGATCGGATGAACACGGACGGTCTGTCCGTGTTCACCCAATCCGGTCCACAGACGGATTTAAAAATAGGGTTTTCCTCCGCCTGCAGAATCGGAGTATTGCGGACCCGGATGAGATCGGGTGTCAGCAAATGCTCATCCGCTGACATCCGCAATCTCATAGGGATCGATGTATGTCCCTTTTTCATCCGTAAACAGATGGATGAAAAAACGGATATACGTTCCGCATGTGTGAAAGGGGCCTTAGGAGAAGAAACATTTTAAAGGTACTGTTTGATTCCTCAAAGGTACTGTTTGATTCCACAAACAAAGGTAATATAAAAACAATAATGTTTTATTTGTACAAAAGTTATAAACCATAAACATATAAACAAATTACATATGTAGAATTTGGACCATGTCATGCTATATTGTGTTTGATTTCAGACACACTCATATCTTCTACATGTTTTATCAAAATGGCTTCTTCAGAAAGTAGAAAGTGCGGATGGCATGACTTAATAAAGAAATAATCATAATTAGTAAAAATACATACACAGATCAGTTTTTGTGACACATCGAGTTCACATCACATACCAAAGCTCCCAAAGATTGCACCTAGATGGAATTGAGGGTTATGATGAAGGGGAAACAATCCCAGAGAGTTAGGGGGCACAACGGAACACCTAAAGGCCCAAGGACAAGGACCCAAAAATCCCCTCTCACACCCACCCACTCTCTGGGTCAGTCGTAGAAGGGGTACAAACGAAACAGGACAAAATTGAGTCTAGGACATATTTTTTTGAGTATATTAAAAGTCAGCAGCTACGAAAAGTTTAGCTGATGACTTTTAGAATAAACACACACTCACCTGTCCCAGGATCCAGCTGAACAATGGGTTCTCTCCCTCTCCTCTCCCCAGTGCCGGCATTACAACTTTGGGCACCCAGCTGTGACAGCTTGCACGCTTCACAAACAGGTGCTCATCGCACATGCGTGAGTCTTGCTACATCTCCTGAAAGGTTGGGCAATCTTCTGGGACCTGTGATGTGTCCCAGAAGATTGCAGGTAGGGAAGGGGAGTGGAGAACTTCCTCTTGGACCGCTTAGGCTGACCGAGCGAAAATGTGAGCGGGTACCCGTCCACCCCCCCCCCCAAAAAAAATACATGCCAAAGCAGAACTTCCCCTGACTCTGGAGTCCCTGGTAAGGTGACATAAAACACCGGAGCTCAGAGTGGCACGAGTGCCTAAATGTTGTACCTACATTAACCACTTAAGACCCGGACCAAAATGCAGGTAAAGGACCTTGCTCTTTTTTGCGATTCGGCACTGCGTCGTTTTAACTGACAATTGAGCGGTCGTGCGACGTGGCTTCCAAACAAAATTGGCGTCCCTTTTTCCCCACAAATAGAGCTTTCTTTTGGTGGTATTTGATCACCTCTGCGGTTTTTATTTTTTGCGCTACAAACAAAAATAAAGCGACATTTTCTATAATAAATATCCCCCCAAAAAATATATAACATTTTTTTCCTCAGTTTAGGCCGATACGTATTCTTCTACCTATTTTTGGTAAAAAAAAATCGCAATAAGCGTTTATCGGTTGGTTTTCGCAAAATTTATAGCGTTTACAAAATAAGGGATAGTTTAATTGCATTTTTTTTATTTAATTTTTTTTTACTACTAATGGCAGCGATCAGCGATTTTTTTCATGACTGCAACATTATGGCGGACACTTAGGACAATTTTGACACATTTTTGGGACAATTGTCATTTTCACAGCAAAAAATGCATTTAAATTGCATTGTTTACTGTGAAAATGACAGTTGCAGTTTGGGAGTTAAGCACAAGGGGGCGATGTATGGGTTATGTGTTCCCTGTGTGTGTTTACAACTGTAGGGGGGTGTGGCTGTAGGTGTGACATCATCGATCGCGCCCCCCTATAACAGGGATGACGCGATCGATGCTGCAGCCACAGTGAAGCACGGGGAAGCCGTGTTTACACACGGCTCTCCCCGTTCTTCAGTTCCGGGGACCGATCGGGGCTCGCGCCCATGACCCACGGCTGGGTACTAGAACCAACGTAAATATACGTGGATGTGCCCAGCCGTGCCATTCTGCTGACGTATATGTGCAGGAGGAGGTCCTTAAGGTCCCTTTCACACTTGTACAACTTCAAAGTCGCGCGATTTTGCCGCGATTCGCGGCCGCGATTTCAATGAATGCCTGTGTAAGCAGGGATGGACTGGCCATTGGGACTACATGGAGTTTCCCGGTGGGCCGATGGCTCAGTGGGTCAGCTTCAGTGACAGCGGACCGCTGCCCCCCTCCGCTGCTCTGTCTCTTCCTCCTCGCAGCGCTCACCTGGGGGGGAACAGAGAAGCAGGGGGAGGACCAGAGGAGCAGGGGGGACAGACAGCCGACTCAACAGCTATGGCCTGGGAGTTTCTCCCTTCTGTCTAATCTTGTCCCATGGGGGGGGGGGGGGCACGGAACTGATTCTTTGCCCCGGGTGAAATAATGTCTAGCTTCCCCACTGGTACTGCCTATAAGAGTACCAGCCATTCTACTCTAATAAAGTAGACTGGCTAGTGAAGGGGGAGAGGGGGCTTGGGTGGTCGGGGGGGGGGGGGGGGTGCGGGAGTTGTCCGGCCGCCATGGAAGAAACCTGTCAAAGTGGGCCAGTCTGGATGAAGTCCAGGGCCAAATTTTTGTCCCAGTCCAGCCCTGTGTGTAAGTGGCATCAAAATCGGACCAAAGTAGTGCAAGGACTACTTTGAAGTTGGCACTACTTAAAATCGTGCCAGTATGAATGGTAGTCATTGAAAATCATGGAGAATGACTTGTCATACGATTTTGCAGCCCCAAATCGTGAGACAAGTCGTATAAGTGTGAAAGGGGGACTAAGAAGTTAAATGTAACCACACTTGTACGACTTCAAAGTTGCGCGATTTTACCGCGATTTCGCAGCCGCGATTTTACCGCGATTTTGCCGCGATTCGCGGACGCGATTTCAATGAATGCCTGTGTAAGTGGCATCAAAATCAGACCAAAGTAGTGCAAGGACTACTTTGAAGTCGGTACTACTTAAAATCGTGCCAGTATGAATGGTAGTCATTGACAATAATGGAGAATGACTTGTCATACGATTTTGCAGTCCAAAATCGTGGGACAAGTCATATAAGTGTGAAAGGGGACTCAGTTGTGACACAAAAAATATAAAAAAATTGAGCTTGTCTTGCAAGACGCTCTCAAACCACGTTACTCTCAAACCAAGGTTTTACCGTAGTAGTATAATTCACTCAATTGCATTTTCACAAAACTGCCACCAGATGGCGATGTTGTCACAGAAAATGAACTGCAGTATGTCGGTGCTGTTGAAGGTGCAGAGTACATCGTTGTTTTCATTTCTCCTGAATCTAGCTGTAAAGCAAAATAGTTTAGTTAAATTGATGAATAGCGATGAAGTGCTTGGATTCGGTTCAAGGTGGGTTCACCAAACAATTGAAACCCAATGTAGCCAAAAAAAGCTGAATGTTAAAATAACCATACTTTTTTTTACAAAATACCTTTAACCACTTTAATACAGGGCACTTTTACCCCATTCCTGCCCAGGTCAATTTTCAGGTTTAAGCGTTTTCAGTCACACTTTGAATGACAATTACGTTGTCATGCAACACTGTACGCATATCACAATTCTATCTTTTTTTTTTTCTCACACAAATAGAGCTTTCATTTGGTGGTATTTAATCATCACTGGGTGTTTTATGTTTTGCTAAACTATGGTATATATCTGAAAACGGATCAATCCTGTTGTACTGTACCTCAAGATCTAGTTTCTTGAGGCCCAAAATGGTGCATTTTTGAAAGTTGTAATTAATGCCGCGTACACAAGATCATTTCTCGGCATGTAAAAAAAACAATGTTTTAAAAAAAAATGTCATTTAAAATGATCGTGTGTGGGCTTCACATCATTTTTCGGGGTTCTGAAAAACAACCAAAAAAAAATTTGAACGTGCTGCATTTTTTAACGACGTTTTAAACAATAACGTTTTTCGGGTTGTAAAAAATGATCGTGTGTGGGCTAAAACGATGTTAAAAACCCGCGCATGCTCAGAAGCAAGTTATGAGATGGGAGCGCTCATTCTGGTAAAACTACCGTTCATAATGGAGTAAGCACATTCATCACGCTGTAACAGACAGAAAAGCGCAAATCGTCTTTTACTAACACAAAATCAGCTAAAGGGTGACGTCATCCGAATGGAACTTCCCCTTTATAGTGCCGTCGTACGTGTTGTACGTCACCGCGCTTTGCTAGAGCATTTTTTTTTTAAACGACCGTGTGTGGGCAACATCGTTTTAATGATGAAGTTGGAAAAAACGTTGTTTTCTCTACGTGCTGAATAACGCCGTTTTTTACATGCCAAAAAATGATCGTGTGTATGCGGCATAAGAATTGTCTTTTCTTTTTTTTTTGTCAACATACTTTCACCTATGCAGTACAGTGTCATCATATAGCTAGCGTGACCAGGGACACTAACTGTGACAGATAAAGATATATTTAACCACTTCAATACCATTCATTTTCACCCCCTTCCTGCCCAGGCCAAGCTTTGAATGACAATTGCGCGGTCGTATGACGTGGCTCCCAAACAAATTTGATGTCCTTGATTTTCCCCACAAATAGAGCTTTCTTTTGGTGCCATTTGATCATCTCTGCGTTTTTTTTATTTTTTGCGCTATAAACTAAAAAAAAGATTGACAATTTTGAAAAAAAACACAATATTTTTAACTTTTTGCTATAATAAACATCCCAATTAAAAAAAAAAAAAAAGTTTAGGCCAAAATGTATTCTTTTACATATTTTTGGTAACAAAAAATCGTAATAATCGTATAGTGATTGGTATAGCGTATAGTGATTAGTTTGCACAAACGTTATAGTGCCTACAAAATAGGGGATAGGTTTATGCATTTTTTTTTTTACTATTAATGGCAGTTATCTGCAATTTTGTCAGGACTGCGATATTGCAGTGGACAGATCTGACACTTTTGGGACCATTCATATTTATACAGCGAACAGTGCTATAAATATGCACTGATTACTGTATAAATGTGACAGGCATGGAAGGGGGGCGATCAAGAGATTAAATGTGTTCCCTAGGGAGTGATTCTAAATGTGGGGGGAGGGGACTGAATGGGGGAGGTGACCGATGACCTATGTACAAAGGGACACACCATCGGTCTCCTCTCCCTGACAGGACGTAGATCTCCGTGTTTACACACAGAGATCCATGTAGGCTCTGTAACTGGCAATCGTGGGTACGTGGCATCGGCACCCGTGGGACATCACCCCTAGTGGCCAGGAGGCCAGAGGACGTCATATGACGTCCACCCAGGATAGCGGAGCCACCTTGTGGACGTCATATGACATTTGCTGGTATTGAAGTGGTTAAAATATATATTTTTTTCTTTTTACATTTTTTTTACATACGGTGACCAGAGCAATACAGTGTTACCACGGATAGTCTGTGTCCTGGTCACCGCCACACCAGTTATATGATGATGCTGTACTGCACAAAAAAATAGTAACACTGTACCTCTCTGGGGAGTTGGTCAGGATTTTGTTTTTCTTTTACATACTATACTTGCTTATAGTAGTGAATTTCACTGCTGTAAGCAAATATGTTTACTGATTGACAGTGCATAGACACTGTCTATTGTTGTGATTAGCTATGATTGGTCACAGCTAATCAAATAGAACAATTGGGCTGTGATTATCACTGTCTGTACCATGTGATCACTGTGACCAATCATGTATTTTGCAATAAATGGCATGAATGGAAGCCATTTATTGTTTACAACTGTCATTTGATCCACTGTGGTCACAGCGATCACATGACACTGCCAGCAGGCCGGTATAGTGATCAGTCATCCACTGATGGATGCAATAGGTGACAGATTGTGCCAGAGAACAGACGACCTGTTCTCTGGAGGACATCATATGACGCGTCCTCAAAGAACAATAGGGTTTCCTGTTTTACAATAACGAGGGCGGGAAGCAGTTTATTAACACCCGAGCGTAGCAATTTACTGTCAATAAATGACAGCTCCTGGCTGTTTGAGGGTACCTTGCCCTTGGATGCCCCATGGCAAATCACTTTGTCCCCACGTTGATGAGGACAATACCTCTTTCTCACAACCTTGTCCCAGTAGTTGGGATTAGTTTATTATTTTACTCAGAAAAATAAGGAGACCCCCAGAATCTGTCATCCTAAATACATAGAACCTCTACTCATTCACATACGAAAACTTAAATAGTAAATAAAGACACACATTTTTTGACAAGGCCTTTATTAAAAAAAAAAAATACTATAAATCCCAAAGTAAATACAGCCTCAATCATGTTGTCCAATGATGCAGATCCTCATCAATCATAATACACTGTAAATGACGCAGACTTACCAAGAAAAAAAACTGCCAACTCTCATCTCTGCTGTTTTTTTTTTTTTTTTTAAAGGTCTTATCTAAAAGTGCATGTTTTTGTTTAAATTTGTATTTTGTGAATAAGTAAGAAGTACTATGTACTTACTCATTCACTCCCCTGCAGCAGCCACTCACTGGTACATGAGAATCGGAGCTTCAGGATCACATGACTGGAGCAGATTAAAAATAGATATGTATACAGATCTTTTTCCTGGGCTTTAATTCAAAATCTAATGCCGCGTACACACGGTCGTTTTTTGCGATGAAAAAAAACGACGTTTTCTGTGAAGTAAAAAACAACGTTTTTGAAACGTCACTTTTCAAAGACAATTTTGCATACACACCATCGTTTTTTCACAAAAAGCGAGGTTACGTTCACCACTCTTTTCCATTGAAGCTCGCTTCATAACTAGCTTCTGGGCATGCGCGGGTTGAAAAACGTTGTTTTGAACGACGTTTTTGCTACACACGGTGACTTTTTGTGAAACAAAAAAACGACGTTTTGAAAAACGACACAAAAAATTCAAGCATGTTGGAATTTTTATTTGGTCGTTTTTTTGAAGACAAAAAACGACGTTTTGCCCACACACGATCAATTTAAATGACGTTTTAAAAAACGTCGTTTTTTTTCATCGCAAAAAACGACCGTGTGTACGCGGCATCAGTATCTGTAGTGGTCTGCTCTGCTTAAAGCGGGGTTCCAACCACAATTAGCATTTTTTAAATATATGTCCTTTTATCCTGCGTTTTTATAATATAAATCCAGTCACTTACTATTTTACAATCCGACACCGCTCCGCATAGTTATTCAAAAAAGATAGTTTATAAAACTATGTCCACAAGGTTGTCATTTTGCTTGTGGTCATTGTGAAGCCTACAAGCACCTCCTGGAAGTCTTGGATGGGGAGTGATAATTGGACAGCGCACTGCATCCTGGGAAATAGTGACACACATTTCCCAGGAGCATTAGAGGGAGATGATGTCAGAATCCTAGGTGATTCCTTAGGCAGATTTTGTGGGACCACATAGCAACAGGCATTTCCAGATGAGTAAAAAAACATTTTTTTTTCTTTTTTTCTTCTTTAGGTCTAATGAGCACAATAATGAAAAAAAAATTTGGGATGGAAACTCCACTTTAAGAAAAAGGAGCAAAATTGGTGTTGGACTTTTAGGCCGCGTACACACGATCGAACATGCCTGCTGAAACTGGTCCGCAGACCAGTTTCAGCGGACAGGTTCGATCGTGTGTACGGCCTAGCGGACAGTTTTCCAGCGGACAAAAGTTTCTAAACATGCTTAGAAACTTGTCCGCTGGAAACCTGTCGGTCGGACATGTCCGATGGTTAGTACGCCCAACCATCGGACCGAAATCCCGCGCATGCGTCCAATTGATTCGAGGCATGCGTGGAAGCATTAAACTTCCTTTTTCCAGCACGTCGGTGAGTTCTATGTCACCACGTTCTGGTCCGCGGGAATTTAGGTCTGATGGTGTGTACACACATCAGACCAAAAGATCCCATCAGACATGTCCGATGAAAACGGTCCGTCTGACTTGTTTCATCGGACATGTCTGATCGTGTGTACGCGGCCTAAGGCCTCATACACACGATAGGTTAAATAGAGGACAACGGTTGGTCAAAACCGATCATGTGTGGGCCCCATAGGTTATTTAACTGATATGTCAAAAACGATCGATAGTAGGCACGACCATCGGTTAAAAATCCACGCATGCTCAGAATCAAGTCGACGCATGCTTGGAAGCATTGAACTTAATTTTTTTCAGCACGTCGTTGTGTTTTACGTCACCGCGTTCTGACCCGATCGTTTTTTTAACCGATGGTGTGTAGGCACGACGGACCATCAGTCAGCTTTTATCGGTTAACCGATGAAAACAGTCCTTCAGACCGTTCTCATCGGATGGACTGATTATGTGTACAAGGCACTGTTGCCACTGTAATCCCAAGTTGGGAAAAAGTACTCACATGTGTATAAACGGTTTAAGGTTTATTGTAACAATTGTAAAATGTCATAAAAATATATTGAAAAGAATTGTGAATTTTACATAGATATGACAATCTCCCATGTTTCAAATATTATATTGTACAGAGAAACCTATTCAAGTGGTCCATGTGTCAGTACCTTATGAAGTAGAAAAAAAAAGGAAAGCAATAGTCTTCCGTGTGAAAAGACTAAATGACGGAATTGCTGTACCAACACCCATGGATCACTACGCGTTTTGCCAACAGCTTCTTCAGGTGAGGAAAAAGAAACGTGAAGCCAGCTTTGAGAGGGGTAGGCATGTGATACAATGTAGCCAAATATGAGGGCTCACTCAGGGTAAAGCCTGTTCTTATTAGTGCAAATGCCAAATGGGCTTCAAATTCTGTTGTTGGAAAGTGGCTACAATGTGCCACATGGACAGGTAGTTTCTTGTCTAATTTGTCTTCTTATTTGGAACCTCTATATTAAATCCTGAAAATCCTGGCTGCAATAAACCTCCTTGCAGGGGGTGAGGGAGACGTCTGCACAGGTGGATGTCTCTCTCACCCACTGCCTTCTATGCTGGCCATGTACCAATAGGTATCCCTGAAGAAGCTATTGGCGAAACGCGTAGTGATCCATTGATATGGGTACAAGGATTCTGTAATTTTTCCCTGCACCTGGAAGACTATTGTATACTTATTTTTCCACATAATAAGGTACCGACTCAGGGGCCACTTGAATAGGTTTCTCTGTGTAATTTGATATTTCATACATGGGAGATTGTCATATCTATGTAGAATGCACAATTCTTTTCAATATGTTTTTATGACTTTTTAAAATTGTTACAATAAACCTTAAAACTTTTATATATATATATATATATATATATATATATATATATATATATATATATATATATATATGTGTGGTGTGAGTACTGTTTTCCAACTTGACATCACAGTGGCAACCATTAAAGTCCAACACCAATTTTGCTCCTTTTTTCTTGTTATTATTTGGATGTGGTGCCACACATTAACGGGTTATGTCTTTGCACTCCTTTACTGCTCTGCTTAAGTGTGATAGAAAATTAGGCTGTATGTGTCAGATCAACCATCAGACATGTCTCTTAATTACACAGGGTCACTGACTGACTCACAACAATTGCCTCTCTGACGTAGAAAAGAACAATTCACCTAAATAAGGAAACATGCAGATGCCAACTATGGCATTTCAGATTTCACAAGTCTAATGTACAGGTGATGTAACCTGATTTTCTTCAGAACTTGAAGGTGTTGGCATTCATATATACAAACACCTGGCTCTGTCTCAGGTCATTAAGGGCAAGGATTTCGCCATAATAGAAAACAGTAGGGGAATGTACAATCTTAAATGAAAGTGAGGGGAGGGCTGAATTACTGGAACTATAATTGCTGACTTGTTTTTGAAGGTGCGTGAATTGGGGCTTGCATTTTTAATATTGCTGCTAGTTCACTGGGAAATGAAAAGAAGATGAATACTGACCAGAAACATTCAAGTTTCACAAGATTTGAGCCATAGGAGAAGTACTGGCAAATGAGCTTAGACTGTACTTTCCCTTTAAATAAGAAACATTAACTCACATTTTTTACTGCTAGTTGACTCTCTGACCTGTAACAAGCATGCAGCCAGTGAATTTTTATTCTTCAGTTGTCCTGGACTTTAAAATGGTGGGTTACATTAGGGGGATTACACATAGGGGTTACATTAGGGGGATTGCACGGGGGGGGGGGGCTGTGCTGAAGCGCTAGTGCCCCGGATTGCTCAGTGACCCGGGGGGGGGGTGGTGAACCAAATTTTACTGCACCAGGTGACACCAACCCTAGTGCTGCCTATCAGTGCCTCCTATTGGTGCCTCCTCATCAGTGCTGCCTATCAGTGTCCATTAGTGCCCATCAGTGCCGCCTCATCAGAGCTCATCAGTGCAGCCTATTAGTGCCCATCAGTGAAGGAGAAAGATTACTTATTTGCAAAATGAATAACAGAAACTAAGAAAGATTTGTTTTTGTGTTCTAAACGTTTCAGCCTTTTTACCTTTTTAAAGCAAAAAAAAAAAAAACAGTGGTGGTTAAATACCATCAAAAGAAAGCTCTGTGTGGAAAAAAATGATACAAATGTAATTTGAGTACAGTGTTGCATGACCACGCATTTGTCAGTCAAAGTGTGACAGCACTGAAAGCTGAAAATTGGCCTGGGAAAAAGGGGGTGAAAGTGCCCAGTAGGCAAGGGGTTAGCGGTGACTTTGAATGGATCTAACATGTTGCAGACCACGAGACAAGTAATTTGACTTCAGTAGGTAAGTTTGGCAGACATTGCCGCCTGTCAACACGACAATCTGAGTTTAATTTTCTGTGGCTAGAAAGGAGTGTACAACCGCCCCATCTTCCATTTCAGGCTTTTGACAGGAAGTCAAACGTCAGTAAAAACACATAAAAAAAATAAGATTTAAGAGAAAATCTGCACTAAAGTTCTCACATTTCAAACTCAATTTCCCATTGACAGTGTTTAGTGAAAGAGACTTTTCACAGAGTGCTACATACTGTACCTCACAAATAGGTATGTGACCAAAGAGGCTTACTGGATAGTTATGATCCTAAACTAAAAGTGATTATTGGAGCTTGAACAGCATATCCTGGGACCAAACAGCAACATAGGACTGCTCCAGAGGTTTGTTGTTATAGATAAACACAATCCACACTGGAGAGGGAATAATGTAAAAAGGGATATTTCAAAAGCAGAAACCAAATGGATCTATAAACTAAAAAAGTTTACACCTTATGGGAGGAAGAGATTTAACCTCCACGTATGGAAAGGCTTCTTCACAGGAAGAGCTGTGAAAATGTGGAATTGACTTCCTCAAAAACTAGTTCTGGCCAGCCAGATTGTTTAAAAAAAGAACTGGATGTATTTCTAAATGCACAAAATATAATCAGATACTAAAATTTAGAGGCAATAACACCAGAAATGAAGCATCTAATGGTCTCCTGGGTGATCATATTTCCCCCCATTGGATCATGCTTTATAGGGTTTTTTTTCCTTCCTCTGGATCAACTGTGGATTCTGTATATGGCATTTACATATATATTTATTCTATTTTTTTATTTATTGGATGAACTGATAGACTTGTGTCCTTTTTAAACCTAACTATGTAACTACTGTATGTAGTCTTAGCATAGCCTCAGTAACAGCTTTTACTGTCGACATTTAATGAACATGCCTCTCAGACTCAACCAAATGATATCAAATAATACTCTCAGACTTATTTAATAAATCAGGCACTAGAGCAATGATGGTGTTTAATGTACAGTAATCCAGGTCAACCGGCTAGAATATACCTTTCATTAGCATGGTCATAATAAAAAAAGATAATTTCCAATTGGTTACTATGAGTTATTGCATTTTACATTGGCCTTCTCCTATTAAATAAGTCTATAATAATATGAATAACTATTTTCCTGCCTTTATTTATCCAGATTATGAGGACAGAAAGGTTATGTAGACCGGTCATTCCGGATGTGTCAACACTGAGGGTTAGGACTAAATTGAAAAGTGACAAGTGAGATTATAGATCCGTCTCCTGGTCATTGATACTAATGATGAAAAGTATGTTTTGTCTCAGAAATCTATCAGAACCATACTAGGAATTCCTGACTTTTTAGAGTCTTAATAAAACATAAAGGCCTCATTCACACTGGCAGTGGCAAAACTGCATTCATAGGCATTTAGAGGATATTTCTGAACACACCTTTATATATATATATATATATATATATATCTATATATATATATAGATATATATCTATATATAAAGATATATAGATAGATATATATCTATATATATAGATATATATCTATATATATAGATATATGTCTATATATATAGATATATATATCTATATATATATATATAAATAATTATGTATGTATATTACATATATAATTTCAATGGTGCCATTCACACTGAACATCTACCTGCATTTAGGTGTGGTCAGTTATTCAATGTTATTCTGTCCACCCAGGATTCGATTGGATACTAAAAATGTCAAATGCACCTAAAAGAATATAAACATAACTAAAAGTAGGAACATCTAGGCACAGGAAAAAGGTAATCTATTAGGCAAAAAGTTGTTTTTTACTTCCCATTTGACTTCGCTTGTCTTTAGATAAACTAA
This sequence comes from Rana kukunoris, assembly GCA_029574335.1. Lineage (NCBI taxonomy): Eukaryota > Metazoa > Chordata > Amphibia > Anura > Ranidae > Rana > Rana kukunoris. Next base: position 73,200,314 of record CM056057.1, on the reverse strand, counting down.
AAACAGGTGTGCCATTGCAAATGAGCCCTAAAGCCCCAAAAGGGTGGACTAAGTGGCTCTAAGGTTTAGAGCTCCCAGGGGCAAATACCTGAAATGGAAAATGTCTGTGTTTCAGACATTCATCCCTGGGCACATCCCATCTTAAACTTTAGTACTGCTCAGTGTAACATAGCGTTTTGCTTTTAGGCTAAAACGTTAAATTTTGGTCTCCTCTGACCAGAGCACCCTCTTCCACATGTTTACTGTGTCCCCAAATGGCTTCTCACAAAGTGCAAACACGACTTCTTATGGATTTTTTTCAACAATGGCTTTCTTCTTGCTACTCTTCCATAAAGGCCGGATTTGTGGAGTGCATGACTAAGAGTTGTCCTGTGAACAAATTCTCCCACCTGAGCTGTGGATCGTTGCTGCTCTTCCAGAGTTACCATGGGCCTCTAGGTTATTTTCTAAATAATGCTCTACTTGACCGGACTATCAGTTTTAGGCCATGTCCTGGTAGGTTCGCAGTTGTGCCATACTCTTTCCATTTTCAGATGATGGATTGAACAGTGCTCCATGAGATGTTCAAAACTTTTTTATAACCTAATCCTGTTTTAAACTTCTCCACAACTTTATCCCTGACTTGTCTGGGGTGTTTCTTGGCCTTTATGATGCTGTTTTTTTCACTAAGGTTCTCTTACAAACCTCTGAGGGCTTCACAGAACAGCTGTATTTATACTGATATTACATTACACACAGGTGGACTCTATATACCGATCAGGTGACTTCTGAAGGCAATCGGTTTTACTAGATTTTAGTTAGGGGTATCAGAGTAAGGGGGGCTGAATGCAAATGCAGGCCATACTTTTCACATACGGCATTTATCGACGTATAACACACATGCGTATAACACACACTTTAATTTTAAGAGGAACATTTCAAGAAAAAAACTACAATTTTAAATAAAGAACTTTATAGCAAAATAAGGGTCACAGTCCATCAATGCAGCCTGATCAGTTCCCAACTTTAGCCTCACCAGTGCCCATCAACAGCCTCTCCATTGCCCATTAATGCAGCCTCACCATTGCAAATTAATGCAACCTACACAGTGCGCATCTAAAGCCTCTCCATTGCCCATTTAAAGCCTCACCATTACCAATTAATGCCGCCTGCACATTGTCCATCAGCAGCTTTACTATTACACATGAAGGCAGGCTGCACCTGTACACATTAGCAGCCTCACTATTGCAGATTAATGCAGCCTGCACATCTGCAGGCTCGCCAGTGCCGTATTACACAACACTTCAATCTCCTGTGTACCCAGCAATCAGTTACACACAGTCCTGCGTCCTGTGATAGACAGAACAGTGGTCCAATCCTGAGCCAGAAGGCAGGACTGTGTGTGACTGAGTGCCGGGTACACAGAAGATCGCAGCCCCCACCAGCAGGAATCGGCGTATAACACTCACACATGATTTACCCCTGATTTTCACACAAAAAAGTGTGTGTTATACGCTGATAAATGTGATATTTATTTGTAAAATAATTTAAAAAACATTTATAATTTTCCTTCCAATTATGTACCACTTTGTGTTGGTCTATCACATAAAATCTCAATAAAATACATTTATATCTTTGGTTGTAACATGATAAAATGTGAAAAAAATGTCAAGGGGTATGAATACTTTTTATAGGCACTGTATATGTGTGTCTGTATATATATATATATATATATATATATATATATATATACAGACACACACTTATAAATGTAAACAAACATTTTAAACTGTGTTAAAATGTGAACAGTGTCGGTAGTGCAGTGGATGGTGTCAGGTGGGCAGTGTCAGTGTTTTTTAATTCATATTATTTTTTACAGTATTTTTTATTTACAATTCTTTCAGGAGCCCTACTGGGGACTTTGGTGAAATATCAGGGATCAATGTCTAATTTTTGCAACAGAGAAAGGGGCTGAGGACAGAGATACCTCAGCCCCATTCTCTGAAAATGAGGAACCTTTCTCAGACCCCTTTCACACTGGAGTGTTTTGCAGGCGCTATAGCATTAAAAATAGTGCCTGCAATACACCCTTAAAAATCTCTCCCCATTCACACTGGAGCGGTACGCTAGCAGGACGGTAAAAAAGTCCTGCTAGCCGCATCTTTGGAGCCAAAAAGGAGCGGTGTGTTTACCGCTCCTCCTCCGCTACTGCCCATTGGGACAGCGCGGCTATACCACCTGCAATGCGCTGCTTCAGCATGGCAATGCGGGTGGTTTTAACCCTTTCTCGGCCGCTAGCGGGGGGGGGGGTAAATGCACCTGCTAGCGGCCAAAATGCGCTGCAAATCCGCCCATAGCTAGGTATGATTATCAGTTGTATAACCTCACTTAGGAAAATACAACATTATGGCCATTAGCAGGTTCTGATGATCATAGAAAACTTATTAGACAAAATACTAGTTTTGTTATGGCCGGGTAAATGTTTGTGACGAATTTTGTCAAAATAGACTCCTAAGGGCTTGTTCACACGCAATATCGCAGTCACGAAAAAAATTGCAGATCGCCGCCATTCTAAAAATATGTAGAAGAATATGTATCGGCCTAAACTGAGGAAAAAATGTGTTTAAAAAAAAATGGATATTTATTATAGCTGTAGCACTGACCCCCGCAGGAGCTGCTGATTAAATTTTGGGCCTGCACTCTAACTACAACCCCAATGATAAGGCTCAGTCCCCTTTACACAGCTGTGGTGCAATACAATACAATACTGTACAATGTGATACCAGATACCTGTTTGTAACTTCAGGATCCACGAGCGGCACCTAGAGTGAATAAAGCAATACGCCACAACCCTGGTATGCTTAAACAGTAGTATTCTTTTACTGTTGATAATTGGCAAGTAAAGAAACACCAGTACATAAACTGTGCTATCCTCCTAACATGGGATGAGAGCACAATTAAAATTAAATCTATACAGCAATCAAATGGCAAACAGTATACCTGCAGGTATATGAATAAGAAAATAAAACTAAGCCTAGGAGCTCCCCCTACTTTGTAAGGTAACCGTGAGATCTCACAAAAAAAAAAAAAAACAGTCAGTTCTTGATCTTCTTTCTTCGCTAGCTAATAATGTTTCCCAAGTAATTTGTAATCCAAACAAAACGAGTAAACTTCCTGAAAAAGAAATGTCTCCGCAATGAGTGGGTTAACTGCCTTGGCCTTCTGGAGAGCGTCCCGAACAACTAGGCCTTCAACCTTCCTAAAGGCAACCCCTCCGCTTCTTCTTGGAAGTATGTAGTGAGGCCTGTGTGTTAGTCTAATGGCGTGTGAGGCATGACAAACTGTGGGCCGTAACCCACTCACCTAATTGGACACAGGCTCCGTACAGTCTCGCGACCTCCTCCCGTGGCTCCGTCTGCTGGATCAAACACCAGGCCAACTCTGCTGGGGGGACTCCCGTCCTCCGATGCTCAATGGAAATGTCCGTGGGCCTTGCTGTTCGGTCCCGTCTCCTCACAGATCCTCTCCGGCTGCCCATGCGGTTCCAAAGGGACCTAAGATGGCTGCTCCCACTCCTTATATAGCAAATCCCAGCATGCACTGCGCAAGAAATTGTTCCTGGGTCTTTGATCAACTTCCTATTTACAAAGGTCAAATCTGAGAACCAATAGTCTTTCTTCAATATTTATCAGATAGTGGAACCCTTCTTGCATTAACAACAATTGGCCACTAGATGGCTCCAAACACTCAACAATCTCAATGTCCATGAATGCCATTTAGGGAATGCAATATACACATTTATGTACTATATATATACATCAGCGCTACACACTCCCCCTACTTTGTCTCTTTTGGTCCCCCAAAGAGGTCCAAATTGCTAATCCTATCTTGCATTCTAGTTTCTATACGTTCACACAAAACGGACAGAGGAGCTTCCCACCAATTGTCATACAGTGGGAAGCTATCCTGTGCACCCACAGCTGATACTACCATGTCTGGTACAGATGTGTCAAGGGGTGAGCTGGGGCTGTCCCTTACTAAATCAAGAGTAGAGGGACTAGGCAGTTCAAAGTTTCTTCTGCTCACAAACTGTGAGGCTTCAGAGCATTCGCCCAATGTGTCATAAGTCAGTCTGCGTGGTGGGCGAATGTCTCTCTTTGCTCTGGGCACTTTTGGAGTGTCCATTCCTTCTGGGCCAAGGTCATCATTCCGTTCAATGCTTAAGGGTGGGGAATGAATGGAAGCACTGGGCTCTCCTACAGAGTGAGTGGTCGGCACAAATTCCGGGGCCTCTGCCCTAAGAGTTCCATTATCATCCTCCTCTACCTCCGAAAGGACATCAGCATCTGTTTCTGAATCTTCAGGAAGCCACAGCCAGCTCATCTCCACTCCCTCATCCTCATCTATAGAAGGTGCAGGTTGGGACCTGGTTATTGGTCTACACACATCAGTGGGTGTAGATTCCTTCTCTGTGCTTGTCCTGACTGCCTCAGTGAGAGGTAAGAGGTGATTCCGGTGCCATGTTTTTACCGGCCCAGTTTTTCCTTCTGGCTTGATCTCATACACTGGGAGCCCTGGAAGTTTCCTGCACACAACAAATGGCTGTGATTTCCAGCGATCAGCCAACTTGTGTTTGCCTGGAATGCCTAAGTTCCTCAACAAGACCCGGTCACCTGGCTGAAGATCCTGGACTCTCACTTTCAGGTCAAAGTTCCTCTTGTTCCTCTCCCCCCTGGAATCCGAGGTGGCGTGAGCCTGCTCGTAAGCTGTCTTCAGGCTCCGCCGTAGTCTGTCCACATACCCTTTATGGGAGGCCTCGGAGGTGTGGTCCAAGGAGGAACCAAACGCCAGGTCCACTGGCAATCTTGCTTCACGGCCAAACATCAGTCGGTACGGGGAATATCCAGTGGCATCACTTTTGGTACTATTATAGGCATGGACTAATGCAGCAATGTGTTTACTCCAGTGAGGTTTTTGCTCGGCAGTCAAGGTCCCCAACATGTTCAAGAGAGTCCTGTTGAACCTTTCCGGTTGGGGGTCCCCTTGTGGGTGGTAAGGAGTAGTCCTGGACTTTTGTATGCCTAACAGATCCAACAGCCTTTTGATTAGTCTGCTCTCAAAGTCCCTTCCTTGGTCTGAATGTATGCGTTGAGGCAGGCCATAGTGTACGAAGAACTTTTCCACGAGAGTCTTTGCTACTGTGGTTGCTTGCTGATCCCTAGTAGGGAAAGCTTGAGCATAACGGGTGAAGTGATCTGTCACCACTAAGATGTCACCTTGCCCACTCAGATCGGATTCCAGACAAAGAAAGTCTATGCAAACCAGGTCCATTGGGCCCTGACTCTCTAAATGGCCCATTGGGGCAGCCCTCTGGGGCAATGTCTTCCGTTGGATGCATCTGAGGCAGGAGTGACAGTAGCTCTCCACTTCTTTTCTCATGTGAGGCCAGTAGAACCTATCCCTTACTAGTTGGAGAGTTCTCTCGGCTCCCAAGTGTCCATGGTGATCATGTAAAGCAATCAGTACCGTCTCTCTGTGCTTTTCAGGCAAGAGTAACTGCCACCTTGCTTCTGGATCATCAGAGGGGCCCCTTCGGTAGACCACCCCTTGCTGCAGCTGCAAATGATCCCATTCTCTCAATAACACCTGGGCTTCCCTCTCAGGACTCTTCCGCAGTACATCAGGCTGTCGACATTCCAATGCTTCAAGCACCAGCCCACACAGTGGATCTTCCTGCTGATCTCTCCTGAGATCCTTCCTGGATAACTTGGGTAGGCCCTCCTGTGTGACCTGGGAGACGTTACAGTAGCACCTGGGTACTGCCGCTGAGGATACTCCTACTTCTTCAGCTCTGGCTCCACCTCTCTGGTACTGACTTGTGCCCTCCCATAGGGCCCTCACTCCTTCTGGAGTAAGCTGGGTCCATTCTTCCAAGGGGTCATGGGGTCTTCTTGACAGGGCATCCGCATCTCGGTTACCAACTCCTGGTCTGTACTTCAGGCTGAAGGTAAAGGCTGAGAGAGCAGCTAACCACCTGTGACCGGTGGCATCCAGCTTTGCAGTGGTGAGTAGATATGTGAGGGGGTTGTTGTCCGTCTTGACCACAAATTCAGCCCCGTAAAGGTAGTCCTTCAACTTGTCCACCACTGCCCATTTTAAAGCCAGAAATTCAAGCTTGTGAGTTGGATAGTTTCTTTCAGCAGGGGTCAGACTTCTACTCACATAGGCAACTGGCCGTAAGTGCTCTTCATGCTCCTGGTAAAGCACTCCCCCCAGCCCGTCGCGGCTGGCATCCACATGTAACTCATATGGTTTGGCAGGGTCTGCATAGGCCAACACTGGGGCAGTAGTAAGACTCCACTTCAGCCTCCTGCAGGCCTCTTCACATTCTGGAGTCCACTGATCCTGGATGGACTCTTTCTTCCTTCTAGACCCCTCTTTAGGCTTTTTCGGCTGACCCGCACTTTCACCAGCTTCTTCCTGCTTCTTTAAGAGTTCAGTGAGTGGGTGGGCTATTTTTGCGAATCCCTCTACGAATCTTCGGTAGTATGAGCAGAAACCCAAGAATGACCTGAGCTCAGTTACGTTGGTGGGCCTGGGCCAGGAAGTGACAGCTTCTAGTTTCTTGGGATCAGTTGCCACTCCTTCTTCAGACACAATGTGTCCCAGGTAACTCACCGAGGGTTGGTAGAACTGGCACTTCTCCATAGAGAGTTTCAGGCCTTCATCATGAAGTCTCTTCAAGACCTTCTCAAGGCGTTCTTCATGTTCCTCCAACGTCCTCCCAAAGACTATGACATCATCCAGGTATACCAGAACTTCAAGGAGATTCATGTCACCCACTGTCTTCTCCATCAACCTCTGGAAAGTTGCTGGGGCCCCAGTCAGGCCTTGCGGCATCCGGTTGAACTCAAAGAACCCAACTGGGGTGATGAAAGCGGTTTTTTCCTTGTCTTCAGGGCACATAGGAATCTGGTAATACCCACTCTTCAGGTCCAGTACGCTGAACCACTTTGCTCCTGACAGACTCTGTAAGGCATCCTCAATTCGGGGTGTGGTGTACTGGTCTGGGATGGTCCTCCGATTCAGGGTCCTGTAGTCAATGCACAGGCGTAGGGACCCATTCTTCTTCCTGACCACTACTATAGGGGAGGCGTAGGGACTCCTGGACTCTCGGATAATGCCCGTCCTCTTAAGTTCAGCCAATTGTTCCCTCAAGTCTTCCAGATCTCCTAGGGGGATCCGCCGGACCCTTTCCCGAAATGGCTTGTCTTCCTCCAGACGAATTCGATGGGTGGCACTCTTTGCCAATCCTACGTCAAATTCACTTTTCGAGAAGGCTGCTCTCCATCTCAGCAGTTGGGCTTTGGCCCTTTCCCGCCATGCAGGAGTAAGAGGCGTATTTTTTGGGCTGAACTCTTCTTCAGGGATTTCTGGGGCTGACCCTCCTTTCAAACCTCCTGGTTCGACTGGAACAGCCGGACTGACCTGTCCCAACAGTAGCCTGGCTGGCACTCTCACTGGCACTGTCGCTGTGTTGCGGACACTGACTGGAACTTTGCCGTGAGTTCTCTCCAATACTCTGGTGGGCAACACTTCATTGATGAGTTCTAGTCCGTTTCTCCCCTCTTTGCGGTTTTCCAGGACAATGAAAGGGCCTGGTTTCTTCCAGCTCAATTTGACCGAGGCTTTTAGGCAGATTACTTCACCCGGCTGGACTATTTTCTCTCCTTTGTTCAGCAGCCAGATTTTTCCCACTCCCTCTTCAGGAGCCTTCTCCTCCTGTATAAGGTCTCGGTATGTCTGAGCCAACATGGGATGTATTTCAGTGGGGCGGGTATCCTTCTTAATTACCAGCGGTGCAAGTAGTCTCCTCACTAAGTCAGTGTTTGTCCCAATGATAAGAGAGCTCTTGTCAGCTCCTGGAGGACGAGGACACACTATGGCCAATGTGTCAAAGGTCTCCGTCTCTCCCACTGTACTTGGGTCGAAGGTGAGTCTGACTGGCAGGTAACCATCATATGGAAAGTTCTGAGTGCCCAAACCCCATATCTCCAACTCCTCCAATTTCCGTAGTGGCAGGTGCTTGAGATGCTTGTCATAGAAGTCCCTGTATAATAAGGTTACTTGGGCTCCAGTATCCAGCAGGGCTTTTGTGTAGATCCCTTCCACTTGGATGGGGACAATTGGGGAAGGTCCCACCAGCTTGGGAGGAAATCCACTGGTAGCTGTACCCTTAGCCTGCTTTGTGGCTCGGACTTTGGCCTTTGAGGGCCTCTTTTTCTTCTGCCCCGCCTTGTTGGTGGCTCCAGTGGGCCGTGGCACGTGAGTCGGTGTGGAGTTCGCTACTGCACCCGGGCGCCCAGTTGACTCCTTCACTGGGGCCCTCTGAAGTTTCCCTCCGACTGATGTGGGTTTTCCTCGGGTAGTGGGCTGGGGCACACTCGCCTGAAATGTCCCATCCCTCCGCATTTGAAACAGACTCTTTGTGTTTGTTTCGGAGGGCTGGTAATGGTGGTAGCTTTTGGGACCTTCCTTGGCATAACTCCTTCTGCCTTTAGTTTCACCAGCTCAGTCATCATCATGGCCATCATCTCCAGTATCTCCTTCTGGGTCTGCATAAGCCTCTCCAGCTCCGTCTGACTCGCGGGTGGGTGGTGTACAGATGAAAACCGTGATCCCTGGTCAACGGTTGCCGCCAGCACATTCAACTCCTGGGTGTCTGGGGGGACACCTACCTGCTGTATTTTAGCACTTGTGGTGTTTGAAGCTTGAAGCTTTCTCTGTTTCTGGTCTCTCTCAATCTCCATCTTATCCACTTCGTTCACTTTTTCAAGAAGGACCTCGTCTGGAGTTAAGGGATCTTCCAAGTACTGCTTCAAGTGGAGCTTGACATAGTCGCTCCTCAGCCCCGTGGTCACAGATCTCCGGAATTTCTTCTGTACCAGCTCAGCTCCAAATTGTTCCCCGCTCCCTCTCTCTCCTGAGGTAAACAGCAGGCGGTCCTTGAGTTCAATGGCCCGAAACAGAAAGTTCTGAGGAGTCTCTTTACTGTCCTGTGCAATATTTATCAGTTGGTGGAATAGCTCTGTGGCATCTTCCTCCTCATAGTAACTTTTTAGAATCCTCTTAAGCTGGTTCAAAGTCAAATCACTCTTTCTCTCTAACATGCCCCTAACACTTGAGCCTGGGCTGATGGCGTGGATCACAGCCTCTCTGATTTCCGATTCCAGATATCCTTTTTGTAGCCCCAGCTCTATTTGGTGTAGGAGGCCGGTGTAAGACAGTTTGCCCTTCTGTCCCTTTTCTCCTATCTGGCCATCAATGCGGAAATCCTTCCTAATAGTTACTTCTTGCAGATAGCCCCTGCTGCGTCTTCTTGGCTCCCTCCTTGGGTTTGGTGTCATCTGGCCAGCTCTCTTGTCTTCTGAGCCGACGCGCAGTCCATCCATGCGATCTGCTATGATGCTGGATGTCTCCTGAAACTTTTCCTGTATTTCACGGTATTGTCGCTGTAACTCAGCCAGTTGTTGTTCCGCCTGCCGCTGGGCGGCGGCTCCTGCGTTCCTGTCTAGGGGTTCTAACTGCTTTTTGCAGGGGTGTGTCAGGTGAAACACTGTCTTCTCGGACAATTTTATGGTGGCACCGTGGAAATTTTCAGGAACACCCCGTCCCCACTCTATCAGGGCATAGGTGCAATCAGTCCCAAAGTCTGGTTTCACTGCAACCACGTAGGCCTTTCTGTCTGGAGACAATGTCTGTACCACCTCTTTGATTTGCTTCTTCTCCCAGTAGCTCCCTGGGAGTTCAATGGCCACGCTTGCTTCTGAGCGTGTCCCTTCTGCTTCGCACCAACGGACTACTGTGATGGGGTCCATGGTGACCTCAAGGGGGGGGGTGGGTTTCTTGTAGAGTGACAGGATCCCGGACGAGCCCCCACGTGTAGCACTGACCCCCGCAGGAGCTGCTGATTAAATTTTGGGCCTGCACTCTAACTACAACCCCAATGATAAGGCTCAGTCCCCTTTACACAGCTGTGGTGCAATACAATACAATACTGTACAATGTGATACCAGATACCTGTTTGTAACTTCAGGATCCACGAGCGGCACCTAGAGTGAATAAAGCAATACGCCACAACCCTGGTATGCTTAAACAGTAGTATTCTTTTACTGTTGATAATTGGCAAGTAAAGAAACACCAGTACATAAACTGTGCTATCCTCCTAACATGGGATGAGAGCACAATTAAAATTAAATCTATACAGCAATCAAATGGCAAACAGTATACCTGCAGGTATATGAATAAGAAAATAAAACTAAGCCTAGGAGCTCCCCCTACTTTGTAAGGTAACCGTGAGATCTCACAAAAAAAAAAAAAAACAGTCAGTTCTTGATCTTCTTTCTTCGCTAGCTAATAATGTTTCCCAAGTAATTTGTAATCCAAACAAAACGAGTAAACTTCCTGAAAAAGAAATGTCTCCGCAATGAGTGGGTTAACTGCCTTGGCCTTCTGGAGAGCGTCCCGAACAACTAGGCCTTCAACCTTCCTAAAGGCAACCCCTCCGCTTCTTCTTGGAAGTATGTAGTGAGGCCTGTGTGTTAGTCTAATGGCGTGTGAGGCATGACAAACTGTGGGCCGTAACCCACTCACCTAATTGGACACAGGCTCCGTACAGTCTCGCGACCTCCTCCCGTGGCTCCGTCTGCTGGATCAAACACCAGGCCAACTCTGCTGGGGGGACTCCCGTCCTCCGATGCTCAATGGAAATGTCCGTGGGCCTTGCTGTTCGGTCCCGTCTCCTCACAGATCCTCTCCGGCTGCCCATGCGGTTCCAAAGGGACCTAAGATGGCTGCTCCCACTCCTTATATAGCAAATCCCAGCATGCACTGCGCAAGAAATTGTTCCTGGGTCTTTGATCAACTTCCTATTTACAAAGGTCAAATCTGAGAACCAATAGTCTTTCTTCAATATTTATCAGATAGTGGAACCCTTCTTGCATTAACAACAATTGGCCACTAGATGGCTCCAAACACTCAACAATCTCAATGTCCATGAATGCCATTTAGGGAATGCAATATACACATTTATGTACTATATATATACATCAGCGCTACATAGCTAAAAATAAAAAATATTGGCCCAGATTCATAAAGCAATTACGCCTGTCTAACTGGTGTTAGACAGGAGTAATTTCAAATTTTGCGCGCGGTATCACTAGTTTGAATCCTCAAACCATGATACGGCGGCTTCGGGCTTCGACCCGAGAGGCTTACGTCCTTGTAAGCCTTTGGATCTACACTGCGATATTTTTGCGGCCGCTGGGAGGAGTTTGCGTCGTTTTCATGCGTCGGGATATGCAAATGACTTTTTACGCCGATCCACGAAGGTACGAGTGTCCCTCGCAATCGCCTACGTCATTTTTTGGCTACGTAATGTTAGAGGAGCTTTTTGCTGGTCTAACAGTGCGTAACCCATGTAAAGTATGGCCGTCGTTCCCGCGTCGATTTGAAAATATTTTTTTTTTTTTAACGTAACTCGTTCGGGAATAGGAATGTACGTAAACGACGCTACTACGACGTGACGACGTGTTTTCGCGCAATGCACGGCGGGAAATTTGCGTACGGAGCATGCGCAGTTCGATCGCCGCGGGAACGCGCCTATTTTAAATGCTTCACGCCCCCTACTCGCGCAGATGGATTGCGACGGGAGAAATACACTACGCCGCCGTCGTTTACTGGACAAAATCTACCTGGATTCCACGTAGAGCCAGGTAAAAAACTGCAGCGTAGTGTATTTCTGATACTCTACGAGAATCTAATTCTCTGTGAATCTGCCCCATTGTGTTTTTTTTTTCCAAACTCGTCCCTCTTCTTTTGTTTATAGTGCAAGAAATAAAAACTGCAGAGGTGATCAAATACCACCAAAAGAAACTCTATTTGTGGGGAAAAAATTATAAGAATTTCATTTGGGTACAGTGTTGCATGACCGCAAAATTGTCATTCAAAGTGTGACAGCGCTGAAAGCTGAAAATTGGTCTGGGCAGGAAGGTGGCGAAAGTGCCCTGTAGGCAAGTGGTTAAAGCGATGCACGCTAACGCTTATGCCGCGTATATACAACCATTTTTAATGTCCTAGAAAAAATTATGTTTTTTTCTGCGTGATTCTTGTCAAGCCTGCCTTGCATACACGCGATCCTGAAAAAAAAAATGCTTGAACAAAGCGCGGTGACGTACAACACGTACAACACGTACAACATGTACTATAAAGGGGAAGTTCCATTCAGATGGCGCCACCATTTGGGCGGCTTTTTTTTTTTTTTCTAAAGTGTATTTTTGTGCGTGAACTCGAGAGAGAGGAGCCAGACTGCAGGAGTTGGAAGTAGGCAGACCCTCCCCCCGGAGGCAATCACCATCCTTCTCCATGCCCCTGGTGGCAATGGCGGGTGTGAAGGGGGGCCTCCCACTCACCCCGCTTTGGGCGGCTTTTGATGATTTTGTGTTAGTAAAAGTTTGGTGAGAGAAGATTTGCGCATTTCAGTCTGTTACAGCGTGACGAATGTGCTATCTCCATTACAAACGCTAGTTTTACCAGAACGAGCGCTCCGTCTCATAACTTGCTTCTAAGCATGCTCGTTTTATTTTACGTCGTTAAAGCCTACACACGTTTTTTACAACATGAAACAACGTGAAAAATTAGAGCATGATCTAAATTTTAAATGCCCATTTTTCACGTTGAGAAAAATGCTCTGGAGCCTACACACAATCGTTTTTAATGACCATTTGTAGGCTCCAAAGCATTTTTCACGACGTGAAAAATGGGCATTAAAAATTTAGAACAATTCCCTAAATTTTCTCGTCGATTTTCACGGTTTTCACGGTCGTATGTAGGCTTTAACAATGTGACCTGCTCCTTCACCTTTCAGAAGAGTAGCAGAAAACAAAAAATAAAAATAGCCTAAAATGCAATAATAGCACCCTGGCCAAAATATTTTGAAATAAGGTTTGATAGATACTGGAGGCTTATTAAAGCTCATTGTTATCAAATACCAGGATTATCTGATTATTTGTGTATAATTTTGTCATTGATAACAGAAAATACATTTCCAGGAAAGTGCAATTTAAAATAGTTTTCTCTTCCTTTTCCTAAACAATCTGGAATTAGGGAGTAAAGAGCCAGAAGGTTAGAACTTCAAACTTTCTCAACATTCTCAATCCATAAAGGTTATCTACTATTGGCCAACAACAGCTGAAATAACTGAAAAATGAACTAGACATCAAAATCTGATTGGTATGGATAATTATTTTCTTTCCATGCTTTAATAGAAAATGGCAAATCATTTTTAAAGATGTCTTTAAAGTGATAAGCAATATCCTTATTCCTCAAAAAATGATTTAAGCTGGCCATCAATAGATGAAAATTTGGCCAGTTCAGCAGGGACTTTCAATCCACCTGTGTCCACTCCAATTGACCAGAAGTCGATCTACCTGTACTACTTTTTTTTAACATTTTGTTCCCTTTGACTTTAATGGAGTTTGGATCTGATGCCGCGTACACACGACCATTTTTAATGGTCTAGAAAAAACAACGATTATTTGTTAAGCCTGCCTTGCCCACACACGATCGTGAAAAAAAAAATGCTCTAGCAAAGCGCGGTTACATACAACGTGTACGATGGCACTATAAAGGGGAAGTTCCATGCGGATGGCACTACCCTTGGTGCTGCTTTTGCTGATTTTGTGTTAGGAAACGTTTGGTGAGAGACGATTTGTGCTTTTCTGTCTGTTACAGTGTGATGAATGTGCTATCTCAATTACCAAAACAAGCGCTCCCGTCTCATAACTTGCTTCTGAGCATGTGCGTTATTTTCACGACGTTAAAGCCAACACATGACCATTTTTTACAACGTTAAAAATAGGGTTGTCCCGATACCACTTTTTTAGGACCGAGTACAAGTACCGATACTTTTTTCTCATGTACTCGCCGATACCAAATACCGATACTTTTTCTAAATGTCATGTGACAGTTTTCAAACCACAATATAGACTAAGGATATTTTCTTTAGAATTATGAAGAAATCTAACTCAAGACATTATAAAAGAATAAAAATTAGTAAAAATTAATAAAAATGAATAAAAATGTTTTATTTGCTTGTCACGCAGTAGTAAAAAACTCAAAGAATTTTCACAGAACATGTTGATAAATACAAAAAAAGTATTCTATTTAGGTACAAGTACAAGTACAAGTACTCCCGCAAATACTCGGTATCGGTCCCGATACCGATACTAGTATCGGTATCTGGACAACCCTAGTTAAAAATTACAACGTTAAAAAATGACGCGAAAATTTAGAGCATGTTCTAAATTTTTATTGTCCATTTTTAACATCGCAAAAAATGCGCTGGAGCCTCCACATGATCGTTTTTAATTACATGAAAAAAATAATCACATTTTTCACATCGCAAAAAAACGGTCGTGTGTACGTGGCATGACACTTGAACATTAGTCATGTTCTGTTAGCCTGCCGAGAACCAAATTCAGTTACGTTTGGCTCATCCCTAGTAATTATTCAGAAGTAAAATGTCAACATCGAATATCTATAGTTGATAGTCACTTTTAAATTCAATACTGGTATGTTAACTTAAACAATAGCTCTATAACTATTATTTGTATAAAATATTGAACTGTGACTTGATTTTGAAATCTTGCAATGCCCAATACAGCAGCATTCAGACTTGGATAGAAAGGGGCAACTTTTGTAAACAATGTGATGTCATGTATTCAAATGAAGGAGAGAGAGCAGCACCATTCTAATGCCACGTACACACGATCGGACATTCTGACAAAACCGTGGATTTTTTTTCCGACGGATGTTGGCTCAAACTTGTCGTGCATACACACGGTCACACAAATGTTGTCGGAAATTCTGAATGTCAAGAACGCGGTAATGTACAACCCGCACAACGAGCCAAGCAAAATTAAGTTTAATAGCTCTTTTGCTTGATGGTGCGGGGGGTGCGGGGGGGGGGGGGGTAATATCGTCGCTTTCCCATCCTATTCCCTATCCAAGTTAAACTGACCTAAAAACAAACCTGCAAGGACTGATCTCTAACTCCAGCATGTGCAGAAAATTTGTGTGCTTGGCTGTGTAGGGTTGAAGACCCATATTCACCAGCGGCTCCTACGGGGGTAGCACTACACAAGTCTGTCTGCTGCAGTGGCAGATAGAACTTGTAGTTAATTAATTCACAGGTCTCTAAATCTGGATGTAACATGGTGCAATAATAGAGTTAGGGCCCTTTCACACGTACGGACAAACGGTCCGTTTTTTACAAGTCCGTTTACGGACTTGTAATGCATCCCTATGGGATCGCGTACGTTAGTGGATGATGCCTCCGCTAACATCTGCAAAGATCCACGTCCGCAAAGATCCGTTTTTTCGGACGGAAGACAACCCTATTTTTCTTCCGTCTGCGTAACGGATCGGATGAATATGGACAGGGGAATAGGGGAGAGCGGAGGAAAGACAGGGCGGTCTCTGCACAGTGTACGGGGACCACCCTGTCCACCGACAGCTCAGCGGGGATTTACGGATGATCCCCGCTGAGCCGACGGACACACACGGGGCGGATCAAAAACGGTCCGCTCCGTGTGAAAGGACCCTTAGCCTTTAAGTGCTGAAGTCTTTAAAACAGCATACCAGCCCTGCAACTAGCATTTTCAGAAAAAGCGAGATCAGCATTGTTAGCTTGCACTTTTCGCTTTGTACAGGTGTCATTTCCCGCCAGTAATACTAGAATGCCCTGTATTTATTATCTTTATTTATGCGGCTTAAATAAATTAAATACATTTTTTTTGTTTGTTTTCTGAGAATATCAAGGGAAGATGGGGAATAGTTGAAAAGAAATATAATGAAACTTCCCAGAAACTTTCCTATAGACTTTTCCTTTGAATAAGTAAACAGCCTCAAGCAATGAAACCCAACATTACTGTTGAGACTACAGTAATATTACTGCACATTGTCTCTGCAGTACTTTCATCCGAATATATTTAGAAATAACCACAATTACTAATGACTTTGTCATACTAAACAATACTGACATTGTATCAAATATTGCTTGGATTCCCTTTACAGAGGAATTCTGTAACAGCTGTAAATGTTTCTGGTATCAACCATTCTGATTTTAGTTGTTAGCTAATTTAGGTGTGAAATAAAAACAAAGCCTGATGCCCCGTACACACGTGCGGGATTTCCCATCGGAAATCCAGAGGGGAAAGCCGAGAACCTGCTAGGTCAGTCTTTCCCCTATACGAGAGTTTTTACCGACAGGAAAACTGTGATAGAGCTTTGGTCGGGAATCCCGGTCGTGTCTATGCTGCATCTCAGTTTTGCCCATAGGAAAAATGCCAAAAACCGCCCTGCAAAAGTCTGCAGGTTTTCCCGGGGGGAAAAAAGACAACTGGTTCTCTTTTTTATGTCTGGCGGTTTTTGTGCAGTTTTCCCGTCAGAAAAACTGCGAGGAGCATACACATGGCCGGGATTCCCTCCTCACAATTTTCCGTCTGGAAAACTGATCATGTGTACGAGGCATAACTGATTATTTTGGACATCCTCTCCTCTCTAGTTTCTCTTTTCTCTGTGCTTATTGGTACAGAAGTCGCATGACATCTCAAAATCAATGGTTCTTTATGAGAGACGTCTTAACTGATCCGAATTGTGTCGGTCCAACTTTTCCTGCACTACTTTGGTCCAGCTTGGGTCCGATTTCAGCATCCAAGTTGGATCAGCATCTTAACTGATCCGAACTGTGACATGTGCTCAGAAGAATGTTAGAAATGTAAAATGCATTAAAAAAAAAACTGGCATGGGGTCCCCCCCCAAGCCATACCAGACCCTCGGGTTTGGTATGGATTTTGAGGTAAAACCCCTCACCATAATGAAAAAACAAAACCAAAATTAATACCAGACCCATATCCGAGCATGCAGCTTGGCAGTCCAGGAAAGCAAAGGGGGGGGGGGGGTTAAGATGTACCTTGTGACCCTGATCCTTCTCCTGCCTGATTGTACCTGCTCCCGTGTACCTTCTCCCTAACTGGGCTTATTCTTTGTTCCTTAGCCTGAATCTTCATGGCCTGTTTACCCTGCCCACTGTACACAGTTTAATTTAGTTAGTTGGTCTCGATGGGGTTTGCTTTATTGTGCTCAATATTAAGGCCCATACACACGATTAGACTTTGTGCCAACGATCTAACGGATGTGTTTTATCAGACAATTCGACCGCGTGTATGCACCATTGAATTGTTTTCGCTTTTTCATCAGACAAATGTTCGCTGTGCATGCTCTCAAACTTTTCGACAACAAATGTCCGTGGAGCATAATCCGATCGTGTGTACACAAGCCCATTGGACTTAAAGCGGAGTTCCAGCCTTTTTGGATGTTTAATAAAAGTCAGCAGGCAACAAAAAGCATAGCTGCTGGCTTTTAATAAACATACACTGTCCAGCACCGTGCCGCACAGAGCTCCGCTCCTCCACCCCTCTGCGCCGTTGCCTCTATCCTAACTGTGGGCACCCGGCCATGACAGCTTTCGGCTTCACAACCGGGCACTCACTGCACATGCGCCAGCGGCGCGACCCGATTGGACAGGTGATCGCCTGGGACCTGTCACGTGTTCCAGGCGATCGCCTACAGGAAGGGGCCGCCAAAAGGCGATATGACGTATTGCCTTAGCGGCCCCTGGGCGGAAGGAGGAAGTGGGACAGGAAGTCCCACTTCTCCTGAAGCCCCACTCCCCCCCCCTCAAAAAAAATTACATGCGGCATCTAAAGGGGGTGAAGAGTGAATTAACCGGGAGTTCCACTTTTGAGTGGAACTCCGCTTTAAGTCCAAAGTACAAACACGCATGCTCAGAACCAATGCTAAAGATCAGACAACAATAGCAGAAGTTGCCCAAAGGGTGGGGGTAAAGAGCTGAAAAAACACGTGGTTTGGTGAAAGTTGGCTAAAAAAGTAATGTCGTGTGTTTGCAGAACAAGTTCACGGCCAATGCCCATTCGAAGCAAAATCTACGGAAAAGTCAGATGGAAGTCCAATTATGTGTGTATGAGGCTTGAGATTCACTGGGTTTAAGATTCTTTGGTATATTGGATGTTTGTATGTATTGCTATTTTTTGTCACTTGTGTTATCTTCTTACTAAAATCATATTATTTTCATGCGGTGTTGAGCCTGATGATCCCTGTGCAGGTCCATGCATATCTGGTCACACCTGTTTCACAGGATACCAGCAAGTGGTATCTTGACAGTTTCATAATCTACAATCTAATACATGTTTGGTTTTGGTTTTACTACCACTTTAACATCTTGTAAAATGTGCATATAATGATAGAAGCCAGGCTCATGTTCGCTCTAACACTGTCTTGTATGCAATGAATGAATAAATTACCATACGTGCTTAGCTTGGAGTTTTTCCACGCTGTGTACAGAGAAGTATCTTCAGATACCTTCGGCAACATCAAAGTGGTGACTGACATTGCATGACTTTTCTAACATCACTGCTTCTTCTAATTGACCAAAGAAACATTTAAATGCAAAGTGAAATATGACATGGGACCACACAGCCATTTGATGGTCATCTGTGGCCGGCACCTGTGTGTTTTAAAAATGGGTGTATGCAGTGCTAGTAGCATAAAACTAAAGGTAAGAGTCCATAGTGTTTAAAGTAAAGTCCTTGTTCAGGAAAGGAAGCTGGAATCACCCACGGTGTAAACAGAGACACAATCAAGTGAGCATGAAATTTTCCTCCACCGACGACGTTCCATTGGACGAAACGCTGCGTAGGTGGAGCTCTGACATCACGATACTGTCATGTGTCGACTGCAGCCATCTTTGTGGTTGGAAACAAATGCTATTAATGACCGACTGCAGCCTTTAATATGCATGTTTTTATCTGACAAACTGTGAGTACCCTGGCTGTTTTTTTAGAAATACATTTTGCCTACAATACTACACCATGAGGAGTTGCCTTTCTTGTATTTTATGTATAAACCTATGATCTTCCATTTGTTGAGACTACAAGACCCAGCCATCTATGATCAAATTGAAGTGGTTTTGTGGCTCTGTGGACATGTCATGCTTGTTTGACCACCTGTAATTCAGTTGTTCATTTTCTTTGCTAAGAGGCCCGTTGTGATGATGTTCGGTGGAGGATTATTTTCCTGCTCATCTGATTGTGTCTTTATTTACACCATGGGTGATTCCAGCTTCCTTTCCTGAACAAGGACTTTACTTTAAACACTATGGACTCTTATCTTAATTTTATGCTACTAGCGCTGCATACACCCATTTTTTATGCTATTTTATTGGCGCCATACAATTTATGCCAGCTGATTCTGTAATACTAGTGCAGTGATTAATCTTTAATTTTTCACCTGTGTGTTTAAAGCGAAGGTTCACTGGATTTTTCTACAAATTATTCTACAAATACTGCAGCTGCTGACTTTTAAAAATGGACACTTACCTGTCCAGGTCACACGCGACGTCGGCAGCCGAAGCCGAGCTTCCCCCGCCGCCGTCCTTGGCTTCACTGCCGGTTCCCTACTGCGCATGCGCAAGTCGCGCTGCACCGTCCTCACTGGTCCCCGCTGTGTTCTGGGAGCCGTGTTTTCGCTAGAACACAATGGAGGGGGTGACACAAAGGGGCAGGACTCCCACGGGAGTCTATACCTGGAAGTGGTGCAAATACCTGTATTATACAGGTATCTGCACCCCCTCCCCCCGAAAGGTGCCAAATGTGACACCAGCGGGGGAGGGGGGTCCCGGAAAGCAGAGGTTCACTTTTAGATGAACCTCCACTTTAAGCTTTAAAAGAAAATATGAATCAATCTAGTTCTTACAAATGAAGGACAAGCGTGATCTAAAAAATGTATTATTGCCCCAGTTTACATGCCAGTTTAGGAGTGGCTCAGTGTGCCCACCAGCTAGGATCAGTAGATTCATGTTGGTAGCCATAAATGGTGCCTGCAGTGCACAAACACTGGGGGAGATTTACTAAAACTAGAACACTCAGAATCTGGTGCAGCTGTGCATGGTAGTCAATCAGCTTGTTCAGTTAAAGGGGTTGTAAAGGTTTGTTTTTTATTTTGAAAATAGGTTCCTTTAAGCTAGTGCATTCTTGGTTCACTAACCCTTTCCTTCGATTTCCCTTCTAAATGTTTTTTCCTTTGTCTGAATTTCTCACTTACTGTTTCTCCTCAGTAAGCTTGTCTGCATCACCCAAGCCGTCCTGGCTGGGGGTTAGTCAGCGTGCTCGCCCCCTCCCTTGGGACTACATCCCTGCGAGGAGACACTGTGAACACAGATTACCACTCTGTCGCTAGGCACAGTATTTCCTGTAAGAGATCTGAGAGAGCAGCGGCCGGTGGGCAGAGTGTAGGATAGTATGCTGGAGAAATGTGTTGTCTCCTGTGTGTTTCAGATCCTGAGCTTTCTTCAAAGGCCACGGCAGCAGCCCAATTTGCCCCTTCCTCACATGTGAGCTCTACTCCCAGGGCACCTGCCCTTCCTGGCACTGCTCGGTCCTAGGCTAGTTACAGAGAGTTGGAGTGCAGGTGGTATCACTCCGTCGGGGCCTGCTCTTCACTGCTCTGAATACAGCAAGTCAAGGGCGCAATCTACCAGTCACCTAGCTGCGACTGACTGGTAGATTGCGATTGTCAGGTTCCCATTCTACAATTTCTTCCACTTCTTTGTAACATCTTCTTTGAAGAACCTTTCTATCAAAATCTGATTGCTTTGTCTCATAGCGGGAGCCAGTTGAGTTGTCACACAGGTTGAACTTCAAACATGTCTGCCATTGTTTATCTCCATGGTGGTGGATTGATGGGACTAGTAGTTTATACAAGAAATGACAAGGACACTGCACTTAGCCGACACATCTAAGGATGATTTTTGTTGCTTTAATCATATGTGAATAGTAGTCACTTCATTCAATTCAAAAAGCTTTATTTATAATTCATAATTACAGTACATTTTAATGCCTCCTTCCTAAAATACCATTGCCAAGATCTTTGAATGGCTCACAACCTCTGTATTTTTTTTATCTTAGCATTGCTTATATATTGTGAAATAGTTAAGCCAAATAAAAATTGTTGCAATGTATAAGCCTGAAAACCTCTTTAGTTATAATCTGCAGGTAACACCCTTATGAGAACAAGAGTTACTCAAACATCCAGGCATTAACAAAGAAAACAAATTTCATGAGATATTCATTTACTCTGTGAGTAAATAATAGATGTGAACATTATGCAATAAGAGTGGGACATTATTCATGTCACTATATACACTGTACACATACGTTGTTTATAAAATGGAGTGTTATTATTTTTAACTTTAAGCTAATGATTCGTTTTTTCTTTTTTTTTTTTTTACTTTCATTTTCTATACATGAGAAAATTCACATTTTAGATACATTGAATTGGACAACAAACATTTTTCTAAATTAATTGTACAAAACTCAAATTAAAGGGCTTTTTCACACGAGCATATATATCTAAAAAAAAAAAATGTGCTATGTGCTCTCACACAAACTCAAGCTTGCAGATAAATGTATACATACACAAACAATAAATCAACCATGTACACACCCATTATATATGTACAAATGTGACAACATATTCTCTAATTGTTTTTTTTTTTTTTAGGAAATAGAGCTGGATGACGTCACAGAAAGCAATACTGACAGCACTGGAGAGGGACCCCGCAAACATAATGGCCCAGATTCACAGAGCGATTACGCCTGTCTAACTGGTGTTAGACCGGAGTAATTTCAAATTTTGCGCGCCGTATCACTAGTTTGAATCCTCAAACCATGATACGTCGGCTTCGGGCTTCGATCCGAGAGGCTTACGTCTTCGTACGCCTTCGGATCTACGCTGCGATCTTTTTGCGGCCGCTGGGTGAAGTTTGCGTCGTTTTCAGCGTCGGGGTATGCAAATGAGCTTTTTACGGAGATCCACGAAGTTACGAGCGTCGTTCGCAATTGCGTACGTCATTTTTTCGCCACGTAAAGTTAACGTTACGCGGCCCATGTTAAGTATGGCTGTCGTTCCCGCGTCGACTTTCAATTTTTTTTTTATTTTTTGCGTAAGTCGTCCGGGAATAGGAATGTCCGTAAACGACGCTACTCAAAAAAAAATGACGTAACAACGTGGTTTCGCGCAATGCACGGCGGGAAATTTCTAAACGGAGCATGCGCAGTTCGATCGCGGCGGGGACGCGCTTAATTTAAATGCCTCACGCCCCCTATTCGCGTATTTTGATTCCGCCGGGAGAAATACACTATGCCGCCGTACCTTACGGGCCAAAATCTCTCTGAATTCCTCCTAGAGCCAGGTAAAGTACGGCGGCATAGAGTATCTCTGATACTCTGCAGGAATCTAATTCTTGCTGAATCTGGCCCAATGTTTTTATTGGCTGTGTCTCCAAAGTACACAGGTTGAGTGCACCAATGATTGTGAGTGTTTTTTTTTTTTATGTTTAAAGAAAACGAGTATAAAGAGATTACTGCGGAATCTTTCTCTTCTATTTCAGAACTTTACTATCAATATTATTGAAGGAGGAGGTTACAACCCCTTATAGGGGAATTTACCTTGATGTTTAAATATAAGTGGTCCAGTTGTAAAAAAATGAGAAGAGAGCTGATAGTCATTTAACCCTATAGAGCAGTGGGGACCCCTAAAAGTAAAATTATTTTAGTAGAGTGGATTGTCGGTACCCAAGGCAAGTAATTTGCGCCCCTAACCCACAGACATTTAGCGTTCCCTGAGTCCCTTTTACTCATACAGTATTAAAACCCCTTATGGTACATTTTAGGATGTACCACTCTTTCTCTTTGGACTCCTTTCTTTTCCTTTTAACTCTCGCTATACTAATTTCCTGTCCCCCCCCCCATCTTTCTTTTTCTTTCTTTCTTTCTTTCTTTCTTTCTTTCTTTCTTTCTTTCTTTCTTTCCTTTTTCCTCTCGCTATACTAATTTCCTGTTTTTACCCCCCCATCTTTCTTTCTTTCTTTCTTTCTTTCTTTTTCTTTCTTTCTTTCTCTTTTACCTCTCGCTATACTAATTTCCTGTTTTTTCCCCCCATCTTTCTTTCTTTTTCTTTCTTTCTTTCTTTCTTTCTTTCTTTCTTTCCCCCCCTCCCTTTTCCTCCCCCTTCAATGTATCCTCTATTTGTATTCCTCTTACTCCTTGGTGGAGGGGGGGGGGTGGCAGTGTTGGCAGGGATTTGGGATGAGTGGCAGTGCTGGTTTGGGGAGTTCTGATCAGCCAACTTAGGTGCTCTTGATCAAGGTCATCTGCTGATCTGAGAACTGTAGTGGGGACTTTTAATGGCAACTCTAATCACAGGTAGTGTTACTCACTGTGTCTCCAGCTATGTGGTGTCTCGCAGCAGTGACACCTATGCCATAATCAGGAGATTGGACTGAAGAGGCAGAGTGGGCAGCCGCGGGCTCCATGCCGTGGACTGAAGAGGCAGAGTGGGCAGCCGCGGGCTCCAGGAACAGTCCAGCTTGGCAGCCCCAGGCTCCAGGGACAGCCCTGCTGGGCAGCCACAAAAAGGCTGGGAGAGAGGTGCAGGCTTCAGGAACAGCCCAATATTTGGGGCCCCCGGCATATTGTAATTCGACCCCCAGGTTGAGAACCACTGCTATAGAGGGTAAAGCGTTTGGTGCCCTCGCTCTCCCATAGGTTCATAGTAGAAGGTGTGGGGCTTGTCACATGGATAGAGTCGGTGTAAAAATTGTATTTGCAGTGGTCCACTGGAGGAATTTGGGACATTTGCACTGAAAATTTAAAAAAAATCACACAATTAGAGACCTTGTTGTCACATTCGTGTATATATAATACTACTCTAAAAGAAGGACTTTAACAACTGCCACTCATAACGGTCAGAGGCTGGTGGACATGGTACAGGAGATGGTCAGAGGCCGGTGGACATGGTACAGGATATGGTCAGAGGCTGGTGAACATGGTACAGGAGATGGTCAGAGGCCGGTGGACATGGTACAGGATATGGTCAGAGGCTGGTGGACATGGTACAGGAGATGGTCAGAGACTGGTAGACATTGTACAGGAGATGGTCAGAGGCTGGGGGCTGGGCAGGTACAGGCTCACGAAAACCAGCACTGCCGACAGGGGTCCGACTCGCCTCACTCTGCTTCAAGCCTGCTGTGCTGTCTGCTCTGTCTACTCCACAAGTCACCACTCTGATCCGTCCATCCACCCTCAGCTCCTCCTGCTTTTTTTTAAGTCTGGTGGGCAGCGCCGGTGATGTGGCTGATGTCATCATCGGCAGACAGAGGTGGCACTCGTAGAGGATCGGATCTGCTCGGCGATTTCCACAAACTGGGCATGCACAGTTCTGACCCGCTGCCCTCCATAATTTTTTACTGGGGTCGCTGGGCAGGTGGGGCCCCCCAGGCAAGTGTGGCCCCTGGGCAACTTCCCAGCGTGCCCAATGGAAAAGATGGCCCTGGCTACAGAGTTCTACAGGTGCTATGAAGCTTGCAATTTGAGATCAATGGAACCACCCCGCTATCACAAGCCAAACACTCGGCTTGCAGTTGTGGCATGGTCCTGCAATGTAAAATTACCATTTGGGATATGCATATTATAATACAACTCAATGTGAGTAGTGGATTGTACAGGCAATTTTGGAATATTTAAAGCGATATTACACTTTATTAGTGGTTTTTTGTTTTTAGGCATTTTTGCGCATCTGATTTGGAGTGGGGAAGGAAGAATACCCCTGTAAAGGATATATAGATGTGAAGTCTTTTGTGAAAGGAACCCACAATACTATTATACAGAAGGCTTGCTTTTGAGGCTGGAAGGTAAGAGTACCTAGAACATGATCACATAAGTGACACTTATTTAAATGTGAGCACACATTGTAAGGGTGTGGAGATTTGCTGTTAAGTAGAACATACTACACTATATTGTTTTTTGGGAGAACACCACCTGGAGAAGAGGGGACCAGCGTCAGAATCAGGACTCCACCATAGGACTAAATGAAATCAATTGTTGTCCTTTTTTTCATTTATAGCAAAAAAAAAAAAACTGCAGAGGTGATTAAATACCACCAAAAGAAAGCTCTATTTGTGGGGAAAAAAGGACAAAAATGTAATTTGGTTACTGTGTTGTATGACTGAGTAATTGTCAATCAAAATGTGATAGCACCGAAAGCTAAAAATTGGTCTGGTTTTTAAGGGTGTTTAAGTGCCCAGTGGTCAAGTGGTTAAGTGTTAAAATTTGCAAGCCAAGATCTACATCCCGGAAAGGAAATGATTAAAAATTAGAATGTAGATCTAAGGTAATTAGGGGGTAAAAGCATGTAATGTAAATGTGTGATAGTATTAATAAATGCATCTATATTCTTCAAATATAACCTTCTTCCCCTCACCACAATTGTAAAGTTAACTTTTCAACCTGCTGTCAATCAAATTTTGTGAAAGGGAGTTGGGGGAGGAGCTGAGCAGCCCTGTCTGTGTCAATGGACGCATATAAGGTTGGCTCAGGGTAAGCCTTCACTAGTGCCCCCGTAGGAAGCAGTTTCCTATGGGGGTACCCGCCGAAAAGGAGGAGCCATGAGCGCTAGCATGAGACACTAGAAGATGAGGATCAGGGCTGCTCTGTGCAAAGCTATTGCACAGAGCAGGTAAGTATGATGTGTTTGTTATTTAAAAGGGGAAAAAAAACATCCTTTAATAATACTTTAAGCCATTCCTATTACTTGTTAAATATTAAAATGAAATATAGGTTAACTTTAAAGTGGTATTACACCCAAAAACAATTTCCAATTCTAGTCTGCTATTTTTTCAACTTCCTTAAACAGACCAGCAAAAGGGTAATTTAGGGACTTGAGACAAATCATTTAACACTGACAAGGTTGCTTGAAATGAAAAGCTTTTATTGATTTAGGTAAAACCTTTATTCCGAAAGAGTTAGTTGGAGTTTATCTTTAATTTGTTAGTCAAGTCCATCTAAATTTGCTAGTGCATCTAAAGCCTCATACACGCGATCGGACTTCCAACGGACTTTTCTGTGGATTTTCCTCCGAAAGGGTGTTGTCCGTGAACTTGATATGCATACAAACGGTAGTGACATGATAGACGCACTGTGTTTTTTCTGCTCTTTACTGCCACCCTTTGGGCAACTTTTTCTATTGTTGTCTGATCTTTAGCATTGGTTCTGAGCATGTGTGTTTGTACTTTGGACTTTAGTTCAATAGACTTGTGTATACATGATCGGATTAGCTGACGTAGGACATTTGTTGCCGGAAAGTTTGTCTGCTCACACAGCGAACATTTGTTCGATGAAAAAGCGAAAAAGTTTGTCTGATGGAATGTACACGCGGTCAGATTGTCTGCAAAAATAGGCCTGTCGGAGGTTTGTTTTAAAAAGTCTGATCGTGTGTACGGGCCTTATTACTACCCTCTCCCAGATTGACAATGCTGCTGTCCATAGATGTCTCTGTTACTCCTCCATCCAGAGTGGAGACATTCCCCCAACAGAAAGTGTGTACTGGCAAATTACTGGTAGGAATAAAGGAAAACAGTCTAAACAAGCAGAAAACCAATGCAACCACATCATTTAAAAATTGGTAAGCTACAAATTATAACATTTTTGGTTTTGGGTTTAATACCACATTAACCTCCCTGGCGGTATCCCCGAGCGTGACATGGGGTGTTTTTTTTTTTTGCTAAAATCGGTATCCCCGAGTCACGCTCGGGGTAGCTATGCAGAGCCTGCAGCGCGCACTGGCTTACCTTGTTCCTGGATCCAGCGATGCATCCACGCTGTGTGTGCGAGCGGGTCCTCGCTCGATTCACACAGTGTCCCCGTGTGTCGTCGATCTCCGTTCCCTGCAACGTTACGACGCACGGGGGTGGAGAACGGGGCCATATATTAAAAAATGTAAACAAACACATTACATACAGTATACTGTAATCTTATAGATTACAGTACTGTATGTAAAAAATACTCCTGTCCCTAGTGGTCTGTCCTGTGCCCTGCATGTACTTTTATATAATAAAAAATGTTCTTTCTGCCTGGAAACTGTAGACTGTCCATAGCAACCAAAAGTGTCCCTTTATGTCAAAAATGGTTTTAGATCAGCTAGAAAACAGCAATAATAAATTATAATCACTTGCAGAATTGAGCGATAGCGATTTGTGGGGAAATTCGTCATAAAAAAAAAAAAATGACAGCGACAATTCTGCAACTGAGCAAATTTCAGTGTTTTTGATTTGATTACATTATTAAATATTTTTTTATTATAATTACATTATTATTTGTTATAATTATTTATAGTTATTTATTATATTAAAATTTATGTTTTTCAAACTTTATCATACCCGGGATGTCTTGTTTGGACAGATTTAAGCAAATTATTCCTAAGAATTGCAGGCCTACAGTATAAAACGCCCAATTTCCATGCAAAAAATTGTACCGCTTTTGGTATGTCATTCCAGACAGAATCATACCGCCAGGGAGGTTAAATAGGCATGTTTTCTTATAATAAATTGAATAGCAAAATGTTATTTTATTGAAAAGATAATATTTTAATTCTAGCTCTACTCAAGCTCCAGAAACTGATCTCCAGCACCACTTTAGTAAATCAGCTCCAAGTCCTGTCGAGAGACAGTGTTTAGCTGAACACCATGATTAGCACTAATCCATCTCCAGACCATACTAAGCTAAAAATAACTAGGGGGATTGACTTAAAGTGTAAATAAACCCACCTATCATTTTCAGGAAGCTGCCATCTTTGCTTCTGTTTAATCTCCACCTGCCATAATGCTTCACATGTGATCAGTTATGGCACCAGCCATTAGATGGTTTGACAGTTTGGTTGAGAGCACAACCAATGGGAGCGTTACATTTCCGGCACATGCCATAAATTAAACTGTTTTATGGATAGGTTTACTTCCACTTTAGAAGAGAAGTATAGGAATTCTGTATTTTCTGGAAATCATACTTACCTAGGTGGATGCAGCATTGGTCCGAAGCTGCACATCTGTCCCCATTGGCTCTAAGGAGAACCGAGCAATCAAAAAACGCTGATTGCTCGGTTCTCAGAGCTCCCTAAGCAAAGAGCTTCTCACTGTCAGTCACCACTGTCTGATCTGCCCTCCCGAACGCTCACTGCAGTGCTGGGCTGTAGAGGGGGTGGGCGCAGCTGGCTCAGGCTCTCAGTGACTCACCGAGGGCTAAGCCTGGTGCCAATCCAGGCATGTGAGCGGATCCTGACTATATGGTCACGATCTTTCCCAAGCCTGGATCGGCTCTGTGACATCTGCCAACAGTGGGCTTCAGTTCATTCTGTGATCCACAGGAGAAGTACAGCCAAATGACATTTGAGTCTAGTATACATGATCAGAAAATCAGATGAAAAATATAACTTTCGAAAGCGACTTACAATAATTTGATCATTAGTGCACAGCTTTCGAAAGCCGATCACGACAGTTCATCCGAAATTATCCGAAGGAACAAATAGAAAATTTTTCTTGTAGGATACCAGATCGTATGACTTTCATTTAATCAGTACAACTTTCTTCTGAAAAAAAAAATTGGAAGACTATGGCAAGACTATGCATGCTCAATAACAAAAGAATACATTACAATACAATACATTACTTCACTGGGTCATCAAGGCCCGAACATAATGTATACACTAGGCCTTGACAGTTTTCTATATTACAATGTTATGTTGTATGAGAGGCAACCATATCCTTTGTACTTTGCACTTACTTTTGTTTGTATATCTCTGTTTGATCAAATAAAAAAATAAAAAAATTGTAAGCAAGAGATAGTGAATACAACAATAAATTACAAGTTTCTGTAAATCAAAAAATAAATAAAAAATGGAGCATGCAAAATCTGTTTCAGCTCTGCATAGAAACCAATCAGCTTCCAGATTTTATTGTCAAAGCTTAACGAGCTAAAGTTAAAAACTGATTGGCTACCATGCACGGCTGCACAAGATTCCGGGTGTTCCAGTTTTAGTAAATCTCCCCTACTGCATAAGTCATCCTGCTACATGAGAAGATCAGTACAGATCTGTCAAGTTAATTGCTAATTTCCATATTATTCTTAAATAGAAAATAAAAAGTAATTAATACACAATTATAGTTGGAAACATCATCAGTTCTTTAATTGCAGTTTACAGTATATACAGCTTGTCATTTAAACCAAATGTATTTAATGTATTGGGTGTGAAGTAAAGGTTGGTGTTTCTTTTTATATTTACACTGACTTTTTACTACTGCACATGTATGTCATTCTTAGCTAAATCATAAACCAGAAAGAATTTCCCCTTAACCTACATCTTATGGCACCACTTGACAAATTATTACTTTTAACAGACATCATTCCTTATGCAGGATATAGAGACTATGCATGTTAAAAATTAAAAGTTTTAAAATTGGTTTACTGAACACTAAAACTACATACATAAAAACATTTCTTCCCAGTGATAATATGATTGATGATTTCTCAATCACTCAAACATTCTGCTTTTACAACATTTTGCATTTTGATGTATTTGTTAGTTACTATTATTGAACCTCATCAGAAGTCACAAGTACTAAAGGCAATATCAGCTACGCTAAATGGCCCAAAGAACGAGGTCAGCCCTGAAGCGTACTATTTAATTCTAACGCCCTTTTCACACATGCAGACCGTTTGTCCAATTTTTATCCATTGACGGATAAAAAAACGTACATCGATGAATCTCTCTAGAAAGATTTATGCAAATGGATTATCATGACTGTTTACATCTGCTTCCATTAACATCCATTTTTTGAAACAGGTCAAAGCCCTATTTTTCTTCTGTTCAAAAAACAAATCAGAAAAAAAAATGGATGTAGACAACGGTCCATTTTTGTATAAAAGAATAGCTCCAGGACTCGAGTGGTTAAGGATTCTAGCTGACAGATGTAAAAAACTGATGTAAAAACTAATGAAAAACTTCAGAAATGTTTTCTTTGAAAAAACATGATTGAACTGATGAAACGAATTGTCGGCATGTGTGAAAGGGGCCTGAAGCATACAGGAGTTTACTAAAACTGGAGAGTGCAAATTCTGGTGTAGCGGTGCTTGGTAGCCATTCAGTTTCTAACTTCAGCTTGTTAATTAGGCTTGGACCCCAAAAAAATGGAAGATGATTGGTTTCTGTACAATGCTTCACCAGATTTTGCACACTCTGGTTTTAGTAAATCAACCACACAAAATCATTTTAGATAATTATGTGCCTTCAACCTTGAGACAGCAGCATAGGGAAGGCCATTTTGGCACATTGTGCGGGGCTCTGGAAGATGAACACTTAGTCACAGGCTCCGAAGATTCGGCGCCCCCCCCATAGCCAGAGGCATCGACTACAGACACCCCAGCGTGGAAGCCTAAAGGTGAGAAGACTGTCCGGACCACATATATGTCCGCGGAGATGATCCAACGCAGTCTGCAGGCGCAATTTGACGCAATCCTGGTAGCTGACGAGAATTCCAAGATGGCGGCGGAACAGCCGCTAGACAAGGCAATACATCTAGGGATCCCTGCTCACTCAGCCTGGCAAGACTCACAGAGAGGAGAGGTATGTGAAGCATCCCCCAACACCACACAGCCCAGAGTCCCTCAATAAAACTCTGGATGAGCTCCTTATGTCTCCTATGACTGCCACCTCACCGGGGCCTAGTGACCCTCTGCTTGGCGCACGTCAGCTCCCCTCATGACCCCAGGACTTAGCATTCATGTTTACTAAATTTGCAGAGATGCTGGACAGGGGCCTGACCGAAACTGCAGCTAAAATAACCTCTGATATCAAAATGGATCTACAATCCCTGTGCTCTTGCATTGACACCATAGAAAACAACATGGACGCTACCATAGCCAATACAAACCAAAACAAGGACTGCATACAGGACCTTCCCAACCAACTGGATGTTGCTATGGCCAAAATTGATGACCTCGAGAACAGGTCTCAAAGGTATAATTTTAGAATCGGGTTTACCCAAATCTATCACGGACATCCAGACATCCCTGCAGCGGTTAATTCCTTCATCAAAGAACTTATCCCTGATATTCACTCCTACAGAATTGAACTTGACCGAGCCCCCACAGTATATCACGGATCATCTAGGCTTTGAAGATGGGGGTATGCGTCAGAAACGCGTCAGCCGTGTAGATGTCTTATATTCGATTGGCAGGTGCCGTGAGGTCCAGTTCAGCTGTTTGAAAAGCGCTTTCATATGATTGTTTTGTGAGTAGGACCATTGCTTTTTATCTTGTTTTATTAAAAAAAATTAAGTGGTAATGCACAAGGTCGGTGCGCCCTCCTTTCTTTTCTATTTTTTTTTTTCAATTCTGACTCTCATAGCCTCTACCCCTCAACGCTATCCCTGACTTATCAGTAGCTAGACCTCACTTTCCTTCCACTCTTTCAAGCTATGCTCTTTTGCCTCACCAAGGCTTGTTTTAATGTGTATGCTTTGCTTTACTGGTGTTTATGTTGATGCCTCCTATTTTGTAGTTGCTGGGACCGGAGCAGTGCTCATGCACCTCTTGCTGACCCTGGAGAAGGCGGAATTCTCCTCTCTTCCAGACATGACTTTCCCTCTTATTAGAGGGACACTGTATATTTAGGGGTAGAGTGGGTATACCCCACCTCTTCCCTTTGGTTCTAACCATGTTTATGACCCTTTCCCTTTTCCGACTATACCTATGCTCTTGCATTCCTTCTCTCCTAGTGACACATTTGAGCTTGCACCTCTCCAGACTCCCTAACAACTATGTAATAAACTGCCTCAAACTATCGACCTCTACATCTCCTACCGGTTTGGAGGTAAGTGACTGATACTTATCTGTGTTTTCCCTGCACTGCTCCATTGCTGATTCTACTACATCAAACCTTTCCTTGTGCATTGCTACACTCAATGTCTAAGGAATGAACTCGCCAGTTAAAAGCCGGGAGATCTTCCAGTATTATCATAACCAGAAAATAGAAAACACAGTTTCCTCCAAGAAACACACTTGCCTCGCACCTATAACCCCTCATATACAGTATGTATCCCAAATTCCATCTTGCCATTGTAGACACAAAAACTAAAGGGGTGGCTATATTTTTCTCCCGTACCTGCCAGTTCTCCTTTATCTCTGAATTTAAAGATCCTGAGGAAAGTTTCTTACTTGTAAAGGGTCTCATTGATAACCAACTCTACTCCTTGGTGTCATATTATGCACCGAACAAGGGCCAATCCCAATTCTTTGCTTCCTTATTTCGCACTTTGAATCCACTTACTGAAGGCACTGTCATATAGCCTTTGACACAGGACAGGACAAATCTCGCCCCTTGGGCAAGGAACTTATATGTCCCACCAAGCAGAGCCTTAATATAGCTAGACAGATCTACTGACAAGGATTAGTGGATATCTGGAGGGAAGTCAACTTGACTGTACGGGACTACACCCACTATTCTAACCCTCACAATTGTTTTGATAGAATTAACCACTTCTTTATTTCCACATCTGATATCCCAGTAGTGTCTAAATCTTATATAAAAGACTCTGCCTGGTTGGACCATCCTCTTATCTTCCTAATAATGGGATGACCCTCGGGACAGAAAAAAAAGTGCCAACTAGAGACTTAATGCTTTGGTCCTTAGTAACCCAACCCATGTCATTGAAAAAGAACAAAATATTTGAGAATACTTCCTTTTGAATGATACAGTATAGAGGACATTTCCCTAACTACATTGTGGGCAGCTCATAAGGTTACAATTAGAGAGAAGCTCATTCAAATGGCTTTGAGGCTACGAAGGGCCGCTAAAGGCAGAATTAGAAAAACTAGAAAAATACTTCTTACTCCTTAACAAATAATATAAACAAGGCCCCACTTCTGTTCCAATGGAGAAACTGGATGCTTCATGTACAGCTCTGAACTTAGCTCTTACAGCGGTTGGCGAGAAAAGCTTATGTTAGAGTAGCGCCCCCTTTTATCATCAAGGGGATATGGCAGGATCCATATCGGCGACCAGATTGACTCCTAAACTAAAGATGCATACCTTACCTAAAATCAAGATTGGGAGTAATACTCTTTGCCTGACTTTTACAAGAAACTATATAGCACTAGAAAAATAATCCAAGATAACTCCTTGGAAACCTTTCTTAACTCAAATCCCCACGATTAAGGACTGCCATAGAGATAGGCTGGAGGAACCGATATCGTCAGAAGAGGTTACACAGGTAATTAATAATCTAAAAAGCCACTCGGCTCCGAGTTCGGATGGATTCTCAGTCCCATATTATAAACATTTTGCCACAACCATAGCCCCCTATTTAGCCCATTTTTTAAATCACATATGTAAAGGAACCCAGCCTTCATCACAGTAATCCCCAAACCAGGCAAAGACCCCAGCTTAGTCGTTAACTACCACCCCATATCCTTAAAAAATAATGATCTCAAGATTCTAACAGAAATTATGGCACACCGTATTTCCTCCTTCATTAGTCTCTATCTCCACAAGGACCAAGTTGGCTTTATACCAGGGCGACAAGGTCCTGACCAAATGAGCTATTGACATTATCTCCCTTCTAAGGTCCAGTTTGGATGGTAATCCCCCCAAACAGGCTTTCTGCTCTCACTAGATCTACAGAAGGCATTTGATTGTGTATCCTGATCTTTACTTATACCTATCTTGCATCGATGGGGATTCAGAAAAACCTTTATGAACATGATAGAGGCCCTCTACTCAAACCCTGAAGCAAAAATGTGATCCTGATATTTAAAGGCACATGGCAGGGATGCCCCTTATCTACTCTGATCTTCGCTATCATGATTGAAATGCTGGCCATTGCCATAAGAGACCACCCGGATATCTATGGAGTTCAGTGTGGCCCTCAAACTCACAAGTGCGCTCTCTTTGCGGACGACATCCTACTCTTTGTCACCACTCCTTTAATTTTGCTACCTAAGATATGCAAACTATTGGACAACTTTAATGCTGTAGCAGGTCTCAAAGTAAATTATTTAAATACTATGGCATTGAATGTAAACCTACCAGAACACTTAGTCACACGATTAAAAGAAAAATTCCAATTCATATGGAGTGATTTGTTTATCCCCTACTTGGGTGTCAATCTGGCTGCCTCAGTGGACTGCTTGTACGCTGTTAACTTTCCCCCGATGTACCGCAAACTAGAGGAAGATCTTAAACTTTGGGGGAATTTTTGGGGCTCTCTTGTTTGGGCAGAGTAACGCTGTAAAAAGGACTCTATCGCCACACATTCTCTATCTTTTAAGGTCACTTCCTATACCAATCCTGCGGGACCAACTCCAGAAATTCCAGTCCAAAATTCTCAGATTTATCTGGGGCAAAGGGACATAGAGTTGCCAAGGGGACCCTATACCGAACTAGTCACAAGGGTGGAATAGGTCTTCTAAATCTCCTCTGGTATCGCCAAGCTGCCCAACTGACCCAACTCTCAACAATCTATTCCAAGTCGGCCCATCCAGATTGGGTCCACAGGGAAAGGCAAGCGATCTCTCACTATACACTAGACTAAGTCCTTTGGTGGTCCCCTAAATCCAGACCCGCTCTTTAGTAACATGGGACTCCCTCAAAAACAACCTGCATTTGATCTGGCTCCCACTCACTCACCTGTTTAGCAATCCGTTCTTTCCCCTCAGGTATAGAAATAAAAGAATATAAATGATGGCTTGATAAGGGGCTTTAAAGGATCGAGCATTTTGTTAACGCCTCTGGCCCTCTCACTTTTGCTCACATTGTGAGCATACCAGAAATGCCAACTTCCGAAAGATTCCGGCATCTCCAAATCTCCCACTTTATCCATGCATTGTGGACCACAAAACCTGACCCATTAACTATCATGGAATATGAACTGTTGTGGGAACATGCCATGGAGCAGCGGGGGGGATATCGGTGATCTATCGGGCACTTGCTACGGTAAATTCCCCTTCATGCTTAAATAGGAGAAAGATCTTGGACAAACCTGGAGCTTAGCAGATTGGCATAAGGCATCTGAATCAGCCTCCCAAGGGATCTTGAATATAGCGCTGGTGGAAGCAAACACGAGGTTCTAATGAGATGGTATCTCAATCCGCTGAGACTAGCTAAAATATACCCCACATCTTCTCTCCTGTGCTTCCGAAATTGCAGACATGTGGGCTCAATGTTACATTTTTGGTGGGAATTTCCCAATATCAGAGGTATATTGAACAAAATCTTCCACTCACTTCCGAAAATTACGGGCCTTCCCATACAAAAGTCTCCCCAGATAGCGCTACTCAACTTCCCTATGCCTGGAGCTCCCAAACTGGTTTGACGCCATATTGTGTTTATACTCTTGGGAACTAAATTAACAATGGCTAGAGCCTGGAAACAACCTAACGTTTTGCTCATTGCTGTCAAAAGGAAAATCTCCTGGCTTATGGCCCAGGAAAAATTGGTTAGCACATTGTTGGACACTACCAAGAAATTTGAAGCTACATGGGAACCATGGGAAGAGTATATGCATCTGAAGCTCTAATCATAACCTGGCCTATAACGCAGGAGACAAGACAAAGACATAATGGGATAAAGGCATAATGAGCTAGTATGCATAGCATACTAGCTCATTATAAATTACTTACCTTAGATCGAAGCCCCCGCAGCGGTCCCTGTCCCTCTTCCAGTGGCGTCATCTCTCCTGGGGGTTACTTTCCGGGTATCGTGGCCCTGGTGCTGTGATTGGTCGGAGCCAAGGCGATGTCACTCCCACGCATGTGCGTAACAGTTGCCAGTAACGGCACACAAACTGAAGCAACGGCACATAAGGGGGACAAGTGATATCTCCTAAACCGTGCAGGTTTAGGAGATATTCTGGGTAGCTACATGTAAGCCTTAATATAGGCTTACCTTTAGCATAAAGTGATTGTAAAGGGTTTAAAACCCCTTTAAGTTCAGTTACCATAGGAGACAGCCTATTTTTCAAATTACAGGTGTGCTGGTTCAGCTTAAAGGCTCTTTTCCTGTACTGCTGTCTGCCTTATCTCATCTTTTTATACAAGGAGTCTGCCAATCTGCCTATTTGCTGATTGTTGCTATTTTTGACTAGGGTGTCCTGTGAGAAATAAACTTCTCTTTGTTTAAGCATAAAAGTGACTCAATTTCTATTTTGTCCATCACCCACCATGTCTAGCAACCTGCACCCTGAGGACGTATGTCAGCCCCCCCCCCCCCCCCCCCCCCGCCTCTGAGGGTCACCACCAGGCTCCCGGAAAGTTGAGGTAGACGCTACACAAACATGCACCTAATAAGTGTCAGCTGAATGTCTTATATTGACTTAGTGCTGCTTTGTGGGATTTATGGAGATTTTAAAGAAAGCATGCAACATAATTTATTAATCCCCCTCCCACCCTCATATTTTAGAAAATGTGCCAATTAATGTCAACTCATTGTCATTTGATAGTCCTACCACTGTTTAAACAATAGGTAACACATTACTCTTAGTGATTTTAGGGTAGAACTCCCCATTAGTGTAAATTGGTTCCTGTCATTGTTTACCTAAATGGCTTGTGATCTTGCATATTGATGACTATACAAGAAACAATTAATCACTATGTCGCAAAACTGCCTTTTGCATGACAGAAGGAATGTGCAAGTTTTCAGGTATAGACAATGATACACTATATTGTCAAAAGTATTGGGACGCCTACCTTTACAAGCACATAAACTTTAATCGCATTCCAGTCTTAGTCCGTAGGGTTCAATATTCAGTTGGCCCACCCTTTGCAGCTGCAACAGCTTCAACTCTTCTGGGAAGGCTGTGCACAAGGTTTAGGAGTGTGTTTAGGGGTCTGTTTGACATTCTTCCAGAAGCACATTTGTGAAGTCAGACACTGATGTTGGATGAGAAGGCCTGGCTCGCAGTCTCCACTCTAATTCATCCCAAAGGTGTTCTATCAGGTTGTGGTCAAGACTGTGCAGGCCAGTCAAGTTCCTCCACCCCAAACCCGCTCATTCATGTCTTTATGGACCTTTCTTTGTGCACTGGTGCAAATCATTTGGTGGATGGAGATTATGGTTTGGGTTTGTTTTTCAGGGGTTGGGCTTGGCCCCTTAGCTCCAGTGGAGGAAACTCTTAAGACGTCAGCATACCAAGACATTTGGACAATTTCTTGCTCCCAACTTTGTAGGAACAGTTTGTTCCAACATGACTGCGCACCACTGCACAAAGCAAGGTCCACAAAGAAATGGATGAGCGAGTTTGGGATGAAGGAACTCGACTGGCCTGCACAGAGTCCTGACCTAAACAAGATAGAATACTTTTGGGATTAGAGCGGAAGCTGCGAGCCACATGAGTGCCTGACCTCACAAATGCGCTTCTGGAAGAATGGTCAAACATTCCCATAGACACACAAATGTTTTTTTTTTTTTTTCTATTGTGGGCCAGTTTTCCTTAGATAATATAAAAAATATCAGGAGATATCCATTGCCATATACCACTAAATAAAAAGAACATTTGTCCTGAAAAAACAAGGCATAATCCACTTTGATGCACCAAGTAGCTTTGATGATATGTACGTTTTTTTTGAACATGTCAAAGTTGCAAAATTGGGCTTAAGCATTAAGATTTGTTTTACCCTTATGCTGGCCATACACTAAACGAAAATTCGGCCAAAATCGGTCATTAAGAAAGATCTTTCGTTTTTCGAACAGTTAATGGGCACAAAATCGATAATCTTCTGGACGTTTTTGAGCCGAAAAAACGAAGGACAAGTTTGGAAATTTTCTGCCGAACAAACGATAAATCGGAAGGTTAATGTGTTTCTCGTCAGAACTTTCTGCACTAGGTATATGTAAAAAAACAAACCCTTTTTTTTTCTTTTTCTTTTTTATGCCCACTGAATGATTTATCGGTCATTACATGATGGCACCACCGTTTGCACTCCCGACAGAACTTTTGTTTTTCGAAAGTTCGTTCTGATGATTTTTCGTGAAGTGTATGGCCAGCATAAGGCACAAAGGGGTTAAAGGGGTTGTAAAGCTTATTTTTTTTTAAATAACAAACATGTCATACTTACCTCCACTGTGCAGCTCGCTTTGCACAGCGTGGCCTCGAACCACATCTTCTGGGGTCCCTTGGCAGCTCCTCCCCGCTTCTGGTAATCCTCCTGTGAAGCTCTTTCCCAAGGGAGCTACCTTGTGGGCGCGCTCCCAAGTCCTGTAGCCAGCGTCCATAGCCACTGACTACAGGACTCATGTCTTTGGAGTTGATTGATAGCAGCGCGAGCCAATGGCTGCGCTGCTATCAATTTATCCAATGAAGAGCCGAGAAGACCAGGCCGAGAAACAGGAGTTTCGAGGCCTCAGGTAAGTAAACAGTGGGGGGCCAGTAAGCAGCGGATGTTTTTTTACCTTAATGCATAGGATGCATTAAGGTGAAAAAAACATGAAGGTTTACATCCCCTTTAAGCTTATCTGGGGTATCGGCTGATATAAATGGTTCTATATACTACTTGAAACTTTGTGTAAACTGTTGTACTGCATTAAAAAACAGGAAAATACTTACATGCATTTAAATATACATTACTAATTATACATTATTTAGCTTTAAAAGGGGTTGTAAAGGTTTGTTTTTTATTTTCTAAATAGGTTCCTTTAAGCTAGTGCATTGTTGGTTCACTTACCTTTTCCTTCCATTTCCCTTCTAAAAAAATTTTTTTGTCTGAATTTCTCACTTCCTGATTGAGTGAGAAATTCAGACAAAGACAACAAAGAAAAAAAACTTACAGAGTCATTTATTCCAACATGTATACATCTGCTGCAGACATTTCGGGGATCACCATTCTCAAATATATCTCTATGGAGCCTGGCGTGTACTAAGAGAGGTTAACCAATACACTCACAGTCTGGTGAGCCAAGCAGAAATTATTTTAACACAAATCCAACAATAACATAATTTTTCATAATTTCCAGATAGTGAGTCATAAAAACAACAAAAAATGTTTATAGGTCTACCCACTCATCTAAAATGACAGATAAATATTATGTATTTGTGTTGAAAGCAAGCACATGTCCATTCTAATTTCAATGCATAGAATGAATAAGATGACGGATATTTCCCCTAAGAAATATATATAAATAACTAATGACTAAGAACCTCCCACTGTATTTTCTTGATAAACATTTATGAAAATCCAAATATTCCTATTGATCAGTGCTGATCTTTAGCCTTCTAACACAGGAAGAAAATATACAGCTGCTATAGATTTTAAGTCATGTACCTCCCAGCAATGAAACAAGTAGGGAAGGCCAATTTCCAGCATGGCTGTGCCACTACATACCAGAATTAAAGTGTATATCCGGCAAAAAAAAAAAAGTTGGGAACAGTCAGAAC
The DNA here is from genome assembly GCA_029574335.1 of Rana kukunoris. NCBI lineage: Eukaryota > Metazoa > Chordata > Amphibia > Anura > Ranidae > Rana > Rana kukunoris. The sequence goes on along the minus strand of CM056057.1, from coordinate 73,160,884 downwards.
CCCTATAATTTAAATATTTAGATGTTCATGTCTGTAGCAGAGTTATCCTGTCACTTCCTGTTTGGGTGACAGCTGTGCATAGTAGCCAATCAGTGTCTAACTTCAGCTTACTTAATTAAGCTTTGACAAAAAAAAAATTATATTCTATGCAGAGCTGCACCAGATTTTTCACCCTCCTGTTTTAGAAAACCGACCCCATTGGCGAGCAGAGATTTCTCCTCACTTTCTGTTCAGGTCATATGTAGGGTTGCCACCTTTTCTTCAAGTCAAACCCGAACACTTCAGCGTTGCACAGCAATGTTTTTTAATAGTATGCATAGATAAACTATGCATAGATGTTATTATTAAGAGTCCCACAGAGTTCCCCCTTTACATCAGAGTCCACAGAGTTCCCCCTTTACATCAGAGTCCACAGAGTTCCCCCTTTACATCAGAGTCCACAGAGTTCCCCCTTTACATCAGAGTCAACAGAGTTCCCCCTTTACATCAGGGTCCACAGAGTTCCCCCTTTACATCAGAGTAAACAGAGTTCCCCCTTTAGATCAGAGTCAACAAAGTTCCCCCTTTAGATCAGAGTCAACAGAGTTCCCCCTTTACATCAGAGTCCACAGAGTTCCCCCTTTACATCAGAGTCCACAGAGTTCCCCCTTTACATCAGAGTCCATAGAGTTCCCCCTTTACATCAGAGTCAACAGAGTACCCCTTTTACATCTGAACTTGCAGAGTTCCCTTTCACTGTAAGGGGGGACTCTGCAGACTCTGATGTAAGGGAAAACTCTGGGGACTCTAACATAAGGGATGCTCTGGTGTACAGAGAGGACTCCGATGTAAGGGAGACCACTGTGGCTTCTGGTGTAAAGGGAAACTCTGATGTAATGAGTGGCCTGAGAACCCTAATTTATCGTAGCGTACTCACAGGCAGGAGAGAGAAGGGGGAGGGCGGTCTGAATAATGTGCCCGGGTCTCAGCCAGTCTGAAACCTGAAGCATGATTTCAAACCCGAACTGTCCAGGCGAATCCTGGACAGGTGGAAACCCTAGTCATATGTTTGTGTAGAACTAACCTTTAAATGTGGTGAATGGGCTGTTGTAGTATGAAGCTAGCTATTCATGTCCCTAAAAAAAAAAACTGTGATCTGGATAAGTAGACACTAAAAGTAATGCTTTGGGGCTTATATAGTTCATATTCAGGCACTTGTATTAATTTAATTGGTATTGTAATATTATCTTGGAGGCAGTAACAACCCCAACACTTGCCATGTAGTATCCCGTTATACATCTGCTGGCACTTTTTTCTCTCTAAGGCCTCGTACACACGACCGAGGAACTCGTCGGGAAAGACACATAATTTTCCTCGACGAGTTCCTTGTTAGGATTGTCGAGAAACTTGACAAGCTGTCTTTGCGTACACACTGTCAAGACCAAATCTCCTCGTTCTCAAACGCGGTGACGTACAACATATACGACAGCAGGGGAAGTTCGATTCCATTGGCACAACCCTTGGGGATGCTTTTGCTAATCTCATGTTACTGCGTGTTAAGTAAAAGTTTGGTAAGAGACATTTTCACTTTTCAGTCTGTTACAGCGTGACAAATGTGCTATTTCCATTACAAACGCTACTTTTACCGAAGGTCCATGGGTTTCTAAGCATACACACCAACGTGTTTCTTGTCGAAAATCAGCCCGACGAGGAACACGACGAGGAAATTGAGACTCCCGTTGAGGAAAAAGAGAACTTGCTCTCTTTTTTCCTCGTCGAGTTCCTCGACAGTTTTCTCGATGACGGGTTTCCTCGGCAAAAAAGCGCTGCCACCAAGTTTCTTGATGGATTCTGTTGAGGAAACCGGTCGTGTGTACGCGGCTGAAGGCTGAAAAATGGTGAATGAATATAAGATAAAATAATATAATATTCTGGTTAGTCATACAGTAATGATTGCCTAATAACTGATATTGTCTTCACTTGCTGCAAATGATCATATATATCGACAATTACATTCCTGTTGAAACAGCATTGGCAATCAATCTAGCCCACAAGATGTAATGGAGATAACCTTTGATACTGAGATTTAATGGTCCATCTAGTCTGCTTATCCAGTCTTCATTGTATATAGATAAAACCATATTTCCTATTCCCCTGACTCTATCCTATACAACTACTGTTTGCTTAGCTTTCATATTTACAGAACCTGCAATCAATCTCAATGACCCACATGCAGTTTACAGTCGGAACGTTGGTGTTTCCACTGATTTTCACTAAAGCTGTGATTTCCTATACAGAGATACTAAGGGCCAGATTCAGGTAGGAGCGCGTATCTTTGTGCGGGCGTAGCGTTTCCTATTTTCGCTACGCCTCCGCAACTTTGACAGGCAAGTGCATTATTCACAAAGCACTTGCTCCCTAAGTTGCGGCGGCGTAGCGTAAATTGGCCGGCGTAAGCCCGCCTAATTCAAATGTGTAAGAGGTGGGCGTGTTCAATGCCTGTGACGTGAACGTAACCTACGCACCGTACTACTTACGCAAACAACGTAAAAAGATACGCTTGTTCCGACGTCCATACTTTGCATTACTTGCACCTGCTATAGCAGGGGTAACTTTACGCCGGATGTAAGCCTAACGTAAACGGCGTAGCGGGCGCAAGTACGTTTGTGAATCGGCGTATCTGCCTAATTTACATATTCAACGTGTAAATCTATGAAAGCGCCCCTTGCGGCCAGCGTAAATATACACCCAAGATACGACGGCGTAGGAGACTTATGCCGCTCGCATCTTGGCCAAATATATGCGTAACTGATTCTTAGAATCAGGCGCATAGATGCGACGGCTCACATTCGGACTTACGACGGCGTACGTGGAGATACGCCGTCGTAAGTCCTTGGTGAATCTGGCCCTAATTGTCTGCCTATAAAAGGCCCTCCAGCTGTTGCGGAACTACAAGTCCCATGAGGCATTGTAAAACTCTGACATTCACAGACATGACTAGGGCATGATGGGAATTGTAGTTCCTGAACAGCTGGAGGGCCGTAGTTTGAGGACCCATGATATAATCGTTAGCTGTAAATGTAAAGAGTCACTCCCACTCCTAAATGAATGAACAGTTGCTCTAAATATACTTGCAACAAGTTTTGAGAGTGATACTCGCTAACTCAAAAGAAACTCATTTGTTAATCCATTCTTATCACATAACTGTCAGTTTAAGATAAAGGATTGTGTGCTGATATTTTGCAGGAAAACCAAACAATTCTCTGTTTTCCCAGGATACACATTCTGGTAAATGATTATTTGGAACGTAAAGTCATTTAAAGAGATTTGTTAAACAAGTGTAAAGCTAATTGGTAAATTCAGGCATTTTCAGCTGATATTTTAATTTATGTGTTTTATTTTTTATTTTTTTTATAAAGATGAACTGTTCAAATTAGCACAACTGTTGTGCTGATGCCTGTCTAAAACCTCATACACACGATCCGATTGTTGGATCTGATTTTGGTCCAAAGGGCATGTGCCAGGAACTTGTCTTACATACTAACGGTACACAATTGTCAGCGAACGAACTACGAGGAATTTCAGCTTTTGAGCACCAACCTTTGGGCCCCTTTCTGCTAATTTTGTGTTTGGTGAGCATTGATTCACAGCATGCCTGTTGGTACTTTCAACTTTTGTGTGACGGACTTGTGTACTGACTGTTAAAAACTCAGACAACAGACCGTTGTCTGCCGAAAATGTACTAGCCTGTCATCCAACATTTGTTGGCCGAAAGTTGAACAACAATTGTCAGAAAGGGAGCTGCTGTGGCTCAACGCGATTGGCACTGCGCTGACAAGCCGTTCACCTCTGCAGCCAAGGGTTCGGATCCCGGTCTCGGCTGCATGTGAATTGAGTTTGGTGGTCTCAGCCTGGCTCCCGGTGGGTGTGCTATGCGAGGTAAGCCTGCGCTTAGTACGCCCATCCCCCTCCCACAAAACCACCACACTTACACACACATTCGAAATTGGGTTAACATGCACGCACTTTGGCCACACGGTCTCTAAAAAAGAGAGACGAAGGACTAACAGGGCTGGCTGAGCAGGCTAGATTCTCTCACTCCCTCATAGGGGGAGTCCCTCTGCCCTGTTGGGCTTTAAAGCGGAGCAGGTAGAGCGGGCTGTGTGGGAGGACCCCCTCACACCCGCCATTGCCACCCGGGGGCATGGAGAAAGATGGCAGATTGCCTCTGGGGGAGGTCTGCCTACTCCCAACTCCTGCAGTCCGGCTCCTCTCTCTCGTGCACAAAAATACACTTAAAAAAAAAAAAGCTCCCCTGAAAAAAAACAATTGTCAGAAGGCCCTGTACACACGAGGAGACATGTCCGATGAGACAGGTCCGATCGGACCGTTTTCATCGGACATGTCTAAAGGGATCCTTTGGTCTGATGTGTGTACACACCATCAGACCAAAATCCCCACGGACCAGAACACACCGACGTGCTGGCAAAGGGATGTTCAATGCTTCCACGCATGCATCAAATCAATTAGACGCATGCGCGGGATTTCGGTACGATGGTTGGGCGTACTAACCATCGGACATGTCCGACGGACAGGTTTCCAGCGGACAAGTTTCTAAGCATGTTTAGAAACTTTTGTCTGCTGGAAACCTGTCCGCTAGGCCGTACACACGATCGAATATGTCCACTGAAACTGGGATGCGGACCAGTTTCAGCGGACATGTCTCCTCGTGTGTACACGGCCTGACAGTCAGATTTTAGGACAACAGTCCATAATCAGACAATCCCCTGTCAACAATGGTATCATGTGTTGTGTTCCACGCCCCACACTCCGCTAAATCTAGAGGCGTGATGATCGCAATCAAGGGCACGGTAGATTTCCACTTGTCAACCTCATGTATAGACCCTGATGGTCATTTTCTGATCCTAGTCTTCACAGCTAATCGAACCCTGTACACTCTTGTAAATATCTATGCCCCAAATGTGCGCCAAATGAAGTTCCTAAACAAGGTACTTGACATCGTTAAGTCTATTCAAAAGGGACAGCTGATCATATGCGGAGACTTCAACCTAGTCCCAGACGCCCTTTTGGACTCCACCTCCGCAGCAAAAAGGTGGAGATCACCTCTTAAGACTTTTCTCTCCAAACATGATCTATTTGATATCTGGCGCTGCCAACACGGCTCTGAGAAAGACTTCACATTTTTCTCCTCTAGACACCGCACGTATTCTAGAATAGACTTGTTTTTATCTGATAAATGGCTTCTTCAAAAGGTTTGCAGATCTTCAATCCACACCACGACATGGTCAGACCACGCCCCTATTTCAATACTGATCGAAGATTCTCACACGCAACAAAACACTTTCCTCTGGCGAGCTAACAACTACCTACTCCAACATAGCAAACATACGCCAATGATCCGTGCACAGATCACTGAATTCTTTGAATTGAACAATGGCTCCGTGTCTGACCCTGCAGTGGTGTGGAGCACTCACAAAGCATACATGAGAGGGCGGTTACTAGCACTGAGCTCACGACATAAAAGAGAGAGGACACAACGCATAGTTGACTTGACGGCTCAGATATCGACGGTAGAAACGTCCCACAAAACTCACCCCACTGACTCCCAGATGAAACTTCTGATTTCCCTTCGGCAGGAATTGAAGACCCTGCTCCTTCACTCCTATGAGTTCCTTCAGAGGAAACTCAAGGCGTCATCCTATTCTACCTCTAACAAAGCAGGGAAAAAGTTAGCGCAACGCATAAAAGGCAGACAGATCAAATCTAAGATTCACCAACTTTTCCATCCCCACACCAACCTTTCCTTGTCAAACCCACAAGACATAGCCGATGCTTTTAGCGCCTATTATGGCGACCTATATAATCTCAAACTGGACCCCAATACCCCACAACCCACACGCATAGACATTGACCTCTTTCTCCAGGCTGTCAACCTCCCCTCCTTAACGACACAACACTTAGAAAAACTTAATGCCCCATTCACTGCTCAAGAAATTAGCAGAGTAATAGCCTCCCTGCCTAGTGATAAAGCCCCTGGCCCAGACGGCCTAACAGGAGAATACTACAAACAATATTCCTCTGAACTAACACCCCATCTCACTAATGTGTTCAACAATGCTGCTTCCTCCTCCTCTTTCCCGAATGAATACTTAAAAGCATTGATCATAACCCTACCGAAGCCAGGGAAAGACCCAAACGTCCCTCAAAACTTCCGCCCAATTTCCTTACTCAATCTAGACCTCAAAATATATGCTAAGACGATAGCCACACGTTTAATGGACATTATGCCAGAACTTATTCATAAAGACCAAACAGGTTTTACGAAAGGCAGGCAGGCATCCGATGCAACTAGGAGGATGCTTAACCTAATTCACCACGCGGAATCCACCGGAACGCCTTCTCTGCTCCTATCTTTGGACGCAGAGAAGGCGTTCGACAGGGTTCATTGGACATATCTTGAAGCTGTCCTCCAAAAATTCGGCTTCAAAGGCCCGATCCTAACAGCCATTCTAGCATTATATACCCACCCTTCGGCCCAAGTATTCACTGAGGGCATGCTTTCCTGCCCTTTCCCAATATCCAATGGCACACGCCAGGGATGCCCGCTATCCCCTCTCATATTCAACATGCTCATGGAACCCTTGGCCGAACATGTCCGCTCCAACGTCACCATTTCAGGCCTTACAGTTGGCTCTCGCCCCCACAAAATAAGCTTATTTGCGGATGACGTCATTCTCATCCTTACAAACCCCACCTCCTCCCTGGCAGAAGTACAAAAACTATTACAATGGTTCAGCTCCGTATCCTACTACAAAGTTAACACGACTAAATCGTTCATACTAGACATAAACATCGACGCCACAATTAGAAATCTCCTACAACTTCAATACCCATTTGTATGGGCAGAGAAAGACATTTCGTACCTAGGCACTCAATTACCGAGGACCCTCAAAAATTTATACACATGCAACTTCCTGCCACTTTTACAAAACATCCAAAAGACCTCGCAATCTATAGCGAAACACGAACTCTCATGGTCAGGGAGGTTGGCGGCCTTCAAAATGACATGCCTACCCCAAATTTTGTATCTGTTTAGAACCCTCCCCGTCCCTCTACCCGTCTCTTTTTTCAAGTCCCTCCAAACAATGTACAACAAATATCTATGGCGTGAAAAGAAACCTAGATGCGCCCACTCAACACTAGTTAAACACAAAATGATGGGGGGAACGGGGTCGATAGACTTCAGGGATTACCACACTGCCGCCATACTGGCCCAAGCGCCAGGATGGTTCCAACCACTAAAAAACCCAACATGGGCCCAAGTTGAAACCCACTCGCTCATCACACCCACCCTTAAGAATTGGCTACTGAGCGTACCCTTAGGCACCCATATCTCGCCATCCCTACCACCAACGGTTAAAGCGACAGCCCAAGCATGGGAAAGACTGGTCTCCCTACATGCCTCTAACCCTGCCACATTCCACCCTCCAATCCCTTTGGAATCCCTACACTTCCTCTCACCAGACCTACCACTGCTAAGGTGGTCCCTTAAAGGGATCCTTCATCTCCAGGATCTAATATGTGAAGGCCGTCCCAAATCCTTTGCGCAATTGCAAACCGAGTATAACCTCTCGGAGACTGACAGTTTCACATATCTCAGAATACACCACTCCTTACGAACCATGCCTCGTCCTCTTTACGGTATCCCCCACAAAACGTGGGACTATCTCAATGACCCTGCCTCTAAAATAAGGGGCATCTCTCACTTTTACAATACCCTTCACGACAAATCCACTTTCTCCAAGCTGACCCCACATCTCAAGTGGGAATCTGACCTTTCAACCACATTTACAGAACAACAGTGGCAATACGCCTTTAAATCTATTTTCAAGGCCACCAAATCCTCAGCCCTCTGGGAATTAACCCAGAAAATCTCCCTCAGGTGGTATCTCACGCCTTCAAAATTGTCATCCTTTGACGCGAACTATTCCGACACTTGCTGGCGGTGTAAACACGCCAAAGGAGACCTACTGCATGTTTTTTGGAACTGCCCAAATCTCAACATCTATTGGACTGACGTTTTTCAACTGATTACTGATGTGACCAAATTTAGTGTTCCCCCATCACCTGCTCTAGCAGTCCTCAACCTGACCATCGAAGACATCCCTTACCCCGTGAGACATCCAATTACACACATACTCCTAGCAGCCCGACTAATTATAACAAGACAATGGAAATCGGATACGACACCTACCGTGACACAAGCAATAGAATTGGTGACCTTACACTTTAGCTACGAGACCATCACAGCAGCCAGCTCTGGTCACTCTCTCAAAACTAGACTACTCTGGCAGCCCTGGATCGACTGGACGCAAACTGTACCGACCAAGTGAAATTAAATTTACACACTCCCTTGTAGCATTTCTTGACTGAGCAGTACGTATGTTGCACTTGTTATTGTCTCCTGTTTTCTTTTCTTCTTTTTGAAATGTTATTATCTAGTCTCGTTAAACCACATCTATGTGTAGTGGTGAATTCTATTAGACTCACCCTCCCTTTCCTGCAGCACTAATGTTCCCAGGAGGGGTGCTGCATCAAAGTGGGGGAACGATACACATGTTCTGAAACCTTGCTGTTGTTTTTTTTTTCAGCTGTTATATCTGACACATCTACACAGTGACTGTAACCGGTTTATTACCACTTGTTACCCATTGTGCTTACACAACGTATTTTTTTCATATTAACCTTTGTAACACCTTTAAACCAATAAAAAACTTTTGATTAAAAAAACAATGGTATCATGTGTAAAAGGCTTAAAGCAGAGCTCCGCCGCTAAAAAAATATTAAAAGCCAGCAGCTACAAATACTGCAGCTGCTGACTTTTAATATATGGACATCCATCCAGCCACGTCTGCAGCAGAAGACGAGCAATCGCTATCTGCTGCCCCCACCGCCATCCTCGGTGAGGGAATCAGGAAGTGAAGCGTTCCAGCTTCACTGCCCGACTCCATATGACGCATGCGCGAGTCGCGCAGCGCCGTCCTCACTGGTCCCCACTACCCGCAGAATACCTGCAGAGAGGACTCCCTGAAGTGTTTGCAAATACCTGTCTTAGACAGGTATCTGCACCACCCTCCCCCCTGAAAGGTGCCAAATGTGACACCGGAGGGGGGGGAGAGTTCTGATGAGCGGAAGTTCCACTTTAGGGTGGAGCTCCGCTTTAAAAGAGGATATTCCTCATTTTACAAAAAAATCCACTCACTTCCTTCTGTGTCTACAGGAGAGGAGGTGAAGGGAAAGCTCCTCTAATAGACACAGGCAACAAAAAAAAACCCTGGAAGGTGTTTATCCCTTCCCCTAAAAAATGGATTTAGGTATACTTTAAGTTTATAACCAATACCAATAAAAAAATGGCCTTCCACACAAAATATTATGTTTTTTCCCAGCAATTAACCACATCCAGAACGCTGTTTTTATACGTTGGTACTTTGAGTTGCATACCGTTTTTATGCTTACATAACTCTTTTTTTTTTTTTTAAAACAATGGGCGGTCTGCTTTTAGATAAAGGTGGTCTCTAGGGCGGATTTGCCGCACGATCACTTTTATCGGCAGGGGGAGAGGTGCCCCCCTCCTGCCGCATCTCAGTCATCTCTGCCATTGGATGATGGAAGGGACGTCAAATGTCACTTCTGCCCAATGGTCTTAAAGAAGAAAAAAAAGTATTGAAAAAAAAAACAGCTTCCCCCCACCCCCTTACCAGGAGAATACGATGTCTCCATGGGAGAGATTCACCCATCAACACTGACTGTGTTGATGAGAGAATCTAGTGATTTTCTTTCCTGCAACCACATGGTTGATGTCAAATTTTGGTTAGTTACAAAGCTTCTTCTATATTTTCCCATATTTCAAGTCAGGCTATGTTGCCCCTCTATCCCATAAAAAAATATTCAAACGTAAAGCTACGTCCTGCAGTGAATTGCTTCATAAATTTGCGTGCAAACAACAGTACAGTCTTCTTAAAGCAGAAGGTATCTACATATCTCATGCCCATCACAAATCTCCAAAAAAAGGGGTGTAATCCTCATATTAGAACAGTGGGCAGAGCTTTGCAAAACTGTCCATTGACCAACTGTACCTCCAGGACCGCTGGTTCCACAGCAGAGAGTCAACCTAAATTTTTTAGAGCCAGGGCATAGGGAGAAAAAAAAAAGCATAACTCGGCCAAAAGGAACCAATAATGCCTTCTACTGCCTTCTTAAAAGAGAAGGTAAATTGGTAATGCTTGAAACAGGTATGTTAGAAGGCTGGCACATCTCAGGTTGTGGTAGTTAGGGTTACCGCATTTTCCAAGTAAAGACTCTGACAACAAATGATGTTTAGAATAAATGGCTCTAAAATATTTGGGTGCGTACTCGGATAAGGGTCTGGTATGGATTTTATGGGGGGAACCCCACACCATTTTTTTTAAATTGCGCAGGTTTCACCTTAATTTCTATACCAGACCTGAAGGGCCTGATATGGAATTTGGGGGACCCCCACAATTTTTTTTTTTGATTTGGCTGTTTTTTTTTTCAATGGCTTCTATCTGTATTGCCGGGATCCGGCAATTCATTATAGCCACAAGTTTTAAATTACTTTTTTTCATTTAGAAATGCTGCATGGACTTTTCTAAGCATGGGAAACATGCGCTACTTTACATGCGTGCTATAGACACCACCCCCAAAAAAGGTAATTTAAAGGAATATTTCACTTTTATTGTTTCACTTTAAGCATTATTAAAATCACTGCTCTCGAAAAAATGTCAATGCAAAAAAAACTTTTTTAAAACTTTTTTTTCCATTGATACATGTCCCCTGGGGTAGGACCTAGGTCCCCAAACACTTTTTCTGACAATAACTTGCATATAAGCCTTTAAAATGAGTACTTTAGATTTTTCATGTTTGTGTCCCATAGACTTTAACGGTGTTTGCATGTTCAAACTCATTTTTTGCCTGTTCGCATGTTCTGCTGCGAACCGAACCCGGGGGGTGTTCGGTTCATCCCTAGTGGAAAACCTGAAAACAGTTTGGTAAAAAGAAAAATTATTATATTGGTAAAAACTGTGGCATATTCATGATCTGTTTACTGGAAACCCGTAAAATCTATCAAAATAATATTTAGCACAAACATGACCATCATTTATGTTTGTAATGTTATTTCCACTAGGAAGAAAGTGATGTGAGGGTAGCCTTATATTCAGGTATATTCTGGCAATAGCACTGTTTATACTGGAACAATACTCCATCTTCCTGGTAGGTTTTGTAACTGCAAATAATGGGCACACAAAAGCAATCAAGATAAAGCACTGGCATACACATCCACTGAAAGTCCCTGGTTTCGAGTCTGCAAGTTATTTTTGTATCCTGAGTTCACTTAGCAAATACCCTGCCTCTAAGCTTACGGTAAGCCTGCCAGCCTGTATGACAGTAAACACTGTCATTGGAAAGTGATTGTAAAGTCTAGTTTAAAAAATTTAAAATAATAATACATTTTTCATACTTACCTCCTCTGTACAGTTGGTTTCACAGAGCAGCCCCGATCCTCCTCTTCTCGGTTCCCTCTTCACTGCTCCTGGTCCCTCCTTCCTGTCTTCCTTTCAAGTTCCCCCACAGCCAGCAGCTTGCTATGGTGATACCCGAGCCAAGTCACAGCTCTGTGTATCCATTCAGACACAAAGCCCATCCCTGGCCCTGCCCCCTCGCTCCCCTGATTGGCTAACTGACTTTGATTGACAGCCGCAGGAGCCAATGGCACCGCTGCTATGTCCCAGCCAATCAGGAGGAGAATCATGGACATTTGTCGACATTGTTGGAGACAGTTGGATTGCAGGTATGTAATGAGGGGGGCCGGGGAGGCTACTACACACAGAATAAACTTAGAATGCATTAAAATAAAAAAACTGCATTTATAATTCCTTTAAGCTGGCCATACACTGTTTGTTTTCTTTTTTTCTTTCAGTCAGACTCCTCCATCCACACACATGAGTTGGACGGAGGTATCCCCTCACTGGGACATTGGGGGTTATTTACTAAAGGCAAAACCACTTTGCACTACAAGTGCAAACTACAAGTGCAAAGTGCACTTAAAATTGCACTGAAAGTAAACTTGGAAGTACAGTCGCTGTAAATCTAAGGGGTAGATCTGAAATGAGGGGAAGCTCTGCTGATTTTATTATCCAATCATGTGCAAGCTAAAATGCTTTTTGCATGTCCCCCTCAGAACTACAGTGACTTCACTTCCAAGTGGACTTTCAGAGCAGTTTGAAGTGCACTTTGCACTTGTAGTTTGCACTTGTAGTGCAAAGTGGATATGCCTTTCGTAAATAACCCCCAATGTATTCTGACAGCGGAACCCATTGCTGTCAGAATACACTGATCAGTGGCTGCAGCCCATTGGTTGCAGCCACTGATCAAGACATTTTTTTCCAGCATGTCCCTTCGACAGGAGTCAATTAAACTATTGACTTTTTGAGTGGGTACAGCCATGCACCTATTGAAATCTGACGGATCCCTGCTGGACCAGCCAAATTATGATCAGTATATGACCATTGAAATCAGGACCCTAGTAATTATGTGAAGTAGTTTCACAGACACACATCTTTTAGGCAGGGCTTTTATTTATAATGTTTAATAAGCCAGGGTTTTTATTTTTTACATTTTGTAAGGACTGCCAACTTCACTTTAAAGCACAACTAACGCTATCAATACTCATCCTTCCAACAGTCCCTTGGCTTGTTGGTGCTGGCATCTCCCCCGGTGTGTCGGTTTTTGAGCATCTTTATTGGCCAGTGCGGGATGATGTCACCCATGTACAGGAGATAGTCATTCTAGGACAAAATACATTTTTCCTTTACAACCCCTTTGTAAAGGATTTTTTTTCTTTATCTTAATAGCTTCCTTTCCCTTAATGCAGTGCTGTTTTCATGTCCTCATTGTTTGTTTTTGCTCTCAAGTTGCTGTAATTCTTCTCTGATCTCCACACTTCCTGGTTGTCTGTTTCCTGATAACCACAGTACTGGGAGCTTTCTCTCTGTGGTCACTAATCAAGGAGGTGTGATTACTGTGTGTCTAAAACCCCTCAGCACCAATCAGTTTCGTTTTCCAAACCATCACTGCCCTGTATTGGCTATGTGGCTCTGTACATCACAGAAGCAGGAAACAGCATGCAAAAACGAAACTAGAAACTGTAGGTACATTATATGATTGAGTTTTATCTATTTTTAATCGTTTTTAAAAGGAATCAGTTAACTATTATGTCTCTATACCCTGTAAACAGTCATTTCAGCCAAAACATATTTTTCCTTTACAACTCCTTTAAGCCCCGGACCATTTTACAGCTAAAGACCAGACCACTTTTTGCGATTCGGCACTGTGTCGCTTTAACTGACAATTGCACGGTCGTGAGACGTGGCTCCCAAACAAAATTGACGTCCTTTTTCCCCACAAATAGAGCTTTCTTTTGGTGGTATTTGATCACCTCTGCGGTATTTATTTTTTGCGCTATAAACAAAAGTAGAGCGTCAATTTTAAAAAATACAATATTTTTTTACTTTTTGCTATAATAAATATCCCCCAAAAATATATATATATTTGTTTACCTCAGTTTAAGCTGATACGTATTCTTCTACATATTTTTGGTAAGGAAAATCGCAATAAGCGTTTATTGGTTGGTTTGCGCAAAAGTTATAGCGTTTACAATATAGGGGTTTTATGCCATTTTTATTATTATTTTTTTTCTTTACAAGTAATGGCGGCGATCAGTGATTTTTTTCGTGACTGCGACATTATGGCAGACACTTCAGACACCAAAAATAAAAAATAAGAAAGAAACAGACTGCTGCACACCCTACCTCGGACACTTTTGACACATTTTTGGGACCATTGTCATTTTCACAGCGATTAGTGCTATAAAAAGGCACTGATTACTGTGAAAATGACACTGGCAGTGAAGAGGTTAACCACTAGGTGGCGCTGTAGGGGTTAAGTGTTCCCTGCATAGTGTTTCTTACTGTAGAGGGGATGGGCTCTGTGTCACATGATGCTGATCTCCGCTCCGAGTACATGGAGCCGAGATCAGTGTCATTGTGACTAGTCAGAGCAGGGAGATGCTTGTTTACAGAAGCATCTCCCCGCTCTATAGCCCTGTGAGATGATCGCGAGGATCCCCGCGGCGATCGAGTCCGCGGGACCCGCGGTCCGACTCGCGGGGATAGCGGACTGGCATTTAAAGGGGACGTACAGGTACATTGATATGCCTGTCCGTGCCATTCTGCCGACGTATATATACAGGGAATACAAAAGTATGCTGCGCTGCCAAAAATATCAGATGTGACCATCCCACTCAATTTGTGCATAAGTGGAACAATAGTGAAATAACAACTGGAAAAAAACAACACAATCAACTATATTATTGATATAATCCGTATGTGTCAAACTTGCACCCGAAGTGTGTTAGAAAAAAGTCCATAGAGTAAGGTCAGACAAAGGACACCTCCACCTCTTAAAGAAATGCCTGCTTACCGACTTCCAATGATCTTAACAAAAAGATCAAAATCGCATGTAACTCTGTGTCTCTATGGCTGGCTTGCTCCTACTAGTCCTCAGATGTTCAACTCCGTTTGTAATGAACCGTACACCAATATGTCGAATCCCGGAGTGGGGAGGAAATAGAAAGCCACAATAGTGAAGTACCGTAAATAAAATAAAATTTATTAAAAAAAAGGGATACACTCACATGGTATATGTAAACAATTAGCGTCTTGTAATGTAGCCGGCCGGGGCGGGTCCTTAGGTGGTTAACTTGTGGGAATCACTGTGACCAGGAAACAGAATTTTATTCTAGAGAAGGCATTGCATGTCTCTTCTGCAACAACAAAAAAAAAAACTGCCTGCTCACAGTGTGTAATAGCTGAGCGTTAGTTTGGTGCAGGTTAATGTACAATATTTTGAATGGGCTGAATTAGTAACAGTTTAGTCTAAGCACAATGGGGAAAATCCGAGTGGATGACACTTGGCTTTACCACAAACCTCTTAAAAGGGGTCAGGGTGTGAGAAGGGTCAGTGAGTATGGTTTTTATTCTTCCTCTTTTGAGTGTAAGGATGAAAACATTTGACACGGCAGGATTAGTGAGGCAGTCACATATCTGCCAATTAAAATATGTCATTATCCAGATATCCAAATATAATGTGTAATGCAATCTGCACAGTGACTGTATAACAACAAAAAAACTGTATAATAAAAGTCCAATGTCCTAAAGTAATTCCAATAACCAATGTGAAAAACATTAAATCTTCTGTATATAAATTACTTTTTTCTTTCACTTATTTCATACATACCTGAGTTGTTTGTGAGACCTTGAAGATACTGATCCTTAGTTCCTATATCAGCCCAAAAGGGAGGGAGAAAATTAAAGGGGTTGTAAAGCTTTGTGTTTTTTCACCTTAATGCACCCTATGCATTAAAGCAGAGATCCACCAAAAAGTGGAACTTCCGCTTATTGGAACCCTCCCACCCTCCGGTATCACATTTGACACCTTTCAAGGGGGAGGGGGTATTTGCACCACTTCCCGGTATAAACTCACGCCCCTTCGCGTCACCCCCCCCCCCGCTGTCTCGCACGTGTGTAGTAGGCGGTGGCAGCATCCGTGGACCGAGCTATTGCTCGTCCTTGTTTGCCGACTTTGCGGGACAGGTAAGTGTTCATTTTTTAAAAGTCAGCAGCTGCAGTATTTGTAGTTGCTGGCTTTTAAAAAAAAATTCAGGGGGTCCTCCGTTTTAAGATAAAAAAACACCTTGCACTGTCAGGCCCCCCCCGTCCCCCGTTTTACTTACCTGAGCCCGAACTTCCGTGGTCACGATCCCGCGTCGCTCTCACCATGGGTTCTCGGCTCTTTATTGGATAGATTGATAGTAGTGCAGCCATTGGCTCCCACTGCTCTCAATCAAATCCAATGACGCGGCCGCCGAGGGGCGGGACCGAGTCATATACTCGGAGGCTATGTACGCCGAGTTTATGACACAGGAGCGCCCGGAAGGTAACCCCCTTGCGATAGAGCTTCCCAGAGGGTATTATCTATTGTGGGGAGGAGCCGCGAGAGCCGCCATGGGACCCCAACAGAAGAGGATCAGGGCCACTCTGTGCAAAACGGACTGCACAGTGCAGGTAAGTATGACATGTTTTTTGTTTTTAACGTGAACCTATAGTATCACTTTAAGCACTATTTGACCTTATTCATCTTACCACTTGACCTCCGGAAGATTAAACCACCCTTCATGAATGAATGAATGAATGAATGAATGAGAAACTTATATAGCGTGGCACCTGCGAACTGAATCGCCTCTGGGCGATTGTTGTTTCTGTCTCTCTGGTCAACAAAAGAGCAGAGTTTTTATCTGTCTTCTGAAGCTCAGGTGGTTTTCCTCCAACCGATTGCTGGTTGGTAAAGCGTTCCATAGTCTGGGACCTTGGAACGCAAACCTTCTTTCTCCTTTGGACTTGTATCTGGCTTTGGGTATCTTGACCAGATTTTGGTCGGTGGATCGCAGAACGCGATTGGAATTGTGGGCTTCTATCTTTTCGCATAGATAATTCTGTCTTTTACTGGCAGCCAGTGAAGGGATCTCAACGACGGTGAGATTGATTCCCATGTTTTTTTCCCAGTCACAAGTCTGGCGGCCGTATTCTGAACGACTTGCAGACGAGCGATTTGGTACTTAGGGAGTCCGAGGTAAAGGGCATTTGCATAGTCCAATCTGGAGTTCACAATTGTTCCCACCACAACTGCTACGTCTTCTTTGGGGATAAAAGGAATAAGTCTGCGTAGTAGGCGCAGCAGATGGTGAGATCCGCTGACTACTGACCCTATTTGTGCGTCCATTGTCATGTAGGTTTTCGAAAATGACTCCGAGACTTTTGACTTTGGAGCTAGGGGTGATGATCTGGCCCAGAATGGGCGGGGGTTTCCAAGTAGTTGCCAGTTGACTCTTGCGACTGGCGTGAAACAGAAGGAGTTCTGTTTTGGAGTTGTTGAGTTTAAGATGACTCTTGGTCATCCAGTTTTTTATCAAAGAGAGACAATTCTCTAAACTGGGATGATGATCCTTTTTATTGCAGATGCGAAAATATAGTTGCGTGTCGTCTGCGTATGAATGATAAAGTAGTTGTTGGCTACTGATGATTTCAAAGAGCGGACGAAGATAAATGTTAAAGAGCACCGGTGATAAGGGGGATCCGTGAGGGACTCCACATGACACTGTGCGTTTTTCAGAAGTGAAAGGTCCTAATTTCACTGTTTGTGAACGGTTTTCCAGAAAGGAGGAGAACCAAGATAGATCACCTTCTGCGACTCTGGCTACCTCAGCCAGCCGAGTCAGTAACAGTTTGTGGTCTACAGTGTCAAAGGCTAAGCTTAGGTCCAACAGAACCAGGAGACAAGATTCTCCTTCGTCTGCAGCCTCAAGAGCGTCGTGCCATATTTTGAGCAATGCTGTTTCTGTCCCGTGTCCGGGGCGGAAGCCTGATTGCAATGGATCAAGTAGATTATGGGTATCTAGATGCTGTTGCAGCTGTTGTACCACTACTTTCTCCATTATCTTGGATAGAATGTTTAGGCTTGTTATAGGACGGCGGTGAGTAGGGTCCTTGGAGTCTAAAGTGGGTTTCTTCAAGATGGGCTGGATTGTGCCCTCTTTCAGCAGGGAGGGCACTATGCCTTCCATGAATGACTGGTTTATGAGCTGCGTGATGGGAGGTGCCAAGATGTCGGCACAATCCTTCAGCAGCTTAGTGGGGATAACATCATTAGGTGCTGTGCTGTTTCGCAAAGTACCGATGATATTTCTTGTGGCATCAACGGAGATGGGTTCCAGAGTGAACTTAGTTGATTGTAGAAGGTTTCTATGGGTGTTCTGTGGTTGATTAAGGGGGAGGTTGCGGGGGGTATTGTTTTGTCGAATGCTTTCCCGGATTCCTTCAATTTTATTGATAGTTCATCGCAAAACTCTTGGGTATCTAAATTCGGGGCTTCAAGACAGCCTGGATTCATGGTCTGAGTGACCAGCTTAAAGAGTTTGCGGGGTCGATTTAGGGCGCTGTTGATGGCCTTAGAAAAATGATTTTTCTTCGCTTGGAAAATTTCTTTGCAGTATTTTCTTGTTATTGTCTTGTAGCTGATGAGGTTCTCCTCTGAAGCATTTCTTTTCCAGGCGGCTTCCGCCCTTCTGCGCTCTTGCTTCAGTAGCGACAGCTGGTTGTTGAACCAGCTGGACTTGTTTTTCCGGATGCGGACTTTGCGTTTCGGTGCTACTAAGTCGGCTGACTGCAGTAGGGCTGTATTAATGGCATCCAGTGTGTCTGAGACTGTTCGGAGTGGTTGGAGTGTTTTTATTTTTTTTCCTAGGGTAGACTTGAAGAGTTCCGAATGGAGCTTCTTCTGAGATCTAGTCCAGTGTGTTGTCACTGGCTTAGGTGTTTTTATCAATGGGGGAATTTTGGAAATTATGAATTTAATTGCATGGCGATCTGTCCATAGCAACGGTTTATTTTCCAAAATACTTATTTTCAGATTTTGTCTGAAAATTAGGTTGAGTGTGTGACCTGAAGCATGTGTGGGGCCACATACTAGTTGTTGTAGTCCTAAGCCTTCCAGGTGGTCAATACAGGCGTCGGCAATGGAATCCTGTGAGGAGTTGGCCCAGAGATTGAAGTCCCCGAGCAGCAAAAGGTGTTTGCTGTTTAGGGTATAAGTGGAGATAAATTCCGTCAGTGATGCTAAAAGCTGCGACTTTGGCCCGGGTGGCCTGTAGCAGAGTAGAATCCGGACAGTCTCCTGGGGATTTGATTGCAGTTGCAGAGTAAGGGTTTCCATGAATGGAAGAGGATTTTGACAGACTGGTTTAGTGATCGCAAGATGCGCCTTGTAGATCACCGCCAGGCCCCCTCCTCTTTGCCCTATTCTGTTTTCCATTATAATACGGTAGTTTTCTGGCAGCAGTTCTCCTAGAATGGTGTTACAGTTGGCTGTGAGCCAGCTTTCTGTAATAAAGAGGCAGTATAAATCGTATTGTAATAAGAAATCACGGATTTCTAGACGGTGTTTTACAGCTGATCTTGTATTGATCAAAGCACATGATATGTGGTTGGGATGGGTGACCGAATTCTTTGACAGTCGATCGTCGATCGATTCTCAATAGTTGTTTGGTTCTTAAGGCCTTTTTGGTGACGGCTGGTAGTATTGTGGCAAATCGCCTCAGACTCCAAATGGTTTCTGCCGAGTACCACAGATTAGCCATAGTTGTCCGTCACCGGGGGGGGAACGGGGACAGGACGGGTAGGGCGGCGGTAGGATGGCGATGGAGGAAGGTTCAGTCAATCTTCTCTCCCGGCTTTTTTTTTTTTTTGGTCCAGGGGAAGGAAAAAAAAACCTGGACCCTGCTATGCCAATCTGCTTGGTCAGGGAAAAAAATTCCTTCCTGATCCCTAAGAGGCGATCGGCCGAGACCCTGGATCAAATGCTGTTAAGTTGTGAGGGGCTGGGGGTAGGAGATATCTCTGTAGCTGATAGCCCCCCCCAGGTCGGGGGGGCTATCAGTGGGGTGAGTGGCGGCTGAATTGATTACCTCGGGGGTGAGTGGGGTCCTCCTGGGGGTAAGGGGGGGTATTCTGGGCAATTTGGATCACTCTCGGGGTAGTATTAGGGCACGCGCCGCTAATCGTACATATCATGCAATGCTTTACCCAGATAAAATGGATGTTTTTTTTCCCCCACAATTAGAGCTTTCTTTTGGTGTTATTTAACCCCCCTGGCGGTATTTCCGAGCGTGACTCGGGGTGTTTTTTTTGTGCTAAGATCGGTATTCCCGAGTCACGTTTGGGGTAGCTATGCAGAGCCTGCAGCGCGCGCTGGCTTACCTTGTTCCTGGATCCAACGATGCATCCGCACTGTGTGAGCGAGCGGGTGCTCGCTTGATTCACACAGTGTCCCTGTGTGCCGTTGATCTCTGTTCCCTGCGACATTACGACGCACAGGGGCGGAGAACGGTGCCAAATTCAAAAAAGTAAACAAACACATTACATACAGTATACTGTAATCTTATAGATTACAGTACTGTATGTAAAAAATGCACACCCCCTTGTCCCTAGTGGTCTGCCCTGTGCCCTGCATGTTCTTTTATATAATAAAAACTGTTCATTCTGCCTGCAAAATGTAGATTGTTCATAGCAACCAAAAGTGTCCCTTTATGTCAAAAATGATTTTTAGATCAGCTAGAAAACCGCGATAATAAATTATAATCACTTGCAGAATTGAGCGATAGCGATTTGTGGGGAAATTCGTCATAAAAAAAATTATAATAATGACAGCGACAATTCTGCAACTGAGCAAATTTCAGTGATTTTGAGTTGATTACATTATTGAATATTTTTTAATACAATTATATTACTATTTGTTATAATTATTTATAATTATTTATTATATTATAATTTATAATTTATTTTATTTTTTTAAATCATACCCGGGATGCCTATTAGACTCCTGTTTGGTCAGATTTAAGTGAGTTATTCCTAAGAATTACAAGCCTACAGTATAAAACACTAAATTTCCTTGCAAATAATGGTACCGCTTTCAGCACCTAAAATCAGAAAGAATCATACCGCCAGGGAGGTTAAACACCACTGGGTCTTAATTTTTTTGCCCTATAAACAAAAAAAGACCAACATTTTTTAGGAAAAAAATATATTGTTTTTAAATCCTGCTATAAAGCATATCCAATAATAAAAAAAAAGTCTTCATAAATTTAGGCCAATGTGTATTCTGCTATATATTTTTGGTAAAAAAAATCCCAATAAGAGTATATTGATTGGTTTGCACAAAACGTATAGCGTTTATAAACTATGGGACATATACTGGATTTTTTTTTAGAAATAGCGGTGATCAGTGACTTATAGCGGGACTGCAAAATAGGAGCGGACCATCAGACATTGACACTTTGTACAAACCAATGACACTGGGAAGGGGTTAAATATCTAGGGCGATCAAAGATTTTTTTCTTTATATCAAAATGTTTTATTTTTTTTTTATTATTGCTCGTTCCATACAAGAATAAAAGAAAAAAAAAGCATAGTAACTACAACCATTTCTTAAGCGTCATAGGGTAAATCCCCATATAAGAGTTAAATGTGTGCCTAGCCAGTGTTTTTATGTACATTGTGTGGTACTTTTACTAAGAGATGTGATGGATTTTCTTTCCCTGCAA